>VYZM01021236.1:0-52767 GCA_013398915.1 Dromas ardeola | reverse complement strand
CTTGAACTGTTCAGAGATGATATGAAAGTAATGATAAATGCAAATATATTTATTAGGGCCTAATATATTTATTAGGGCCTAAATGCAGAGGTCTTAAAGGCAGTGGATTTTGACCTTACAGTGACAACAGAGAAAGAAGAAATAAAAAAGAATGAAATCTGGAGCAGATATCAGCTTGTTATGAACTGTGTTCAAAAGGGAATATAGAACAACATGAAAGAAACTTGGATTTTAGAATATGAGGAATTAAAACCTTGGAAGAACTATCCTAAGTGACATGGCATGGGAACAGTAAGTGAGAGAACAAAAGTAAGAAATATAGAGAACTGGTCTGCAGAAAAAGATCATGAAGGTGATTATGGTGGTCACTTTGAGACTTTTTATAAATGTACTATGACAAGAATACAAGGTCTGTTTATGCAGGAGCACATCATGTAGAAGAAAACATATTGCCTGTCTTTGCAGGTTTGTTGAGAATTTGAGCAGGAATAGTGTTATTCTTACTACTTCGAATAACAAAGATGTATTAAGTCTGGGGAAAAGACCAAAAGCTATTAACATGATAGCAGGATGGATAACCAAGTAACTGCAACTTTGTTTGGCTAAGTGACTATCATGATGCCTATAACGTTATAATTGTTCAAAGATATTGTGAAGACTGAAACCCTGAAAAAAAGGAGGAATTGCAGAAGATTTTATGGCCTGGTACCAGGCTGTAAGAGAAAGTAATGGGAAAATTATAGGGTATGTTTACACTGAGTTTCCAACTAGAAGATATTAGGCCAAGCGATAGATTTTCAGAGCAAAGGAAATAAAAAAGAAAAATTGCAAATAGACTTAATGGAACAGATTCTGGCTTTACGGGGATGGGGGTGTGTGTGTGTGCGGAAACCCAATTTTTATGTCTTCTCTGGCTTAATTTTAATTATGTGCAAAGATTCAGGAAAGGTAAATCCTAATAAATACCAGTCTACATTATATCTTAATATATTCTCCTTCTTTCCTTCACACAAGCTACAGACTGATCTGTATTTCCAGCCAGATTCTTGGTATTTCATAGCTTTCCCAAGAACGCACACATCAGCTAATGTTTCATGATCTGTTTTTTTGCATACATTAGCATACATCTGTACTTCATGCATAACATTCTTCTTCTGCATATTATCTCTCATCCTGTCACACAGTCAAAACCAATTCAAGTGTTTCCAGATAGCTCAACACACTCCTGCATCTACAAGTAGATGTTTGGCAACAGCCGTTTTGTGGTAAGAAAGCTTTCTGCAATTTCAGTCAGCCAGTTGTACTGTGATTTTCATAGAATCATAGAATTGTCAGGGTTGGAAGGGACCTTAAAGATTATCTAGTTCCAACCCCCCTGCCATGGGCAGGGACACCTACCACTAGATCATGTTGCTCAGAGCCCCATGAAGCCTGGCCTTAAAAACTTCCAGGGATGGGGCCTCCACCACCTCTCTGGGCAACCTGTTCCAGTGTCTCACCACCCTCATGGTGAAGAACTTCTTCCTAGCGTCCATTCTGAAATGACCCATCTCTAGTTTTAATCCATTCCCCCTAGTCCTACCATTACCCGACATCCTAAAAAGTCCCTCACCAGCTTTCTTGTAGGCCCCCTTAAGATATTGGTAGGTCACAATGAGGTCTCCTCGGAGCCTTCTCTTCTCCAGGCTGAACAACCCCAATCTCTCAGTCTGTCTTCCTACGAGAGGTGCTCCAGCCCTCTGATCAAAGATTTTGTACATCTTCCATTAGTGGTCAGTTTTATGTCATATTTGAGGTTACTTTTGTAATCCCTGATTGTGCGATCCCAACAAACTCTTTCCATTTACTGAAGGCATCTAGTGATACACAGTTAGCTTTCACTCAAGACATGCTTAAGTCTTCGGTAGATTTACTATTCTCAAACAGAAGTTGCTAATTGTCTGAATGCAAATATAATTGATTGCAATCTTTTCCTGTTGGCCCGACTTTTGGAATTCATGAGGTCCTACAGTGTATTACTCCAGACACTAGATCTATACTTTATTCTCTCCATCCTGGTCCTGTTTCTGCTTCATTGGCTGGATTCTGAGACTGGCTGAACACTATCTGGTGCCAGACTAGATTAACTCTCCTATAAGACTGATTCTGGAGATGAAAGATCTCTCTATATTTTTGTCAAATTAATTATTATTGATACAATAAATATATTTTCAACTCAAAAAGTGAAACACAACCATCCACTCAGATAAGCTCACCATGAGAGGTAGATTGGCCACTTATTCATGTAGGTTGTTAGCAGCATGGGTGCAAGTTCAGTAAGCCATTTTGTCAGCTTTGCGATTACTGCAGATTGTTCCATAGCCAGGTGAAAATGCTCAGCATTATGAGAGAGATTTTGTCACCCCTACCATTTGTTGATATTTTATTATACAGTACAGTTTTGGCAAGGAGCCCGCAGTAATTCAAGATGTCATGGGCTGCTGACAGATCTACAAACTCAGAATAATAACAGACATGTTTATGCGATAGTTCCTGTTAAGAGTCTGTACACCCTGCTAAATATCTACCATAACAAAATCTGCCAACAGATAAAATTAAACTATTGCTTGTTCAGGATATGGAAAGTACATGCAGTTTCTCTTACATAAGCATAAAAAGTAGCATATTTTAAATAATTGAGACTGTGAATTGTGAAATTTTACAAATGAAGAAACAATTTTGCTTTGTAAGCTATAACCATATATTGCACTTTTGTAGAATGAGAAGACGCTGCCTTGGGATGCACTAAGTAGTTAATCATTGCTTCCAATCAATCTTCATAACATTTCTCTAATGCCTTGAACCTCAGATCTTATCTTCCTTTTGCATGCTCTGCATGCCAAGATGCTGGTGAATTATAAACAAATACAGCTCCTTTGAATGTGAAGTCAATAGAAGATCACTCCCTAACTGTGCTACTATCGCAGTGCAGAAAGCCAGATTTAATGCCTTAGAATAAACTGTTGCTAGAAAAATCCAGTGCTGCTTGTAATGCCAGACACAGTAATAACAGAGTTTGAGCTAGAGATATGAACATTGATCTTTCGGAAGATTTGCTGTTCTGCCCTTGTTTTAACTTTATGTGTACTCTGCTGTGCAAGACTGAGAAATTCAGTGCCAACTAAGATAGTTCTTTCCTGTTACCTGTGGAATGAAAACAACGGGACTCACAGGGAAAGTTTGGATGCCTGCTCTACAATAAACAGCCGTTCTGGGCCAGCTGGCCACAGGACTGATTGGCAGGGTAAAAAAATGCGAAAACAAGAAGCTGTCCTCTTCATCCCCGTGTTTCTGCTGTCCAGAGCACTGAAGGGATGGATCTTTGATGATCTCTTTGATCTCTGCGCTGGAGAAAAGGTCCAAAAAGTAGTCTGACTTGCTCATACATACGAATAAGCCCCGCATAAGATGGAGGCATCAACCACAGAGTCCGCACTGCAGTTCTCTCATGTAGTATATCTGTTGACCGTAATGATTATCTCTGATTACATTAATGAAATCTTATGGACCAGGGTGTAAGATTTCTAAGTGAATTCCTGCCTTGCCAAAGACAAGGAATGCAAGCCTGCAGTGGCTATAAGCATGTGAATTCCACGAAGGAAATATCTGGATCTGGATGGCAAGGAACACTTGACCTAGTCCTTCTGGTGAGACTTGGGGAAAAAAACATCCATATTCATTTTCTTATTGCAGACAAGTCAGCATGAGATTCAGTAAAGCTGCCTTAGGAACTAATATAGCTTCCTTATGCATCCGGATACTGTCATCTATCAAGATACTCTCTTCACAGTTTATTTTCTGAAACATTGCTGAAAGAAAAAAATACTGGAAGCCATATCAAAATGGGAGTAGATAATGAATAAAGAAGGCTTTTTGGAACAGCTTAGCTTTCATTTCAAATAACTGAGGATATTTTTTCATGCTGTAAAAAATTAAAACAAAGATCTGGGTTTTGAGATGGCAAGATTGAGCAGCATATTTTCAAACCCTTGAGATACAGTGTGGGAGAAAAATGAGATTTGGATTCAAACTTGCATAAGTTTATAACTTTTGCAAAAATAACACCTAACTAATGAGATGCTACATAGCTTAAGTCAGAAGCCATCTGATTGTAACTTTGGCTCAACCAAGCATCATGACTGCCATGTATATATTCTGTCACCTTGGACAATTTAGCTTTTGGATGCTTAATTTTTTTCTTTTTTAGTTAGAGGAAAAGACCAGTATACTTATTTTTTTTTACAAATTTTTGAAGGAGAAATGGAGCATTGATTAATTCTTTATATAGATGGTTTTTGTAAAATACATATTGTGAAATGAGCTATACAATTGTCATCCAGAAAGTGTAACAAAGTGGAAGATCACACTGAGTTCACCCTTAGATGAGAATTCAAATAACATTATTGACACACCTACCTTAAGTACTCTAAATTCCTGCTTGGTAACAAAAATTTAATTCAGACTTTGTTAAAAATCTGCATACTATGTTAAGCATAACATGGGGCAATGTAAATAAGCCTCCTTTTTTTTTTTCCTAATCCTATATTCTGAGTTATATTCAGAACATATAAATAATTGATTTTTATGCAAGAACTTGCTCTTGTGAAACCCAGTAGCAAAAAGGTTTTGAATTGGAAACATTTCTTGCTACCATTTTAACACTAATAAGGAAGTAGCAAGACCCCCATTAATATACATTGTTACAGAGAAATTACAAATAGGTTATGTGTGAGGGTGAATTTCAATCAACAGTTTCATCAATGTGATGGATATTCTATTAAGAGTCTCATTTTCATCTCACTAGTTTTCCAACAGAAAGAATTTACTGACCCTGCATGCACTCGGTTGTAATGAGGCTTCATTTATATTTTCACCACCAAAATACCAGCGTGATTAAATTTTAAAATGAAAGAGGAATCAGGTGTTTTCTATCAGTAAAGAAAACCTCTAAAAATAAACCATTTGATCCAATAAAAGAGACTACAAATATCTTCCCCTCCCTCCCTTCCTCCCTTCCTCCCTTCCTCCCTTCCTCCCTTCTTTCTTTTCCTTTCTATCTTTCTTTTCTTTCTTTTCTCTCTTTTCTCTCTTTTCTGTCTCTTCTGTCCTTTCTTTTTTTTCAGGCTTGATGTTACTTGTGCTAATGACCTTTGCTTCTTAACCATTATTTAAATGAAGGTAATATAGTCGGAAGAAGCATATTTTTTAAATTAATTTTTTTTTTGGTCAGTAAGAAAAGACAGTCCAACCTTCACTACTGATGGGAGTGACAACAGGTAGGAGTTTTGCAGTGAGTATATTAGAAATAGTGTGAGATAAACATATTACAGGCACAACATTAAAACTGTACAGAATTCTTATGAAATAAGACTTAAATGCAAATCAGTCTATGCAGCTGAAAATGCACTCACTTCTATAAACCTGCAATGCAATGCTGTCCAAAACAAAGAATTAAATACTGAAACAATGTGATAAGTTTTTGGGGGATAAGAGTCATTTATTTTTCTGTATAAAATCCAGTCTGGCCTGTTCTAAAGTTTCTGTCCAACTTTTCCTAGACAGCTGAACAAATTTGCATTAGTGAAGTGTAAACTGCAAGCTTATAAAGAGAAGAGGTCGATTTTGTTTTATGGTAGAAGGCTCACTAACAGCAAACATGTCTAGCATGGAGAATGGGGCTTGACATACATGGTTTTATTATACACGTTTGTAGGTAAACATAATCATTGAGAACACTGGCTTATCACATTTAATTTGCGTTACGTTTCTGTGTAGCCTTCAACATTAATAACATGCAATAACATGTGCATACATATATTATAGGAAGACAACCCATGCATGTGAATGACAGCATGGTGATTGAGTCTGCTCAGGAAAGGTGGCAATTTGCCACAAAGGGGTTAAAGTTTCTAGAAAGTAGGTCTATTGCCAAATTATGTGAACTCACAGATAGACAGAAGAAATGATCTGCTAACTGCTGACGATTCCAGTGCTCTGTGCGTATATTGTGCACACAGAGTTGTCTTTTGGATTAACCATGGTCTCTTGAAGTGAGATTCTCATTAGGTTTATAACCTATTTACAAAATCATGACATTGTTTTTACGATTCTTAGAGGCATTCAGGGCAGATGGGCCCAGAAGAGAAAACACACAGAACGTAGAAAAAGCAATAGACTTAGGGAGAAGGAGGAGTGAGCAAAAGTTAGTTCCTGGAGGTTTCCCCAAATAGAATACATCTTTTTAAGTTTTCCTCAAATATCTTGCTACCCGGCAGAACTTTGTAACGAAGTGGCATGTTCAGCACATTTATTTGATTATTTTCTTTTCTATTGCATGGAGCATAGCTGAACTCTGGGGATGATTCCAAATATGGAAATAAGCAATTACATTTTCAAAGTGCTGCCTCTGAGGGTGTCCAGGCAATCATAGACCTAAGAGTAAAGGAAAGTTGGAAAATAATATTCAAGACATAAGAAATAATGCTGAGACTCCCCAGAAGCTGGTTTAAAGTTACCTTGATCAACTCCAATTGTACTCCTTTTATTTGCATACAGAGGGTCTTCTTTTGATAATCCTTATTTGTTATTGTAAATATATGAATATATTTATAGAAATATATAATTTATACAAATGTATATAATTTATAGAAATATATTTCTATTAAATCAGATATTTATAGTAATATAATGGGATATAATTATAGAAATATAAATATATTCCTTTATTTACAAATGGTAACATAATATTTACAAACAGTAACATGAGTTTAGTTAGTACCAGCTGGCCTATCAGATGGTAAAACATAATGCCCAATATAACCCACTTAAACGTTTTGTATTTCTGATCTGGTCACAAAAATCACAGTTTGATATGGTACATTTAGCAAGTAACCTAAACCAAATCTTTGTTTTACTGTGTGAACATGGGGAATGCATATATTAATGACTTTTTGTCCATTCACTTGTTTCTTGGATGTTAAGACTTCAAAAGCAGTGGTGGACAGTGATACAGGCATTACCATGATTTGAATAGATCCAAGTGAAATATTAGCAACAATGGCATACCTTAAAATTCTAGGCCTTTTTCCTAATTTTAGTCTATTTCTTGGTGGATTAAAATTGCTATCACTTTGTCCCACAGTTTGCATTTTGACAAAGGAATATGTGTCTGTTCCTCAGGTACGTTGTTTCACAGCCTGGTGCACTACTACAAACATGGTCATGGGCAGCTTGTTTTGCCACAACTGATACCAGATCATTAACTTCCAGCAAAGGGTAGGAGACATAAGTAGAGGATGTGACATCTTAAATTGTCCAAGCAAGATTTAGGAGATGATGTCTGTCAGCTTTACATAACTTTTACCCTTATTTACTATTTCTGAAGAACAAATGTCCTAGAGCTACCGTTCCCACTCCTTAATTGACTGAAAGTTAAATTCAAGAAGGTGGAAAAAAAATTTAAAGATGGGTGAGTGAATATTTTTAGCACAAGCCTTTACAGAAAGACGCTTTTCCAAAATCTTGAATTTAAAAGAAGTAGTGAACTTGATAGAAGTCTGCTTTAATAAGTTAATTTTGTACCAGCTAAAATGTGAGTAAACCAGCATCACCCTGAAGATCTAGTTGTTTTGTTGTGAAAACAGCTAACTTTTCTACTTGCAAAAACGCCTTCTTCAAAACCTTAAATCAGAAAAAAGATGCTCAAAAAGCTTGTATTTCCTCCATTTCCCCTAGTGGAGAGTACTTTTCTCCATTGGTTTCAGTAAGAGTATTAGATGTGATGTCTGATTTTCAGTCTCCAGGGTTTAGCATTTTAGTTCTGGAAGTCCAAATGAAATATCCATTAGCTCCACCTCTAGCCAGGTTGTTGGACTTCGTCAAACTGATGCTGGCTGATGCAGAGTGATTAAGCTGTTGTGGCTCAAACCTTTCCCCTACAAGACTAGTTGGTGGCAGACCATGATCCAGAAGACAGGCATCTCAGATCACCTCATGGAACTGCCCTGATTTTTCCATAATATTTTTTGTCTAGGAATAACCTTACCCTCTGACTTGCATGCAAGACTTGCCTATGGAAGTGAGTTTTTCTTTGAGTTTGTACTGACTTCTGCTTCATTTTGTTAGGGACTGCAGGAAGCATAGTGTTTTGTGGGTTCAGATGGAGGTTTCCATCTGTAAGGCATAACCCCATGTACAAGAACAGAATCTGAGTGCAAAGTCCTGTTATGCACTTAGCAGGCATCTAAGGTGTCTGCTGCCCACTCTTCTATGTCAGAGCAGAATTTGATTATAAAATGTTCTCTTTGTAAATAATATGATTATTTAAAGTGTTAGTAACAACTTCTTCAGTGTCTTTGGATAAAAGGAAAGCTGAAAGTTCATTTTCTCTGTAGCAAAATTGCTGGCACATAACTACTGTCAAAGCAAAACATGGTGTGAAGTCATGCATCTTGTCATAATAGATCATCCCCTGCATAGCTCTAGTTTTCTATTTGGCTCGACTGAGGTCAAAGCACATGGCTGAGTGAGGGGGAAGAAGGGGCATCATGAGCAGTAAAAACAGCTGCAAGACACATCAATGTCCTTGCTGTCTGCAGCAGGGAAGGTTTGACCTGCCAACAAACACCTCTGAATGTTAACTGGCCTTCATTGAATCCCATGTGCCATTTTGGGTTCATAAGAAGTCTGCAGGCTCCAGTCTTTCTTCCTCCTGATGCATACTTCACCATTTATCTCCTTTTCCTTGAACCTTTCAATCTACTTATAAAAAGAGTATAAACTATGCTACTTTCCTTACACCTATGGTAATATTCTATCTGGGCTCTCACATCTGCCAGGTTTCCCAGCCGTGTACAAATAACTTGGATACTTAAGGAGGACTCCAGTGACACTGTGTTTAGGCAACTGAATGCAGCCCTAGGATTATTCATGAGTGTATTCAAACCAACATTAAGCAGAAATCTACATCCACAAATGCCTGGAAAACAGGTGATGCCAAATAAAAACTATAGGGGAGATTTGACGCTCTCTTGATGATGGAGGACGTTTCATGCCACATCTGAAAAAAGTTGTTGCCAAGTACTGGGAAGACAAAGACAGCTTTGTTTTAAGTAACCAGAAGAGAAAACCATAGTCCATATGTCACAGTAGAGAAAGAAAAGCAGAGAACTAGGAAACTTGTGCTTGTCAACTAGACAAAATCCTCATTATAGAAATGGAAAAAGCCAACATCAGGACAGAGAAGTTATTTGTGCCTGAGATCAAACATTTGCAGGCAACTGATGGTGACTGTGAGGATTTGTACAACCACTGTCTGTATGCTGGTCCTTGAGAACAGAGAGTGAACAGAGGAAAATTAGCTCATACCAAGTAGCAGTTGAAAACCTACTAAAAAAATTGAGATTGGTAAAAGTGGCAAGAAGAAAAAATGTACTGGAAGACTGAAAAAAAAATAAAGAAAAATGAAAAGGTAACTAACTACATACTTCATAAAAGCACTTGAAAAAAACACTTTCCAGGTTTTTCTACCAGCAATTGGGAAGGTCACCAAGTCTTTGTGCTCAATCTTCTAAAAATCTCAATGCCTAAAAAAATTGCACATTTTGTATTGGAAAAGGTATCACACCATCAAACTAATTAATAACCTAATTAATCACACACTGCTAAATGAGCTGAAGTCTCGAATAGAGTCATTACTTGCAGAAGAGCAAGCAGGATTGGATGACGCATGAGTGACAGAGCTGAAAACTGAAGCAGTAAGTGAAAAGCATATAAAACAGTAAACAGTCTATAAAGACTTTGGGTTTACACAGCGACTAATGTACATGGCCAAGCCATCACCTTGCCTAGCTGAAATTGAACTGAAGCCTTATGGACAATTTCACCTACTTGAAATTCTGCCATAGACAAAAGATACCTGTTTAGGAGTCTGGACAGTTTCTGATAAACAAGACAAGACCTGGCTAGGTTTTCCTCTCTTTTAGTTTCTTACCCAGCAGGAGCTTGCACTGTTTGCAGCTTGCCTCTTTCTCTCTTCCCACTGATTGCAGTCACATCTTTCCAGAGAATGACTGCGGGCAACCCCCTCTACAGACTTCTCAGCCACTCAGTTAGCAACCTTACCAGCCACGACTTTAAATGAGGAGCTGTGCTGAGAGTCTCCTGCACAGCTTTGTAAAAAAATAGGCTTTAACTTCTGCGTGCTTCTGCGTGCACATCCAAGACAGAAAGATGCTATCTCTTATATCAATGACAGTGGGAAGGATAATGCTCCTTATTCATCAGTTTGATCCCTTTTCTAGAAAATCAACTTTTGAAGAACCTTTTATCTCCTTCAGAGAAAAGTAGCCTCACCATTGCTCCTGTGATAGTCTGCACTGCCTGGGGCTCCACTCTCCTTCTTGTTCCATGCACCAGTCCAGGTTGGGGGCTGACCTGCTGGAGAGCAGCTCAGTGGAAAGAGACCTGGGAGTCCTGGTGGACAACAGGATGACCATGAGCCAGCAATGTGCCCTTGTGGCCAAGAAGGCCAACGGCATCCTGGGGTGCATCAAGAAGAGTGTGGCAAGCAGATTGAGGGAGGTCATCCTCCCCCTCTCCTCTGTCTTGGTGAGGCCACACCTCGAGTACTGTGTCCAGTTCTGGGCTCCCCAGCTCAAGAAGGACAGGGAACTGCTGGAGAGGGTGCAGCATAGGGCTACCAAGATGATTAGGGGACTGGAACACCTCTCTTACGAAGAAAAACTGAGGGAATTGGGTCTGTTTAGTCTGGAAAAAAAGATGGCTGAGGGGTGACCTAATTAATGTGTACAAATACTTAAAGGGTGGGTGTCAGGAGGATGGGGCCAGGCTCTTTTCAGTGGTGCCCAGCGGCAGGTCAAGAGGTAATGGGCACAAACTTGAGTATAGGAAGTTCCACCTAAACATGCGGAGGAACTTCTTTCCTTTGAGGGTGGCAGAGCACTGGAACAGGCTGCCCAGAGAGGGGGTGGAGTCTCCATCTCTGGAGACATTCAAAACCCACCTGGATGCATTCCTGTGCAACCTGCTCTAAGGTGGCCCTGCTCTGGCAGGGGGGTTGGACTAGATGATCTCCAGAGGTCCCTTCCAACCCTAGGATTCTATGATTCTATGATTCTGCCTGGTCAATCCCTCAGCATCAGCCAATATCAGACATTCCTAGCAAAAATCCCCAACCTCCTTCCTGATGCCCCATTTCATTTTTCTTGCTCTCAGTTTCTTACCAGGGAACTGAAATAACAGGAATAGCAAAGCTGAAAGGGATTTGTTAGAGCAGGTACTGGAGTGAAGAGGACCCAGCTGAGAAAGGGCAATTTGGGTTGTGCATTGATAACAGCAGTTCAGGTGACACTGAGACTTGATGATCCCAAATGTGAACAAGGTGATACTGAAAAGATGTGAACGAGTCAGCCTGTATATCCAGACTTCATTGCATCTATGTTGCAGAGGGGTTTTGATCTGGCAACTTGCCAGAGATAACTACTGAGTTAGTAACAAACACTTGTGTGTATTAAGCAGAATTGAATTGGGAAAATTTATTTTTTATCACATGCTGCACTTTATATTAATGAACAGGTATCAGACAATGTTTATAGGTCCCAAGAAATGTTTTTTTGATAACAGGAACAAATGAAGGCCATGAGGGCTCTCTGGAAACCACCTTACAATCTACTCTAAAATGTCAGGATGAGTGCTGACTCTTGAATTCATATCTGGGGGGAAGACTAATGACTATTACAGTAGTGTGAGAGATACAGGGAAATGTGAAACTTTTGCAAGTGCCCTGTGGTGGGATAGTAGGAGGTAGTATGTGTGGAAATAGGCTAGGTCAGAAAGTCTGTCTACCAGACTTTGCTCCAGCTGCCAGGTGTCTGAAGAAGATATCCAGTTTCATGGCAAAGGAGAGAAGAACCAAGAGGAACATGCCAGGGACAGAATCATCCACCTATACCTTGTGTACTACAGCATGTTTAGACCTTTGTACAAAAGCTTTGAACCAGGAAACAGAAGTGGAAACATGGCCCCGTTGTGAGCTCTTTACTTGTTAGGTTTTATGTTTTTTTTCTTTGAGAGGTAATAAATTTTCCAGGGGAAAAGCTACCTGAACACTGGGTAAAGGGTGCTGCTTGCTTAGAGTCTGTCAGATGTCAGAAAGCAGAAAAGCGAAGATGTCAATAGAAGCACCAGGTTTTCACATACCCTCAGAACTCAGCTTAAACACCATTTATACTTTTAAATCAATTAACTCTGAGGTTATGCAAATGCAAGGACATTGTATTCTGTAGTAGGGTGAGTGCTGAGGATGTGTTCAACACATTTCACTGTACAAAACAGAAGAGCTACATCACTCATCAGCATCATCTCCTGAGGGGTGTTATGGCAAAGCTGAGAGACACTTTTATGTCCTACAGCACTGCTGTGAAGATGACATTCTCCACCTATATCCAACAATGGGAAATGCTTGTATCCCCCTCCTCCTGCCACCTCCAGTAGGTATAGTAACGAGGAGGAGGGAATGCCACACGGTCCCTGGAGAAGTCTATAAATGACTTCATAAAAAAAAAGGTGAGGAACTGTTCAGTCCTTTGACCCTCTTTAAAGAAAGGACTTATTTAATAGGCTGGGAAAGTCCCTGTAAACTGTTGGACGACAAGTGTTGCTTGCTGGAGCCAGTGGGTTGTCTGAGTTTCAGCCTGTCTTGAAATCCTAAGCACGACTGTTTTTAGCCAAAACCCTAACTGGAGAAGAAAAAATGTAAGTCAGCAAGTGAGAAGGAAAGACTTTATGCAGCCCTCATGAAGTGTGAGTGTGGGAATGTTATCAATTAACTTTCTCTGGTGTTAACCATGACCATAGGCTTTTTAAAATAAATGCTTTTAGCTGGGCTATTGCAAGGATTAAGAAACAAGGCAGCATTCGTACTGGCAAGTACAAATAAACCTTAATGGAGAAGAAACATGAGATTAGAGAAGGGATACCTTCCCTAAATATAAAATAAAAAAGGGGAATAAATTCAGAAATTCTTTCTGACTGATTCTTTATGGCCCTGGAGAATTAGAATTAATTCTCTCCCCTATTGTCATTCAGCCCCACAAGACTTCTATGCTTTTTAGCACACTCCTCATGCCCTACCCACCCTTAGCTTGATGTTTTATGTTGAGAATAAGAGACCCTGTGTTCTCCTGAGATGAAGAACACAATGAAACATTGAAGAGATGAAGTCCTCACAGAGTGAAGTAAGTTTAAAGCCTTGTGGTAGTCCAAAAATATTGAGCTCTCCCTAACTATGGGAATGAATTTTGAAGAAATTAATTTCCTCTGCAACTGCTAGTGAAATGGAGTTTGGAGTTTTTTAAAATGTTTTAATCAAACATTTTGTCCTACCTTTGCTGAAATTACTCAGCCTTTCTCTATATCAGAGCAGGAGACCAAGTCAAACAGTATACAAACTTGTCGCAGTTGCATCAGATTCTGCCAAAAGAGAGTCAGTGGAACTTACTCACAACCAGTCACAATCCAAGGGCAGGACTTCTTGTTGGACTCACAGGAACTACGTGGCCTTGAATAATCAGTTATACAGGAAGAAGAATGAAGTGGGCTGGAGGAAGGAATGAGACAGGAGGCAGCTATTTATTGAAGCATCTGGCCTTACCCTAGGCAAAGTGCTTTTCTCAGAGAGTGTCTTGGATTGATCTTGATGTTGCCAAGGTAACAACTTCTGAGGTGATAGAAAAAATATGGTCTCATGCTCAGAGATCTGGCAACAAGAATGGGCAGTGCTGTATCTACAGAATGGAGGGCAGTGCAGGAAAAAAGAAGATAATGATATTGTACATAATCAGCCACAGCTGAACAGGTGATCTCATTCAGTTATCTCAGAGTAACCACCAGAACAGGTGGAAAATCTGTAGCAGAAGTCACAACGAGAATTGCCCTCATGACTTCGGCATTTGCAAAAAATGACAGGCTTTGGAGAGATAAGCAGACCATGCGACACAAGAAGAAATTGTTTCAGTAAGTACTGCTTTTATAGTGAAGTAATTTGTGGAATAGGAAAGAAATATAAATATTGCAGTTTTATAAAAACACTCAGTGCCCTCAGATTATTCATTTTATAGCTGATATTTAATCTTTCAAAAATCTGGAGTTGTTAACACATTGAGAAAATTTGTATATATTATTCTTAATAAATTCAGATAGTTATCCTACAAAGTGAAAGTCGAAGCAACACACTTCTGAATAAACTTCTCAATAAACTACGTAACGTTTTCCTTGAGTACCTGATTCTATCAATATTATCATGAACAAGATCAGAGAAAGAGTAAGATGCTTATTCATAATTTGAATTATACATGTCATAAGTCAAAAACTAGCTATGATGTTCTTTTGCAGTATGTATGTCATAATGTACTTGTAAAACAGGACTAGAATGGCAGGAAAACAACATTACAATAAAAACAAGGCTGAAAACCAGTGTCAGGAAATACACTTAATGTTTGACTGAATCTGAAACTAGAAGACGTATGTATGACATCTAATCCGCATTAAACAATTTGATTTACGGTACGATTTAGATACTAAATGATTTTTCACTACTATTAGAATACAGTCTAGCAGGAAAGTAGAAAAAAGGTTTTTGCTTTGTAGATCTCCCAGTATAATTAATGTTAAGCACTCTATTTGTTAAGTGTAATTACTACAGAGTGGAGTTTCATACAATAGTAAATGGTAATATAATGACAGATGCAAGCTGTCTCCTAACACAGAATTAAGTCAAATTTCCTATGCAGAAGAGCTTGTATTGTGGTTAATACATATTCATAAGCAGACACACTTTATGTCATCTCTCTCCTAAAAACTAACAAAAAACTAACTGTGCATATCCTTTACAATTACTTAAATTTGCCATGAACTCAAATTGCATATTTGTAGTCTTTTTTCCTAACTGGTATAACTGTGTCCCCTTTAATTCTGCAATTTAAAACAGACGTCTCTCCATTTTTATGTGGCTTAAGGTTGTTATACATTACAACATAGCCAAGTTCAAAATATTTTTTTTTTATGAAGAGCATTACAAGCAGAGATCCATTAAAAGAGAGACTGGATAAACACTTGGAAGATCCATTGCAGGGTAAACTAAATAGATACGCTGCATTAGGGTCAAGAAGTCCCTGGAGCTGTTACTTAACAGCTGGGAGAGTATTAGGGCCAGTATCAAATATGTTTGCCCTGCTCTCCAGGTATTGGGTAATGCCTGCTGTTCCCACTGGTTCTGTCCCTGCTGTCTGTTACTAACAAAAAAGAAGGTACTCTCATTCTGCCTCACTTTCTTCTCCAAAAATAGAAGAAAAGGGACAAAGAAAAAAACAGGTCAGTTAAGAGATAACTGATGAAAAAAGGGAGAAGTGTAAGAGGTTAATGAATAATAATAATAATAATAATGATGATGATGATGATGACAATAATGGACTGAGAACTGGAGGGAAATAGTGAGACTCGCCCTCCTGACAGTATTCACTGCTCCCTGAAGGTATCCAAGCAGCCTGTGGATGTTACTCACTGTTGCTCACTGTTGCTCGCTGCCTGGTAACGTGACAAAGGAACACAAATATGACCCACAGCTCCAGGACTTTCCCCAGTATTCACCAGACTGCCTACTGGTAGTCCGGTGACTACCACCTACTGGTGGTATTGAAGACAACCTTGGGCAGGCAAAGAGGAGTTTGACAAGAGAGGTACCCAGTGAGACCTTGGATGGGAATGGCAAGTGAAAATGGAAAGATGAGGAGAAGAGTACAGCCAGCGCCTCAGGAGGAGGATCTGGAGGGGCTAAAGGAGAAGCAGCCTGGTACCCTCAGTGCCTGAGCATGCAAAAGTCTCCGTCTCAGCAGAAAACGTCACAAGCTCTGTGAAGCATTCTGTGCAAATACGCATGCCACAGCCCTGTGAGTGCCTTTATTAGAGGTAGGTTACTGGGCTCAGTGTTTCCTTGGTTTGAACCAGTGTGCCTACTACTGTAGGTGGGAAAAACTTTGCCTTGGGATGGGTAGGGGTGTAAGGTCACATATGGGAGGATAATCACAGATTTTTCTACCAGTCTAGCAGTTTTTAGAAGATTACACAAAGATATTATGTGGGCTGGTTCAAGGGGTTGTGTAATTGGGAGACTATGGTGCAACTGGGAGCTACCTTGGTTCTGTTGATAAATTTATCCTTGGGCTTTTTGAAGTACACACACAATCAATGTGTATGACTGATGTGTGACAGACACTTCTATATTACAGTAGGAACAGATGGAAACCTAGGTTGTACAGATGACAAAAAAAATTATTCTCAGGTGGAAAAATCCAATATATTGTGTCCTTTTGTAGTTTGTGAAATCTAACCCTGAAAACAGCAGCTTGGAAGAGACCAATTTTCCACATTTTAATTCATGCAACATTTGAAAAATAATGTCAATGCTTAAATTTATAGGACCCCTTTCTTCATGCTCTGAACACACCTTGGCCAGACTCGTTTTATTCTGTGGGTATTTGGGAGGCTGAACTCCACTACAGCACATATTTGAAAACTCCTGACTTCAAAGCAGAACAGGTGAAGCAGTAACAGGCATTGGATTTATACCTGTTTGGCTATCCAGACCAAAAATGCTTCTGTAAACATCCCGCTAAAGAAAAAAAGCATTAGCAGAAGACAGTTATTCAGTACTGAGTCAGATCTGTCAGACTCTGGATCAGATCTGGAAACTTTATTCTTTGAATTGTTTTACTTTAGCTTTTAAGACTACGCATAATCTCATTACACCAATGACTTTGATTGTATGTGATCCATATTGCAGGCTGATTTATAGACTACTTCAAGGAGAGGTGAATAATGCATTGGTCAGTGAATCTAAGCCTGAGAGCAGATTCTCAAGCTAGGACAGATAGGGACATCCTTTTCAAAAACAATTTTTTTTTTTATTAGTGAAATCAGGGTAGATAAAATTTAGAAGCAAAATGAAACTTCAGAGAAGATACCCTAAAAACAGTAAAAGACTTAAAAACAGTATTAAAAGGGATTTTCACAGATCTCACAGAAAAGGTTGTGAAGATACAGGCACAAAAAGAAGTAAAAGCAAACACATATAACTGAGCTTATTAAAATTAGTACCAATAACATTGTCACAAGCTTTAAAATGGGATCTTCTGTTCTTTCTTCAGTATTTCTGTTCTGCCAAATGTAGCTGTTTCGGCACATGCTCAGTTCCCTACCTGTGCATCAGCAGCTCTGCTTTTGGGACAGATGCTTCATGGTTACACCCCCAGCATTATAGCTCAGCGCTGCGTGCCTTGATGCGCACCCTGCTTGTGACCCACAGCACCGAGTCTTTTAGCTGGCACCTGGCACACATACAGCACAGAAGGTTACGAGAGCCCCAAGAGCTCCTGTGACCTCCTCAAACCTTGCTCTAGAGAGCTGAATGTCAATGTGTTACTTCTCGTCAGCTGTGTGAGCACAAGCTCGTAGGACGGCTTTAATTAAAAGCGCAACAGAAACATGTTGTTGTTTCAAACTGGATAAAATTTAAATCCAAATTAATCCCGCTTTCTATTTATAGATATCATGAGCTGAGGTAACATTGTTTCAGGCCAATGCTCAGCTACAATTTCTGCAGAGGACTGCACCTGTCTGCTGGTATAGGTGCACCACTATCTGTGTTATGCTTAAAAAGCCGCAAATTACTAAAGACCTTACTGCCCTTTATTGTTTGTATCATCACAAGCTCGGTGTGAGCTCGGTGAACACAAAATGAATTGTGTTACAAAAATAAAAGGATTATAGTAGTTGATGTAATATTAAACATAAAAATATATGTGATGTGTTGATCATGCATTGGTAGGAGAGTTGTGGAGGAAAGTTGTGTCTCCTAAGTCTATTAGAGTTCTTTGAAGAAGTCTGAAAGTACATGGCATAAAGGTGGTCCAGGAGAAAGAAGGCAGTCAAAACTCTGAAAGAGTTTGGAGGACATCAGTAAAAGTATTTTAAACAACCTAAACTATAGAGAGATAAGAGGGAGCTTTTTCTCACAGATAGTATAAATTATCAGCAGTTAAAGGTAGGAAGCAAAAAGCTAGGAATAACTGTTCAGTTCTCACAATAGACAGGAATTACCATAGGGAGAATTGTTCTTATATTGCTGTTTTTCAGCATCCTCATGAAAAATCTGGAAAGTGGGAAGATGCATAAAATAACAAGGTTTGCTAATGATATAAAATTATTCAAACTTGTCAAAACTAAATTGACTGCAAAGAGTTGCAGAAGGTTTTGTGATATTGAGTGATTGGGACATAAAGCAGCTGATGAAATTTCAGTTCAATAAATGCAAAGTCATGCACATGGGGAAAACACAGTCCTAACTTTATACGCAAACAGATGATGATAAGCTTGAAATGAGATATTGGCAGTTAGGAGTAGCTGTACATAATTCTCTGAAAACAGAGTAAACAGGCACAGAAAAACTAGTAGAGCCCTTTTGCTAGATCTCAGGGGCAAGGGCCATCCTTCAAGAATTAAGAAATCCACCTGCTAATGGTCTTTGCTAACCAGGAGCTGCAAAATCTATTGTAGATTCACTTTAATTGATGCTAAACGTAGTAAAGAATCATCTGGAATCACAGTTCATGTTCTGGGTAAATGCTTGAGTGGTTTTAATTCCTGTCTGTGCTGCTTGGGAAATTCAGGATAAGTATCAAGTAAAAATTTTTTTTCAGTCTAGCCTGATGAGGTGAGGCAATGTGAACCCTGAGGACTCATGAAAGGCTTTGGTTCCAAAAAAACAGTGGGATTTGTGAGAGCTCCATGCTGGGACATATGGTAGGGCAAAACCTGATGGAAACTTATTTGACTCTGTGCCTCCGACAAGGGATGTCCGCCAAGGTTGCATCTTAAAATCTGTCCTATCAATTCTGTCACACAGAGGAGCGAGAATCTGAATATATGACCGTTAATAATTCACTTCAGGAAAAGAAGAGCTGTTTTTTCACCAGTCCTCCCCTTTAGAGGTTCATGCTCCCCCTACGTTACAAGCACAACATGCACAATTGCTTGCATTTTGGTTGCTCTGCTGCAGTGACCCCTTCTCCATGTGCTGGATTCAGTGCCGGCGTTCTCTTGTGCACGCGCTTTACCCTGACTTTCCCCCAAACACTGAGCAGAAGGTTGGAGTGACTGGTATACTGCCTGAATTATTCGTTAAGTAAATTGAAATGTATAGCAAGACTATACTGAGACTTCTTGAATTTCAGCTCTGGTTTATAGAACTTTTTCACCTACTTCCTCCTGTTAGATGGATTGTTTGTATTCAGGCTAGGACATAGGAGTTTAATTATAATAGCAAAAAAGATACATTCTTTAATCTAAATACTAGTCTGTTCTTTTAAACAACTTTTCATAAACCCCAAAGTGATAGCTTGATTTTAAAATTACATTCTGGCACAGAACATTCAACCTTTTTTCAGAATAAAGATTTCATCTTTGTCTCTTTTGAAAAAGGTCATATAGCCAAAATGTAAACAAGTAAGAGCACTCCAAAACTAGACTCAACTGTAAGAATAAAACAGATTAAAAAGAAAATAATGATGCAAGCCTTGACGCCGCATAATGCAAAATAAAAACTTCTTTAATGAAAGATCCCAGACATTCATGAATACAATGTTGTATAGGTATATGTTTCATGCTGAGAGAAATTATTATGCAAAAGAGTCGCATAGGTTTTTTTATCATCCTATATTAACAGAAGGGGAAACAAACATACACAATTTTTACCTGAGCGAACTCTGTGGCACCCTGTGCCAATCTGTGGCTCCACAGAAGTCTCCATATGCTCTCTCTGTTTAGCAAATTTCCTTGGAGAATTAGGTGCGGTAGAGTGGCTGAGATGACAGGAAGAACTAGAGAGCGAGTTCTGTCTCGTAGAGACACTGGGTTTTGCATATAGAGGTAAAAATAAATAAAAATAATTGACTCCACAAAATCTCTGTAGATTTTGACACTATGAAAGGCTACCAGAGTTGAATGTTTTTCCGCTTATACAAAAGTCATTTTGGATAAAAAGAGACTAGCAAAACAGACAGTTGGAACAGATCGCAAAATCTGATCTTCATGGTACAACAGGATAACATGGAAGAGGAATCATTTCAGCCTAAACCTATTTAGTCACATCTTGTTCCAAGTGTGTGCACAACTTGGCTAACATATCTAAGGACTTTGTCTAAGGAGTGATCCCAGATTCATTTCTTTTAGCTAAGCAGAAATACGGATCCCAGACACAAGTGGATATGCTGGGCATTACATGGAAAAAATAAGTTAAGTCAAGTGTGATTTTGAGAAGATGTTCATGTTAGGAACATTGGACAAAATATATGTTGACCTAGTCAGAACTGCATTTGATAAAAATTCAGGATGCAGAAGAACAGAGAAGTACCAATAGAGGATACCTCTGTATTTGGCTCTCTTAAGACTATCAAATTAAGGAGCATGTTATTTCTCATCACGAGCCACTTGCCCGGCAGATAGAGTTCAGTATCGATACTTTCTAGGACTCAATGTGATTTGTTTTTAGCACTGTAGGCAAAGTAGACATTATTGTTGTTATGATTGAGAAACACTGTAGAACATGAACCCAGCTACTGAATACCCCGTATTGGGTAAATGTAGACACATGGAATAGCAGCAGTGTTCTGGGAACTTTCATTAGAGCAGAAAAACTAAGCAAACTGTGTTCACAGGATGCTCAGGCAGAGTGGGGAGGGATCTGGAGGAAGCCCAAGAAGTCACACAGAAAGTGTGAAGCATATGTCACATAAAAGGGTATATTAGTGCTTGGGCACTTCTATGGGAGTCTGGCCACCTTTCTAAGGCTGCATGCCTAACTGTGGTTGAATCAAGAATGTCAAAGCGATATTCTCAGTTTCTTACTAGCACACACACTGTCTCCCTGGCTGAGCAAAACAATCTGAGGCCAAATCCGGGGTTCTCTGGTTGTCATTTGCCACTTGAAAGTGTGCTGGTGATTGGGCAACGCAGGAGTTACTCCAGTTCAGCTGAGACTGTTGGCAGCTTGCAGTTGTCACAAATAAGTGAGCAATAAGTATCCTCACTGGAACAGTTTTCCTCCTCCAAAAAAAATAAAATGAGAAGATGTGTATGATTTAAGACTCTAAGGAAAACAGAAGTAGTTTGGGAAAGCTTAAGAAAATGTCTTTGCAAAGATGCAGAGAGGAAGGTAACAGTAAAAGGAGGAAAAGCTGAAATAAGTTGAATACTACGAGCCTCAAACTATGAAATGTGGTCAGAACAAAGAGCCTGTGAATCTGTAAAAACTTTGAATTTAAAGAGCCGGAGATGGTAACTGTCATGTCCATGTTCCCAGGAGTCCCAGCGCATCTGGCCAACCACTTGGTGAGCTCTTGGTAACAGGTGGTACTCAGGTACCTACCATTGCTTTGCTGGGGGCAGAGCTTCCTGTGCATCCAGTAAGGCTGGTCTGTATGAGGATGGGTCAGAGGCTGATCTGACTGCTTGGTTACATTCTAGCACGCATATCACTTTTGGTAAAGGAGCATATAGCAGTGAAAAAAGAAGCAGGTACTCCTCTACTACATTTTGGGGGAAGATACTGAACTATTCTCAGCAGTCAGGGATTCAGCTGGAGATAGATACCAAAATAACATCTGAGTAGGATCCATTAATGTGGCAAGTGAGCTTTCTGTGTAACTCATCCATCGCCTTCCTTGTGACTGGCCACAAAACCCCACAGACAGCACTGCCTTGCTGCCTGCTTCCCTTGCCTCTTCCAAGTGGATCCCAGGCTGCAGCCTTCACCCGAGCCAGGTCCTGAAGCTGTCCATTAGCTGGATGGGCAAGTGGGGAGGATGGGGGTGATATCAGAGTTGAGGGAGATTGAGGAATGTTGAAAAACTGGCTTTTGCTGCTGGAGCTGACCAATATTTCTGAAAAAGGCAGAGGCAGCTGAATGTTGGGCTCAAGCACATAAGAGACACAAGCAGCTACATGCACAGATAGGCACCTGCATTATTAAACCAATCATCACTTACTAAGTTTTGCTTACCATAAAACAGCAGCCAACAGGCAAGCCAAAAAGTATCAGTCCAAATACCACTCGGAATAAGCTAGAGGCTAAACCAGGCTATCCACTCCAAATATTCATAGAAATGTGGTGTCTTGCCTTTACCTTTGGGCAGAAGAGAAAGCATACATACAAACTCTTGATAGCCTGACAGCCTGACCCTCTCAAAGCCAAGCAACACATGCAGCAATTGTACTGCAGTCAGAGCATTTAGGTCTATCAAAACACATTTTCAGACCATGGGCCATTACATGCCGAAGGTCTCTTCTGTTTGTGGACCACAAAGTTTAGTCGTCAGACTATAACTTTGGCATCCTAACTGCAATGTTTTACAATAGTTTTTGCCACACTTTAAATTTTATTGTCAGGATTTGCAGAAGAATCAGAAGAGAAAGAATCATATTTTTAGTGCTGTAATGCCCATTTTTTTGTTTAAGTTGCAGGTATTTGGAAACCAGTATTTGAATGACACAGTCTGCTCAAGGTTACAAATTATGGCTTGGGAAAAAATTACAGCTACTGCATCCAGCTCTGGGGCTTTCAGCACAAGACAGACATGGACCTTTTATACCTGGTCCAGAGGAGGGCCACCAAAATGATCAGAGGGATGGAACACCTCTCCTGTGAAGAAAGTCTGAGAGATTTGTGGTTGTTCAGCCTGGAGAAGCCTTTGGGCAGGAATTATTGTGGCTTTTCAATACTTACAGGGGGCTTATGAGAAAGATGGAAAGAGACATTTTACAAGGGCCTGCAGTGATAGGACAAGGGATAATGGTTTTAAAGAAAAAGAGGGTAGACTCAGATCAGAGAAAAGGGAGAAATTCTTTACTCTGAGGGAGGTGAGATACTGGAACAAGTTGCCCAGAGAAGTTGTGGATGCCCCATCCCTGGAAGTGTTCAAGGCCAGGCTGGACGAGGCTTTGAGCAACCTGGTCTACTGGAAGGCGTCCCTGCACATGGCCAGGGTGTTTGACTAGATGATCTTTAACGGTTCCTTCCCACCCAAACTATTCTGTGATTCTGAGTCTATGAGTGTATGATTCTAAAAGGTTCCCTTGAAGGGAAAGAGATGTGTGGTTTTGGGGGAGATCTAGCAGATGGTAGTAAAATAGCAAATTTTTGAGTTCTATTCTTAATTTTTGGGCAAAGAAAATATAGATATCTCTCAGATGTCAGCTGGGTCTTGTAAGTTTATGTGCAATGTATTTTCCAAGCATTTTTAATAATAAAGATGTAATACTTCTGTGACATATTTGAAGGCAGTCCTCACCTTTCTGTCCTTAACTGCTGCTTTGCCCCAGGAGGCCAAAGCTTTTGTTGCTAGCAAATCACTGTGCAATCAAAATTTTCCAAAGAAAAATTTTCCTGTGAAAATAAAACATGCCTATTGGGAGAGCCATTGACTGTATTCAGTATGTGGTCTTTCAGCAAATTCTCATTGGAGTTGCCCTTCTACCCTAGACTGTTTCCCATGAATCAGTTCTGCTGTACCAGGCATCACCATCACCACTATGTGTTGCTCATCAGAGCTAAAAAATACAGAAACCACGCAAGCCCTATTGGACACTACATCTCCCCCCACAAGAAATACATCAGGGTGGGAACACACTGAAAAATGGGATAGAATGTGGCTTTAAAATGTTATACCTGTTTCCAACATGATTATTCCTTACTGAACACTAATAGCGAGTTTGTGTGCATTCTCTGCAATACCCATCTACAATACCTAAAGCTACCTCTCTCACATTTTAAAAAACATTTAAAAAATTAAGACAATTCACAGCATCATAAGCTTTTGGTCTTATGACTTTCAGTGTACAAATCTTCCAATTACTAGAGTTCTCCAAATTGTAGTCACTTTTTTTAAAAGAAAAAAAATGCAACCATTTCCTTTTGATCAATGTCATTAGAACATTTAAAGTCACTACTCAGTTTAAATTGTGTAATTTTGTATTTTCAGGGCTTAAAAACTACCACTTTGTGTATTTTTTTGGTGCAAAAACACTTTCCAATTTCTCAGAGAAATAACACATGAACTTTATAGTCTAAATAAAAAGCACTTCAAATGCTTTTTGAATGCATATATAAACTTCTTTCTTTATGGATCTGATGCTAAATACACTATCAAATTTATGTGGGAATAAATGAGAATTTAAGAACACTAAATAGAAACAATAGTGTATAACTACTTCAAATGAAGCATGAACATGGTATACGTATTTTTCTCTTGCTGTCAGACAAGATGGAAACTCACTGAGGCCAATTTTGTATTGGAGTTCACAGCCCTATTTTATCTGATTACAATAGCTGCTCAAGGGCCATAAAATAATTTGATAGGAGAAAAAAACCTCATTCTCCTTTCACAGGCTACTGATGAGCAATAGCAATAACAAGAACATTGCCAGCAGATCAGGGGAAGTAATCCCTCCCCTCTGCTGGTGTAACCACACCTGGAGAGCTAGGTCCAGTGCTGGGCTCCTCAGTACAAGAGGGATGTGGGCACACTGGAGAAAGTCCTGCCAGGGGCCATTTAGGGATTGGAACATCTCTCATACAAGGAGAAGCTGAGAGAGCTGGGAGTGTTTAGTCTGGAGAAGGCTCCGGGGGATCTTGTCTGTGTGTATTAATACCTGATCAGGGTGTAAGAAAGACAGAGCCAGACTCTTCTCAGTTGTCCACAGGGAAATGGGCAAAATCTGAGACACAGAAAACTCTATTTAAACATAAAAAAACCCCATTTTTACTGTGAGGGTCGACAAACACTAGAGCAGATTTTCCAAAGAGATTGTGGAGTGTCCATCCTTGGAGCTATTCAAGAACTGATTGCACCATGGCCTTGAACAACCTGGTCTAGCTGACCTTGCTTTGGGCAGGTGAGTCGGACTAGATGATTTCCAGAGATCCCTGACAACATGAGCAATTCTGCAGCAATATAAGCAACTCAGACATGACTTGAACCTCAGTTCAATAAAAGTAAGATACCTCTCTCTTAAAGGGTAAGCATCCACAGTGATGCTGAATTCAGGAAAATCAGCGAGATATTGATGGGCGGCAGGAACTGTGCTACCCACCAAAATGGTAGATCAAAACATGTTCAGATTCTGAACTTCAGTTGTACAGGTTACTGGCCAGGCTGTGTTTCTTTCCTCTA
This sequence comes from Dromas ardeola, assembly GCA_013398915.1. Lineage (NCBI taxonomy): Eukaryota > Metazoa > Chordata > Aves > Charadriiformes > Dromadidae > Dromas > Dromas ardeola. Next base: position 27,427 of record VYZM01021236.1, on the reverse strand, counting down.
TAAACATGGACTAGATGCAGATGGAACCCATTACCAACAGGGAATTCCAAAAGGGAAATAAATACAAATAAATGAATTTATCTCAGACCACAGATTCTAGGGGTTTTTTTGTTTGCTTAAAATATAGTGAAATTTCTGTGAAACACAGTGAGAAGGGAGGCGGTGAGAAGAACAGAAGGTTGTGAAAAAAACCTCAAACCCCCAAAACAAAATCCAAGCCACCCAAAATTCTGAAATTACTCCAGATGTCTTCCCCTGCCCCACATAAAGGAGTGTTTCAATTGAATTTTCCTTTTATTTGTGAAACTCCTAGATGTGATAAAGAAACTTCTGAAACTAAGACTATTGCTTTCACCTCCTCAAGGGAAAATAGGAAAAGATGCACTGCCCAGGGACATGCTCACTCCAGCTGGTTTGACACAAATCTGTTGTGCAGTAGTGTGGTAGTGCCGAGTATAACCCTCAGTTGCTAAAGCTTGTTAATATTTCCTGGAAGCATTTCTTTCAGCTGTTTGTTTTTACATCTGTAAGGAGCTCTCCACTCTGACCACTCAGAGGCTGCTTTCTAGCTTCCCTGCCATACCCAAAGTCACCAGCACACAAATAAAATCCTGTCATCCTATGGTCCACCATGACCATATGCCTCAACATGGCAGGAGAGTGTTGAAGGCAATTAGTTCCCTCCAAAGCACTGTAATCATAGTTGTTTAAGTGGTACAGTTGTCTTGAGTACTAGAACACTGCTGTACTAACTGGATTAAAATACTGAATGATCTTTTTCCATTCATGGTTTATGGTGATTACTTTTGAACTGTGGTGACAGCTCTTCTGGAAAGTGGCTCATTAGAACTAATAGTTGAATTCATCCACTAAAATCAGCCTGGTAATTTTCAGCCTGCAAATAGAAGAAATTTAAGTAACATTGTATGCATCTATCTGCTAGAAAAAGCTAAGCCTGGCCCTGCTTCCACCAAGCACCAGTGTCACTCTCTTCCCTCTATCTTTCAATATGCTTGAGGCCTGCATCTGCCTTTGTGTCTGTGTTCACCCAAACCGAATCCAGTTCCCAGATATTATTTAAAGGGGGAACGGCTTCTGTTTTGGACCACTGAGCAGATCTGATGTCCTGTAATTTTGTCAGTGATACTGATGCCAACCTATGTAAAATTTCCCATTTTATTTCTGTGATTAGTTAAAGGGAGTCAGTTTTAGATCTGGTACAATTAGCAGATGTGGACTATTCTGTGCTGAGATTGTCTTTTTAGCACCGCTTTCAGTTCCTAATTCTGTGCACACAGTGCTCATCCTTGTGGCTGCTGATGTCTCTGAGCCTAACTCTGAGGCTGAGCCCTGACACTATTAGTGCAAGTGTCATTACTGGCATGAACTGTGGTCATCTGCTGGCATCAGTGTGGTTCCTAGCACTGCTCAGAAACCTGTGGGCTCAAATATGACATCAATGTGGAGCTGGATGACACAAGACAATAGTGCGAGGAGAGTGCTTTCATTGGCATGCAAATGTTTCCATGGTTCACATCCCTTTCCCAGGATCGGGCTGTCTTTCAGGTGCTCAGAGTTTTTAGAATGACCATTGCCATGCTGTAGGAGCAATGAATAGAAAGGTAAAGCTATAATAATATATATATACACACTGTAGTGCACGGCTCCATGGAAACTGACAGTAGGTTTCCAAGGCAGCCAAATCAAAAAAAGAACAAGGCTAAAATAGAGTGAAGTACAAAAACATCAACTAACAGCTTGGCGTGCTAAGGGGTAAATTTTGGAAAGTGTTTAAAGCCCCACTGGAAGTCAATAACAGTTGTGCTCTTAAATCACTGAGGACCTTTCGAAAAGCCCAGCCAGGAGCATCGTTGCTTGATGCGTGTGACTGATTATTCGTTGTTGTACGCAGGTGTCCTGCAGCTGCACTTTCATTCTACGCTGTGCTCTGCTCCGGGGCTGCTCCCCTCTCTTCACTCTCCCATAGGCATTGTACTTCAGGGAACTGTTATTCCTCCTCCTTCTCTTGCTCTCCTCAGACTCAATGTAGCTGTATATCCATCCAACAGCTAAATATTTGTATGGTCTTTACAATAACTGAAGTGTGACGCCGAAGTAGTGCCCACGTGCTCCCAAGGCCAGTGACCAAAGAAGGTTTGGGCTGGCAGGGAACAGCAGGGCTCGTCCCATTCCCATCCCTCGTGGGAGGCAGATATTTCTGCACAGCAGCCTGGGTTGGCAAGAAAGAGGAGGAAGAGCCATGCACTGCAATAAGCATAGCTAATGCAGTCCCTAACAAGAGCTCTGAGGAAATGAAGAAGCAGAACTTATTTTTAAAAGAAACAGTTCAAGAGTAGTTAGTTGTTACTTTGGCACCTGGTCCTACCAAACTGAACTGACCCATCTCAAGCACAGCACTGCTTTCCAAGATTTCCTCCTTTCCCTTTACATTAGAAGAAAACAAAAACACTCCAGCAATTTTTGCCTCAGTGCAACAGGGTACATGACATCTCAGCAGAAGCTGCAGGCAACCTACAAGCTCTGGTATTTCTTAGCAAAACAAGTGGAAAATGCAAAAACAATAAAAAGTCTTCTTGGAAAAAGTATAAATAAGGATGTAGGTTTAATATGCAGTTAAATATGGAAAGAAATCATTATTTTTGTAATAAAAAACATGCACTAAATGAGATCTATAAGATTATTAACCTCTAAAACCAGCAAACAACCCCTAAAATACAGCAGACTTTTTTCATTCATACATCTGAAAGCCTGTAACCTGTTCTACAGGAGAAGCCACTCTTCAAGACTGCGATAATAAAATACAAACAATAAAGCCAAGCCAGTATATAATCAGTTTTATGAAGTCTTTTTTGCCCCTTTTCTATGTTTGAAAATTTCCGGGTAGTGAAAGCTCCCCAGAGATCAAAATGTAATAACTATTTTATGGCAGCTGCCAAAGAAAAGTGCAAAACCAATATATTAACTGAAAGTATTTTGAGCATGGATAGAGAAGTTTCCTCTTCCATGTCCAACAGAACTCGAGCTTTGTTTTCAGTGGATTTGCCACTCTAGATGTAGTCTGAAAAGAATGAATATAACCATTTTAAAACTAAACGCTCTCAGAATCTATTAAAGAAATAAACATGTCAAGTGTTCCTTTGATTTAGAGTATAACTGAAGTTTAAAACTAGTGATTTATGTAGTTGATTTATAGTCAAGTCTTCTAGCTATGAAAGGAGATTTTTTCCTTTACTGAGGAAGATAAATCTGTATTTGCCTTCTGTGCTTCAGCTGAAAATTGATCTCTCTCTTCACAAAGTCCATTGAACCCTCCTTCAGAACACTGACCCAGTGAGATCCCCAAGAGAGAGGCCTTAGCTACAGACCCATCATGCAGATCATCTTTCTGTTCTCAGCTATGAAGATTTAAGCATTTAATCAGGAGTAATGCAGAAAGTAGCTAAAACCAGGAGGCTTGACTGGAGCACTGGGAATCAGTGAGTGATGGTGGCTTCTCGTGTTGCTTTTAAAACACTGAGATTTGTCACCCCAAACTCTCGATTCTCCAAAAGGATCCAACTTATTTTCCCAGTAGTATTTTCCGAAAATTGTTATTGAGGAACTATGCTGCACACATTTATTTCACTGGGTCTGAGAGATTGCAGAAGTAAGCTTTTCGGAAAAAAAAAGAAAAATCAATAGATACTATTTGGATATTTTTTAAGTTATCAATAATAAAGAAACGCCTGACACCTTAACAACCTGCAGTTAAACTGCAGATCTTTGACCTAGGGTGTTTATGGCAATGGCCCGTACAGCTTGACAACCTACTGGACTTGTAGGTGAAGATTATGTCCACAGCCTGTGGCCTCAGTCTGATCTGACACACTGGTCCACAGCACCACTGTGCGAAATCCAGCATGCTTGAAAACTCCCTAGACTCTACAGGATCAATGAAAATAAACATTGCTTGTGTCGTAAACCCAGAGCACTCTAAACTTTCACGAGGCAGAAACTTTCTGAAGTCACACGGCCACCACAGCTTTTATTGCATGGATGACAGATTTGCTGGGGAGAGGAGGAGGGAAGGGCAGAGAAGTGGTGGAAGGCATGTTCCCTGCAAGGAAGTACTGGAGCTTCATGGGATATGCCAAGTGCTACCCATCCCAGAGAATGGGCAGTGAAATCCATAGGATCGGAGACCAACAGAGTCTTCTTATCCCAAATTACAGACCCGCAACATGGCATTCCTGTGCCTGGATGAATAAAAAATATTACCAGACTCGGGGCAGGAAAGCATGCAGCCAGCACTGAATGGGAAGAATGTCCCTGGAGTGACTAGGAAGAATTTTCTCTGGAGACGCTGAATGCAATCAGTCAGTTTACACGATGATCGACCGATGGGCACCGAAGCAGAAGAACCGAGACCACCAGAAAGGCCAGGCTATGGATCAGCATCATGGGAGGCCAGTCAGGTGAGGCAAAGGAGATGAAGAGTCATGAGGGAGCGGGCCAAAGGAGCCCAATACGATACATCCTCCTTTATTGCTACCGAACCGCTCTTGGAAAAGGCTGCACTTTTCATACCTATGTGTTGCTTTCGGCGATTGATTAATCACATCCTGAAAATCTTATCACATGAATAAACCCCAACCTGGCTTTCTCTGAAGGTCATACTCCCTGTTTCCACACTTTACCCTTGAAATCTTGAGGTCTGATAACTCCAGTAATCAGGTAGAACTCTTTTATAAACCTACTTGTTATTTACAGTTATAGCTCAGCAGGCTTTTAATTGTCCTTTTTTCAATTCCATGCCCGTCTCCAGACATCACCTTTGAGTTGTGATGAATTTGTCTGGCGAAAAAAAAGTTTTATTTAAATTTTTAAGGCTTATATTTTAACCTCAATCTTCAGGCACAGATAAAACACAGTAATCTCCTCTGTCATATATTATCATATTTTCAGAGAAGGAGTTTTGAGAAGTCAAGTCAGTGACGGTATTTGATATCACTTCAGCATTTCTCTCCTGGATTTCTCTCTTTGTAGTGTTTACAGCAGAATAGGATGAAACTGTGGCAAAGGTTTTAGTTTGCATTTCCCTTTAAATTATTCAGTGCGAGGTGAGGAAATTAAGCACACTGTAATAGCAGATTGAACTAAGTATGTAGAAACATCATACAGAAAACAACTCGGAAATAAAAGCCTATAGTTAGAGTCACAAAAGTCAGGAAAAAATGTTGATTTCCAATGTTTCATTTATTTCAGCTCCCTTGATCTGTAGGATCATTTTCTACAGAATTTATGTTTTTTAATGTGTTTCTTTTCCTATTTAGTTTAAAAAGACATAAACAGAGAGGTTTTTATAGTTTCCTTGAGAACATAATTCCACCTCTTTTTGTTCTCAAACTATTTAAACTGTTTCTCATCTGACTTTTTTCCACATATATTGAATAAATTTTGTTTCACAGTTTCTAGTACATCTGAGAGTCCTGCATCACGTTTATTCTCCTTCTCTAAATTCCTCCAAGTGTTGTTGGTTCCTCTCTCCTTTCACCCTCACTTGCAATCAAAGAAATCTCTATATTTGAAAAAAAAAACAACCCACACCACAAAAAAAGTCTTTGATTTTTTCCTAACACGCAACATTTACATGTCCCTCTCCCTCTTCAGAAGCATTCCAAGCAGACTGAATGCATGCAAGAGAAAAGAAATAGGAATAATGCACCCATTAGAAAGCAAAGGGAATCAGGGAGGCAAACAGTTAAATTTACATTCGTTGTGGTGGCAAAGAACAAACCACATTTGAGATGTACACTCAATGAAGGAGGCAAAACCTGTTTACTTTTTGCAAAACCATGCTGTGACTCTGTATTAGGGGTAACATGGAGCAGGGCTCAGTTCCCATAGCGCTCAGATGTCTCCCAGGAGGTCTCTGCTCCTGCCTGCCCACCTGATCTGACCCTGCTTATTCTGTGGGCCTCCACCACCGGCAGCGTGTCTGCAAGCAGGACCCTGTGAAAAATTCATCAACTGCTGAGAGGACCTCAGCTCCGGAAATATGACAGGTATAATTCACTTGGAAAACAGTCAGACTGCTAACACAGGGTTCAGGTCCTTGCTCAGGCAGGGAAGAATCTCAGTTTCGCTACTTCATGCATTACAAAGTGGATATGAGGCTATTGGCAAAAGAATGTATTGGAAAGCTAAAAATAAAAAGTCTTATTTTGTTGGAAATGCTGCATACAGCTAATCTGTCTTGAAAATTTAAATTGACAACAGAATATATTTTCTAATTTCAAAGGTATTTGAAATGTCAGTGTACAAGGTATATACCAGATATGTATGTTGCGCAGCACAACACAAAAACAGATGCTTAAACATACTCACGGACTTCCACTGATTGCATATATTATTAAAAAAGTCAAATCTTTCAGTTGTTTAATTTAAAGCTGGGTTATTTAGATAGTCAGAGGAATAATTCATTTGGGAAATATTTAAATATTGCACCAGCAAATGAGGGCTAGTATTTTTCCATACTAGTCACAATGACAGCTGGTTTGAAATGTTTTATTGATTTCCCTATAAATAACTTTGAGCTGTGGAAGAAATACACTGCATGTAATGTAACTTGGCTTATAAAATAATTACATAATATTGGAACAAGGACTCAATCTGCTGGAACAGCTTGCAAAATAAAATGACCAAATAATGTTTGAATAAAGATCTGGCTGATAAAGTGGACTAATTTACATTTATACAAATGTTTGGAAAGCAATGGTCTACAGTAAGAACGAAGAAATAACTGTACTGTAGACTTGCTTTCATACCGTACTGAGTTGAGCCACTGGATGAGGACTTTTGCCTTAATCTACATTATTCTAGTGCCATCTGAGTGGTAACAGGCACCATAATAACTTAAGAACAAGAAAGGGAACAAGCCTCTCTTTGAACTTTTGGTGTGTAAATTCTTCTTTGGGTCATAAAACCCATAAAGCCATAAGAACTGAAGGCTCAGCATGGATGGACACAGATCACTGAAACCTCTGTGGGCTCTGTGGGAGCTCAGCTTCCCCATGAAACCACAGCAACGACTGCATGGTTGACAACTACTGCGACCAAGGTGTGCCCTCAGCATACTTAGATGCAGCTACTAGTCTTGGCATTTTCCACTATTATTACAAAATATTTTGTGCCGCAATAGTCACCTATGGCACCAAGTCAGAGCCTGAGATGACGGGCTCAGACACTTCAGAATGGGCAGTCAGTAGTAGCTGGATCATTAGTAACCAGAGGGCACCCAGAGGAAACTCTTGAGTTCTCTCTTGAGAGAATTTGATATAAATTGTCTTCATGTTTCAAAATAGGTATTTCTTCTAATGCTCTCAAGCCTCTCCAGGAACAAGCTTCTCCAAAATTTCTATTTGCTACTGGTTATTGCAGCCTGCTGGCTGGATGCAGCTATAGACCCTCAACTACCATGCTGTAAAAGGGAAAGCAAGAAACCCTGTAACAGGCATCACTGTCACAAGCAGCTGCTGCTCTGCATGCATTTCCCCCCCTCTACATGCTGAACGTTATAAGAAAAATAATAAAAATGTGACTCATAAGAATAAGTCACAAATGTGGGACACGGCGTGTACGTAATGGCTACACTGGCCCAGGAAAGGCTGGCCTGCTCACCTGCCCCTGCATTGAACCCTGATCCACCAAGTCCTTGCAATTCTGACTTTGAAACATATTAGCAGACTGAGGCACCAAGACATGATCAAAAAGGGGTCTTTTCTACTTCAGAGAGAAATGGCAAGAGGGAAAGAATGCTACTGAGTGACTGAAGGATGACAGTCAAGGCCCAGGCTGTGCTGAAAAGCAGTATTACATTCATGTATTTTTTGCTGAAATTCCAATCCTGACCTCATTTATTGCTTTTATAAAATGAAATAGAGTTACAAGATCTTTTTGTTTGCTGTGTTAATTATCAGTTTTCCCTATCTTCTATTTCTGTTCATTGAAATGTTTCTCCCCATCAGTCATATACCACTTTTCCCTGACTTGTATAGATCTAGCCTCTCTGTCTCTTTTTTTCCTCTCTGCTTGTGTTTAGGAAAGAAGCAAATATTAGTCCTGAGTATAAGAAATCCTGGCAAAAGTAGGTAAGGTGACCAGCAAACCATAAAATAAGATTATTTTCTTAGTGAAATAACAATCCTCCATTCATATTCCTATTTCCATTACTGCAATGTATTGCCCTGAGCACAGATAAATTGATTCTCAGAATATTTTTCTTCTGAAGATCACGGGACAATTCCATCTGAATTTTTGTGGACTGACTCAGCATATAGCTCAGCAAAGTAAGGATGAAAACCTGTGGTATTGATTTCATGCAACAAGATAATTAGATTAAAAAGAGAGTGCAGACAGTTATTCCAGTGGCCTAGAGATAGCTAAAAAAATTTATTTTTTTTTCCCCAAAAAAGCTACCTGCTGTGGTCAATGAAGCTACTGCATTTACCAGCAGAAATTTGATCTACCCAAGTAATATTCTAGCACATTTTAGTTCACTTACCTATTTCAACTCTGCATTAGTGTCGCTTACTGAACACTTATTGCTGCCACGCCTCTCACAGTCAGAGGATGTAAGTACAGACAACAAGTTAAACAGGAAAGGGCATAAATTGCATCGGCGCAAGGATAGCTTTGAACAGCAATAGCCATGCAAATGGAGAAAGTGATCTGCTGTTTATGTGCATGCATAAAAAGATCCATATTTTCCATGAACATTTGAGACAGTCAAAGATTTTCACATAGAATTTTCTTGCCCAAATAGAAAAGATTTCTCTTTAAAAAAATTATGTTTACTTTTTGTTTCATTCCCTCTGGGTTTCAGCTGCATCATTGCTATGAGTGCTATCTACTGTGTTAACGAGAATTTCTATTAGCCTTGAAAAGCTGAGCTCGTCGGCGCTGCCTGTCTGTCACTTGCATTGTTCTTGCTCAGATACCCACCGTGCCTGGAACTTACACCTGTCTGATCTCATCAGTTCCATGCAGCAGCGGCCTGATTTGGAGTTACACATTTTAATGCTATCAGCTTAGAACAGCTTTGCATCTCCATTGCAGGATTTGCCTCATTATATGTTAATTGAACCTCATTTGCTGAAACATATGATCTAACAGTTATAGCAAACCTTAAACCTCAACAAACACAGGTTTGATTAATGAATACGGAGTAAACTAAATTGCCTTTTTGTGTTTAATCACCATCAGGAAGTTCTAGGTCCTGTGATCTAAAGGCAGCTTCCCCATTGACTTCAGATCCCGATTGCTTGTGAAGTACCTCATCCTTAAACTTACTAATTATGAAAGCTCTTATACATCTCTTTTCACCCCTGCAGAGTGCCTAGAGATTACTTTGAACTTGAACACACTGCTGTAGGAAGCACGGCAAAGAGCAGTCATGTTTCTCCTCTCAGGCACTTTTGTGGTACCTCTACTCTTTCACCCAACACCTCATGCTAGCATCACACCCAGGGGTCAGGATGAAGAAAGGCTTAGATGAAACTCATCTGTCACATGGCAAATGGTTTCTCATGATGCCAAAGCCTCTACTGTCGATTCGCAATTTCAAGAACCTGCCTTGCACCCTGCCCCAGGTTATAACTAGAAAAAAAGATGGGTTGAATTTGATTATGTTCCTGCAGCTTTGTTAGGAAATGGCAGAGATTTCCATTTACTTTTGTCTCTGCAGTTTTGAAAACAGGAAAATCTTTTGCATAATACACTCAGATAAAAGCATAAGCTATATTTTTCTGCTGTTATCCAAACATTTGGAATGACAGACCATCCTGTCTGGCTTTAAATGTGTTTGTGGTCTAGTTTGCACTCCTCCGCCTCCCCCCACTTTGTGTCTCGCACATACCTGGATGAGGAAGAATTTACTGAATTATCCTTTCATAGGCTGGGCAAATCCTGGGTCTCAGTTTTAGGAGAGATTTGGAAGGAAGACAGATTTTAAAGGCCTTTCAGTATCAACAGAGAGTATTTTTAGTTTCAGACCATACACCAGGGGGACTAATTTAATTTTGTGCTACTATATTTTTCAGCAGAATCTTAGTAGCATGATGCACCAGGTGCTGATATTAAATCTATAAAATCTGTAGTGAGCCAGTGAAAGCTGTTTCAAGCTGATAAATATTTACAGCCACTTACTTAAAAATGAAGTAAGAGAAGTTATATATTGTCATCAACTTTAATTTTGAAGATCTGGCCCAGTTAAGAACACTCCCTGGGTGTACTCTTCTTTTCAAAAGTAAGTGGAGCGTAAAGTGATGTGAAAAAAGCCTCAAAATGAATGATGGTGTAAAATCACTGGGAAAAAATGAGTATCTGTTGAAGAATAATAAGAAAAAACTGCAGCCAGACTGGTCTAGCAGCTATCTGTGGTGACAAGGAGAGTGGAAGGGGTTTCCTCTATCACTGGGAACTTCACCCAGGATGCTGCTCCTTGCCAGTGAAGGTCCTTACAGGGAATCCTGCAGGACCCTGTGACCAAGTGGCTACTCCTTCTGAGGCAGCGCATCTACTCAGTTTAGCAGAATGTAGGGCATGGAGTGTAATTTAGTAGCCTTGGCACGTGCATGTGAAATTGAGGCAAAAAGGCACATAGATACTTTCCATCTAATCCAGAGTAAAGGGTAGGTGCAGGTAAAAGATGTTATCCCATTTCTTGTTTGGGCAACATCCGACCTCACTTAAAACTCCCTGTGCTCACTGTAAGTGGTGTCATGTTGGCTGTATAAGAAATAAACACTAAAAACGCATTTCCCTGGTTTGACCATACTCTCCCTTCCATAGGATTTCAAGTGCCATCTGTCAGTTTCTGCTGCCAAAAAGTGGGACAAGTCCAAGGTACAGGAATAGGAGAAAGGAAACAGAAAGTAGAACACCACCTCCTACGTCCATGACTGCACAGCCTGAACTGCCAGCAATGGTTACTGTACTTTCAAAGGGAAGAGGTAACTGGATACAGGTTAAGGGATCAAATGATCAACTTTAAGAAGAGAACAAAGCAATTCTTTTATTATTGAAAGAGTGTGGCTTTCAAGTGTTGCAGCCCATATACACAAGCCCTAGTATTTTAAATGAAAGAAGGGAAAATTTAGCAAGTACACTTGTCCTTGGCTGTTTTCCAAGACCTCTCAGCTGTTCCAGTGAATTTAAAATGAATCAAGTATATGAGGATGGATCTTTCATAAATTCTGATTTTCTTCTTTACATAATGAAAAAACCCCTCTAATTTATCCTGCAAAATTTCTTTTTTTTCTTTTTTTAACAAGTTTTAGGAGCTGTTTCACATTCATACATATGCACTTACATGAAGCTACCAGCAGAAATATCCACTGTAGTTGATTTTTCCAAATCTCTTTTCTTTGGCTTCAGTGTCCATGTTAGCACCATGCTGTACCTACAAAGCTAACAAACTGCATTTTCCTTCCCATCCTGCAGTACTAAGACAGGCTTCCATTCAGGCCCTAAACCCAGAGCTGTCCTGCACTCATCTGTAACATCAGCGATGACTTTAAAATTAGCTGCATGTGGGACACATCCCAAATTACCACAGACAAGGAAGGTACAATCTTCCCCAGGCCATTGTATTGTCTCAGGGTTTTGGGTCCCAACTGTACTCAAGCTAGTGGAATAATTCCACTTTTCCAGAGGCCCAGAATGGTCTTTGCAGTTTTCAGATAAGGGTTTACCTAGGACTGTTCCCTGAAGCTAGAGTCCACCATGTGTAGGGCCTGACCTCAGCTGGCTTTGGTTTCTGCTGGAAAGTTGCACCAATTGCAGAATGAATAACTTATTTTTTTCTCAGCACAATGGCCTCTGGGGTCCCAGATTCAGGTATTCAGCTTTAATTTACAGATATCTGGACCATACATATTTTAGGCGTAAAAGGAACGAAATAGGAAGGCTTCAGAAAACTGAAGAATCTGAACAAGTTACCTTCATTTGGGGGTCTGTTTGGGATATCATCTGCTTTAGGAATTGACTGCTGCTCTTTTCTGGTAGCAGAGGATAGGAGAAGAAATAGGAGCCCAACTGATAATTAGCCTAAGAAAATGTTCTGGTGAGATTTGTAGTCCTGCCAAGAGAAATTGTAAAGAGGATCTTCATGGTGATTTGCCAGATCAAACCAGACTGATTGGGCAAAGAAGTAAATAAACTGACAAATTAAGTTTGCTATGACACTGATGGAGGATGGAGTACATCTTAGGTATTTCTTCAGAATTGTTAGAACAGTAACTGTGCACCACACCAGCTCTTGAGGAATATAGAAAAAGCTTTATAATCCTACTGCTGCTTTTTTCCGCAGTGGTTCCAGTGATTGCATTTTAAAAAGGGAGCAACATAAAATGTTTATAACTAAGGCACCGCAATGGTGATAGAAATGGTTGTAGAAAAGGCATTTCTATGCTGCATATTCTCCTGCCTTAAGTACAAATGCCTTCCGGAGTGTAGGTAAAAGGGACACTCTGTTCACACCTTTTTTCAAATTTCTGGAAGCCACACACAGCGGTGGCCACATAAATTATGTCTTGGGAAAAGTAGGCTGTATAAATTAGGATCTTTTACTGATGAAGGTTATAACAAAGCGAAGAAAGTGGAGCTGGGTAAGTGTTGTGGCTATGTCATCATTAATTCTGCTTCACCTCCATTAGAAGAAATGTGCATACACCAAAACAAAGCTTTTAGTTTAACTTTTGAGCAATTATTTTTTCTTTTCATTGCAGGGTTTCCAAAGAATGAAGTCGGCGCCTCAATGATCAAGAAACATTTTCCATCATGGTAATCTTGGGCAACAGCTGGTATGCAACAGCGCAAGCTAAACCAGAAGAGGCCACAAAACATAAGGTGAAGAAAAAGCATTATATATGTATTGCAGGGAAATGCTCTCCAAATAAGATAACACAGAATAAAACCCCATGCTGAATGGCATGAATCCTTCTTACAGGTCCATATACTTAGTTTCTAATATGTTCAGGATTCAGACTACGTACATTGTCCAGCATGAAAATTTATTGAAAAAAAATCTTGTTTAAGTCAAGGAAATGCTCTGAAACTTCTGTGTGATGGTATGATAAAAATTATGTATATCTTGTACATCAGGGGCAGTTTCAAATTTCACCCCCACCTTTTGTTGTAGAAAATGTCCTTTCTGCTTTACTAAACTAATCTCAACAAGCCCCAGGGGTATTTAGATATGAGGTCATGAGAGCTGGAAGCTTCAGTCATTGGTAATGTTTGGGAACTTGTTCCTTAATTCCAGAATACAAGTGTTCTGAATTACAATTTTAGTTTATCATTATTCAAAACTGTTGGCTCTGGGATTCACTGAAGTGGTGCTCAGTCTGATGTTAACATAGGCAGACCTCTTGTTAGGACAGTCGCACAGTGTTTAATAAGTTGGGTAGACTGAGCAGGAATAAATGAGACCTGTGTTTGTTCTCTTTTACACACGAGCAGAAGTTGAAGCTAAGCAAATGCTTTGGTTTTTTTGGCGTCTTGGTGATTACTCTTAAAATAGACATTATAGTCAGGAGAGTAAAGACACTTCTTTCTTGGAAAATGTTAAGGCTGTTGTTGGAAATTCAGAGATCATTGTGAAGACAGACTTAATTTAAAGATGGCTCCTGCTCACAAAGTGGTAACCTGGTGAGAAGAAAATCTCCAACATTAAGTGTCACACACTAACAGGAAAACAGGGCTGAAATGGGCATCCAGTTATTGAGTCAGGAGACACGTTACCTTGCCAGTGGAATTTGCTTCACATTGTCTAACAGTTCACCTTGTAAATTATGAAATCCTGACAGGAAGGACTCTGTAACTACAGTCATCACAGATGCCATGTGCTTAAAAAGTTTTTTCAAAGTTAAGAAAATATGAAAGTCTCGCTTGGAGGAAGGAAGCATTAGTGCTGAGATCTCAGAAAGTGTTCAGCTTTAAATTGAGTTGCCACAAAGTTATTTCTGAGCTTCATTTCCTCTCTCTGCAGCACTCCTTGGGCTGTACTGCCATTAACAGACTCTGACCTATGCCAATTTATACGGATGATTTGCTTGGTTTGATGAAAAAACAAAAACAAAGTAACAACCTCCTCCTTACAACATGTCTTCCCTGCACATCTTGTCTATAATATTTATATGCAATACTGATATAGGATGGTAGATAAACAATATTTGGAAGCATGTCTGAAATAGTGAAGAAAACAACCTCTGAGAAGTGGCATTCTGTTTTTTCCTTTTCTTTTCTTTTTAAATTGGAGATAGGAAAGAAAAAGACATTAACTTAAGAAGCTTCCTGCTTTTCACAGTCAAAACAGAGAGGCTGAGGAGATGTCATATGTTAAGAGAAAGCAAATTTTGCATTAATATTTTAAAATTTACACTTTGCATATGTTTCTCTTCTACAGAGAATATATATTAACTGTCCTCTTGAGCTCCCTGTAGAAATTAACTCTGTGGGACCAGACATTTTCAGATCCTTCATAGGGAGTCACATGATTATTGGGCTGAGGCCATTAATGTATGAGATTCAACAAGTCTAAGTGCTGGGTCCTGCACTTGCGTCACACCAACCCCATGAACACTACGGGCTTGGGGAAGAGCGGCTGGAAACCTGGCTGGTGGTAAGGGACCTGGGGGTGTTGGTTGACTGCCAGCTGAATATGAGCCAGCAGTGTGCCCAGGTGGCCAAAAAGGCCAATAGCATCCTTGCCTGTATCAGGAACAGTGTGATGAGTAGGACTAGGGAAGCGATCGTCCCCCTGTACTTGGCACTGGTGAGGCCCCACCTCGAGTAGTGCTGTGTCTGGTTTTGGGCCCCTCATTGCAAGAAAGACATTGAGGTGCCGGACCATGTCCAAAAAAAGAGCAAAGAGGCTGGTGAGGGGTCTAGAGCACAAGTCTTATGAAGAGAGGCTGAGAGAACTGGGGTTGTTTAGTCTGGAGAAAGGGAGGCTGAGGGGAGACCTTATCGCTCTCTACAACTACCTGAAAGGAGGTTGTAGCGAGGTGGGAGTTGGTCTCTTTTCCCAAGTAACAGGTGATAGGACAAGAGGAAATGGCAACAAGTTGCGCTAGGGAGGTTTAGACTGGATATTGGGAAAAATTTCTTCACCAAAAGGGTTGTCAAGCATTGGAACAGGCTGTGCAGGGAAGTGGTTAAGTCACCATCTCTGGAGTTATTCAGAAGGTATATAGGCGTGGTGCTAAGGGACATGGTTTAGTGGTGGACTTGGCAGTGTTAGGTTTATGGTTGGACTCAGTGATCTTAAGGGTCTTTTCCAACCTAAATGATTCTATGATTCTGTGATTTTTACCCAGGATAGGGAGAATGAAAGCAGAGGGATTTTCTCTTTGGTAACTTTCTCTGGAGAAGTACCCAGCACGAGGTACTTATTCTTCAAGGAAATCCTGTTAAGCATTCCAGCTCAGGCTTGAAAATCTGCATAATCACGCACCAGCTTTTCCCAGAATGTTCCTGAGATAGAGGAGAAACTTTTGGAAGGACCAAGGATTTTGGATTGCCTATCCCTTCCTAGTTTTGTGTATCTTGGAGATCCACCAGGACTGAAGTTACCTTCAAGTTTGGTGAGCGGAAGTCACCTTTGCAGGGGTTACTGCTGGTTACTGCCTTGACTCACAAGGACAAGGAAAAACATCACTCTGGCTGGCAGCACTCTCCGAACTCTGCCTTTGGGGTTGACTGTCCCTGGATACAAGGGATGCCAAAACCATCCATAACATGTCATATCTGAAAGTGTCTAGTGAAGAAAAGTCAACTGGATTTTCCTCATTTGACATCGTAGCACATGCCCATTTAGCTGAGTTCTCTGCTAAAAAATCCAGCTTTCATAGCACCAGAGATCCTTTTTCAATGTCCTTCACTATTCAGTGAAGCAGACCTGTGTCACATTTGCCAGTGGAGGATTAATCTCTATTACTAGCTGGTATATTAGATGGGATTATTTCAGCAGCCTCTCCCTGCTAAAAACTGTACATGCCTAACAGTGACATCATACCATAACTGCACACATCACCCTTCCCCAAAGGCACTCTTGTTTTCAGTTTTGTGTGTGGTAGGTTGTGCACACCATATGCATTTCATATGCTCCCTTTGAGCTGGCCACGGGGCTATGAAATTTAATCTTTTCAGTCACCAGCTACACAAATTCCAACTACCAGGCTGGAATGTAGGGTGCAAGGCAGAAGAAGAAAATGATAAAGCATGGGGTTAAGTTAAAGTAAATTAAAAAAAAAAAATAAAAATAAAAAGAAAGATATATTCTTTAGAATTTCACCAGAAATTAAATTTTACAATGTTAAAAATATGTAATTTTTGTGGAACCAGGAAAAGCTTAATTCCAAGATAAATGGTGTTCTACAATCCCATTTAATATCCTTGTTATTATATTTATTAAAAGAGGGCATCCCCTTTTTAGATATACACACAAAATACTGAACACTAATAGGAATTTAACTGATTACAGTAATATTCCTACTCTCTTGTACCTTGGCCAAACTATTTTTCTCTTTCATTGCTTCAGCATCTCTACACGGTTGCTGCAGTAACAAAGTAATTTTCTGATAAATTCATCAGGAAAAGTGCACTATAGAGAACATGGATAACTCTAAACCTGTCAGACCATCACAATTTTAAGGCAATTATTCTCCCAGGGAAAAAAGGAAAATTACATAATGTAATTGCACAGAGAGAAAGATAAGTTATCATAATTTTATGCTACCAAACCTAACTTTCTTAAATGTGCTCAGCATAGGAGGATGCTCCCTTATGGACAATATATATCTTCTCAAGCTGTATCAACCACAATGTCAACTAGCCTAGCATATAATGTAAATCAAGATTGCTGGCACACTTGAACCACTAAAAACTATGGCTGAAGGAAAAGTTTTACAATAACATTCATCTTCCAAGCTCTGCTGAACATTTTTCTCATCAAAATGAAATACTACAGGCTCCTTGAGCCAATTATTTCAAGGGTACTCAAAATCTATATCATAATTGAAAGCGTAATCGCTGTAGTTAAGCTTAAGATTTATTCTGTAAAACATAAAACATACAAGACCTGAAACCAACAGCAAATCTTGGATAAAAGGAATAAGAAACTGCATTTTAAACAATTTACAAGAACCCTCTGTCACCTGTTAAAGGAAATTCAGGACATCACCAAGTAGGCTGAAAATACAGATTTCTAAACAGCTTCTGTTGTCTCTCCTTCCCTTGATCCCCTCAGAGATTCCTAAAAGGCCTTTTGGAGTAAATATAGAATAAGTAGTTTTGGATTATTTGCTAAACTAAGAGATATCTACAGCATCTCATGTTTTCAATGAGTCTTTTACTGACTCACTCTGAAATGAGCAGTATTATCCCTATTATGGCATTCTACACAGCTTAGCTGTGTATAAATCTGGTGTCACCTCTTTGTAAATTTTTGACGTGACTGTTTGCTTTACAATTTTTAATTATGACCTAAAAATTTTTTAAAAAATTATTTTTTTATGATCTCCTATTTCCAAGTAGAAAACTTAGTGTTGGTGTAAAGAGATAATGCCTGCTCAACACAACAGCTTCACTGTTTTCTAAGAAAGAATCTCTCCACTGTTTGAATGATGTTAATATTGGACGGCATCATCTTCTCACATCCACAATCTGTCTCTATTTCCTCCTGATATCAGGATCAAAGATTTTTGTAAAAAAAACCCCAAAGCCCAGCCCATCCCCCCTGACCACCCTCTTCCCCCTCATCCCCAAACAAACAAACCCTAAGTATTTTTATTGAAGTGCATGATACCTAAGTTATATGTTTAATAGCAGTGAAAGCAAGCATATTTTGGCATAAGGAAAATAAGATAGGGTAAATTTGGAATCAAATACTTGCTAGCATTCAGGTTGAAATGGATGGGAGTAATATTTTGCAACACAATATATGTGAAGCAGCCTTGCTAAATTTCTAAGTGTGCAGTCCCCAGAAGAGCACCACAGTCATTAAAAACTGAGAAATGCCAGTGCCTGATTTCAGGGCAGCCACTTCCTGAGTGTCTCACAGAGATATGTCTGATCTGGACTCTGACATCACCTAGATTTCATGGCCCAACAGAAGATACCTTTGGGATGGTTGCAATTCCATACTGCATGGCTCTATGCCACATGCTTGTGTGCTGTCAAATAAAGCTTTCACCAGGGAAATCACATCATACCAAACAAAACGCTTTTTCATGAGCTAATGATGACAACAATGTTGTCTTTGATATACTATGAATGTCAGAATGTCTGTGTTATCTTTCAGACCTACTTTTAACTTTGGTGTAGTATGCAACACCCTCAAATTCACTATCTGCCTATGTACAAGATAAAGGTTGTTTTGTTTGTGGTGGAGATGTACTGTACTCTTATCTTGAACAGTGCGCATATTCTTTCTGGAGTCTGCAGCAAATTATTCTTCTAAGACAAGTGACATGTTCAGATGAGCCAAATGCACGTTGCAACAAATACCAAAATTAATAAAGTCGACTTTATCACAGACTAGATGTCTGTGTGAAGATAGCAAAAAAAATCAGGACTAACTATACAGTGAATGTATACAGAATGTATACAGTGAATTCAAGAAGTGCTCACGCAACAATGGTGTCCTGCTTTGTAGCCACGACACCAACGAGATGGAGCATACACAACACTACACAAACACTTGTTATGAATTCTACTTCTCAGATCAGTATTTGAGACGGTACTAGCTGTCACTCCCAAGGCCTAGGCCACTGCAGACCTTGATTAAAAAAAGAAAAAAAACCCTTCAGCGTAGTTTAAGACAGCACCTGTTTCTCTCTCAACAGAGAAGATGGATGTAAAAGCTGAAAAGGCTGAGAATCAACTGGTGTACTGAAAGTAGATATTTGCACAGCATAATTTTTGACTGCCAAAAGGAGAAGGTGGCATAAGACATGAGTGTATCATATTAATAAAAGGATACTGATTTCATAACATGAAAAACAAAAAGGAAGAGAGAGACTGGGATGGCTGTAGTCAGTTCAGAACTCCTCCTCTCCCAAGTGTAAAAGGACCCTTCTGGGTGTCGTTCTTAAGAGACTGAAAGTTTGTAATGAGTCTGCATGCATGAAGACTGGCACCATATCTGAGTTGATGAACCAACTTTTGACATGCCCTTTAAAACAATATAATGGAAAGTGTCTTATAAAAGGAAAAGCCATTAGATGCATTATATATTTATTCAACAGGAATGGAATTTTCCAGTCAGAGGGAAAAAATGTTTGTCCCAAATGCTCAGTCTGATTTGATTGTTTCACAAGGCCCAGTCCAGCGTGAAGTGATCTAGCCGACAGTTTGGAACTTAATAGGGTGGTGGTTTAGCTTTTCTTTCTGTTCTTCTATTCATATTTCATACTGGTTTTGTGTTTATCCCCAAAGGCATATTTTTCCATACAAACTCAGCCAGAAGGCTTGTCAACACTGCATGTCTAAGTGGAAAAGCAAATATTAAAATTTCTGACATGAGTTCCTTTATGCCAGCATCACAGTGGTTCTAGACTTCTTCTGCTCTCTGCGAATTGGTTTGTATAGTTTGGGACTAATTAGTAGTTGGAGGAACACAGTCATTTTTATATTAAATAGTGAGATTAATTTTTTTCTTAGAAAGATTGCTACTGCATTTTTACTACCTCATTAAAAGTGGTTGTCAAACAATCACAACTAAGATATGGATGTATTTGTGCATATTCCTAAATTCCCAACCATATGGTTTATTTACATCATTTATTTCAGCTTGTTTTAGAAAATATTGTGCTGCAGTGTTAGCCACTGGATGAAGTCCGAATCAAAGTTCCGGTCACTAGCTAATGTTGACCTGGAATTTCCTGTAGATTAAGAACTGGTGCAACTTCTGTCTTGAATTAATTGCACCTCCAGGATTTGAATTCTGGCAAAGATTTTGCTTTGCCTTTGGAAGATGTTCAATGCAGCTGCAAGTGCAAGTGTGGATGCATCATATCCATATATATGTGGACACACTTTCATGGCCAAATGAAGTGAAACACCAGTGTAACAAATTGGTCTTCATTCTAAGGATATGTTGTCACTAGGCAGCTAACTCAATGATGCTAACCTTTCTCATAATCATCCTCAAATATTTGTTTCAGACATTCATACTAGGAATATGTCTGCTGTTATGTATAGAATATCTTGCAGCTGACATGTTAGATTTAATATCACCTGATCACTTCACATTAGATGCTATCCATTAGAAGTAACGTTCCTGAAAGAAGATAAAGGAGAGTGAGTCATGGAATAGTAATTCTGAGAAATACACACCTGTCAGTATTTGAGGAAGATTTTGGATGCAAGTATGAATATTTGACTTGCAATTCAGATTTTCAAGACTGATGCATTAACAGCTTCTGCATATTCTGATGTATTATTTTGACACTTGTACTGAGCTCTTCAAAAGGCACTCACCTCTTCCATCAGTCTATGAAACACAATGTTCCAAATGTATCTCATAAATAAAGAATCATCTAAGTGCTACTCACATTTGCAAGTTATTATATGCTTTTGGAGCTCTTTAACTTAGACATAGCAACTTCTCACCTGCATGAGAGTTCAGTGGGAGATGAGATACCAGATGTGTTCTGCTCCTTCAATTTGAGGAAGGGGCGAGGAGGGAACGTGATCAAAAACTTCCACTCTTGCACCTCTTGCCTAAATACCAGACAGATAAGTATGGCCTTGAACTCCAGGAGCAGCAAGGTCTAGGGTGCCACTCGACAAGGAAACAGGAACAGATAGTACTAGTATTACCCTTCCTCCATGCTGACCAAATGAGCTCAGAGAGGTTTTAGGAGAACAGAATATCTAAAAGTGAGTATTGACTCTGCAGTCAATGGAGGACAGGTAATTGCCGAAATAGTTTAGTTCCCTTCTGTCACATTTTTGGCCCTAGTATGTGCCAATATTTCTCCAGAACTGTGTTGCAGATAGTTGTGTCTTCAAGCCTTTTTCAAAAACTCACAGTGAATTCACAGCGTTGGTTGCTTCTTACTAGCATGCTCTAGAAATTATAGCTTAATTCTCAGAAACTTCAAAACCTGAAATCTGGCAAAAGTCTTCAGCAATAGGTGTGCAGCAAGAATGAAAAATGACACAAGACCAACACAGAGCAAGAAGAGCAAGTGTGAGTTCAGAGGATTTGCGTTTGCATACATGGAATTTTATTACTAAGTCAGCTGTGAGTGAATAAAAGTCGAATGTAGAAGAAGTCAGGCTAAGAAATCTCTAATTACCAGAGTTCAATTAAGAAATATAAGGTGCCATTTGGGCATGATGTAGAGTAGATTTATGTCAGTCTTGGAGTGGACTATCCCTTTTGCAAGTCACATTTTATAAACCTCTAAAATTAGGAGACTGAGTGGGAATCTTGATTTTCAGTGGAAAGTCTCTAGGCATCATGTTTGCGGGGTAAAGCTCAAAATTGTGAGGCAAAAAAGTCCTAAAGGCTCACAAACCAAAGGCAGTTTAGCTCAATAAATAGCTTTTTCACTGCCTGAGATTAGCAATACATGGTCATAAACTAGTGATAATAGATACTGGCTACATGATTAGGGAGCACTTCTCTATGAGAAACCACATTTTTATTCCAGTCAGTCCTGCTTCTTGTCATATCTCCCGGTTTGTATCAATGTCATTTGGAGAAACACCATTTCCAGAGATTCTATTTCTGTGATTGATTATTGTGTGTGGAAGATATCAAACACCTGACAGTCTTTAGGTCAGTTTTGGAAATATAACTGTTCTGTAAGGGCTGCTGCACTCCAGTGGTGAACGAAATGACTCCTATCTTATTAAAGGAATAATTATCCAAATATGGCAAGGAAGAGGCTGGATGATAATGACCTCTGGAGGTCTCTTACAGGATATATGACTATGATTCTGAGATATGCCCTAACTTTTTGTTATTAGAGGTAGGATTCATCTGAGTCCCACTTTTCAGATGAGAGCGACAAGTGCAATGTAAACCTCTGTTTAAAATAGAAAGAACATAAGAGAAATGCAAGCATCCATTTCCAATACCCAGAAGTTCTGTTAATGCTTGTGCTGGTTGATTTCACAAAAGCAACTTCAAATAGCATCCACAGATACATTACCTACTATTGACTCAGTAAGATCCATAGTGAAAGGTCCCTGAAAATTTCTCTGGGTAATATGAATTTTTGTATATGCTTGAGGAGAAACTTGGCTTATTTTGTATTACAAACCATCATAAACTGCACTCAGTTTAGCTAAATTGAAAGCACCGGTTTATCATCCAAAATTAGAAAACTGAAGGTTAAGGTTAAGAAGGTTAATGAAGTTAGCAAGTTGCCAAAATAGAAATGCTTCTACAATATAACTAATGCTGTAGAGCATTCACATTTTGACCTGCTTCACATCCCCCATTAAGACTGACCTTAGACGAATGTTACCACATGATACTGAGTGATAGCACTAAAAGTTAGTAATGCTTAGGGGTTTTGCCAGCATTAAGTTTTGATCCATCAACTATGATTCAGCTTGGCCCCTTCTATCACATAAGTGATCACATAAGTGATTCTGTATTTAATTCAGATTTAGTTCTGATCTTTCATGCTAACTTTCCAGGAGATGTGATCAGCTGTATATCTAAAACTACGTTCTGGAAACCCCAACAAACAGGAGAAACAGTGTTATAGCCAGCCTTTCCATGATAAGCAGAAGTATCGGGGGAGGAACATCTAAAAGAATGGAGAAAAAAAAATGCAAACAGCAACATGGTTATGTCAGCACTCCTAACAGATTAAAACAGATTGAGAAGCAACAATTAAAACCAAAATTACTGTAGCACATTTTGCTGACTGTTCATGGTCATGCAGAACATTGGCTCATTGTGGTAGAGACCTATCTAACGTGTCCTCAAAATGACAAACTGTTCTACTAATGTTGTGTAAAAAGTGACATTTCCTCCCCTTTCTTTCCCTCCCCTCCTCTTGGATGGTTTACAAAGTAATAGTCTTTCTAAGCAGAGTCTGGGAAATTAAAGTTTCTGCAGGAAGTGTGTTGAAAACTATAATGGTATGTTTTTTCAAAGCCTGAATTTTCACAAGCTCAGGTATCTAACATATGGCTATTTCTGTACAACTCCCTTTGTGATGGGGAAGCCCCATATACTTAAAAAATAAACCTGCAAACAAACAAGTGTAACACATTGCAGTATGATACTTAACAGCTACAAATAAAGAGTGGGATATACAGATCACAGCTACAGAGCAGGGGTAAGGGTGAGGGAAAGGAAAAAAGCATTTTATTTGTTGTCTCTGCTTTTTCTTAGTATTTATTACTATTACAGTTGCAGATTTTGTACTGATTTAATCCAAGTTCATTCTCCCTATGAAACCAAATTCATGCTATTTCATTTCTATTTAATAAATCCTATCAATAAAATAGACAGCTTCTGTGGTACTGTAAAGTATCTTTTATCAAATCTCTTAACTTGAACTATCAGGATGAATAGTTTTGGGTTGAGTATTTGTTTTTTTAAGTCTCATCTTTTACCCTCTATTCTAGGTGATTATGCCTCTGGGAGTTTGGGGAGATGCATGCAGGTAATTAATTCTTCTTACCTTCTCCTGTAAGTTAAGGAACAATATTTTGATCATTTTTAATCCTTGAAACTGACATTTCCATAAAAGCCAATTCATAGAAATCTCAACAACCAAATTTACTAATTACAGCTGTAGGACATTCACATTTTGAAGAACATAACTGAAAGCCAAGAGAATAAGGCATTTGGGTTTTGTTTAAACAAACTAAACAACTACCTCTCAAACTCAGTTGTCTCTAAGGTTTCAGAGAATCAGAGCAGAAAGCTAGTAGCACGCTGAGTTTGTTTCCTAGGTGACTAATTAATATTCAGCCTGAGAAGTAGCCTGGATTTGAAAGAGAGCTATTCTTTAGGAATTAAGACAATAAAGTACTAAGAAGTATCTCAAGAGAAAGCTGGGAAAGTATTACTCCCCATTGCCAAGCAATAAACGCAAATGTGCGTTGTGCTCCTTTTTGAAGTTGCAAGTGATATCTCAAAGGATAAAATCTTTCCTCTCAAAGAAAGGCTTCCTTCTTGTTTACGGAATTTGGTGATTTATTCTCACTTCAGATTAATTTACTAACTTTGCAACCCCAACACAAGAGACTGAGTGTTGTACATCTATGAGACTATGCCTTTAAGAGCCTGGAAAGTCTTTCTTCTAAAGCTACACTGGAATATCAAAACAAATCTTATGAAAAATATTGACAACATTTTATTTTGATTGCAGTTAACATTTGACCTTCTGATGCTTAAAAGAAATCTAGCAAAAATCACAGAAACCACTATAAAGTGTAACAAAGCTACCAATGAGCGCAGTTTCCCCTTCCAGCCCTTCCCCTTCTGTCAAGAAAAGAAGTGGATATCTAACCTTCTGCAAGTATCTCTCTGAGCATGCTCCATTGCTGGTTTGATTCACCTGCTTCAGGCTTCTCATGCCGGGGCAATCAGCCCATACATTGAGGTCTGGAATGAGCCTTTTTGGTTTTGAAAACCATAGTGCACACTTATTATGAGAACCCTAATGCACAGCCGAAAAAGATCACCGGATGCATTTAACATTACATTTTTGTTCAGATGTTTTAAAGTACGTGCCCTAGATGTCTCCGGTTACCATGCTTCTGATTACATCATAAAGCAGTTATAGAGCAGGAGAACTGGATCACTTTTGGATGACACTAAACTGGGAGATGTGCTCCAAGATCACATTTTTTTGCAATTATTGACAGGCATACAGTACCTGGGACCAGACTAGAGATAATCGGAAGTAATGCCGCTGAGAACATACAGTATGGGCACCGGGTCCTCAGCTTCAGATTCCCTCCTATTGCACTATGCTAGTTAAATCACGCTTGGCCACTGGGGGACTCTTGCTCAGTTGCTGCCTTGCTTCCCTAGAAGTCCGTGGTCACACCATGATCCCTCCTTGGGCACCCAAAAGCTCTATGTCTGCTTAGAAGTACTTGTAAGAGCTCCAGTGGAGGAGACCGGTTGTAGCACCACCTTTCTTTCTTGACAAACTGAACTGGTCGGAGGCAGTCCAAAGAAGAAAACGATAGTGAGGAAAAGTCAGGACATAATATGAACTGTGAAGAAAAATTGAAAGAAGTGTGCTGCTGAGCCTAGAGGAAAGGAAAGCTAAGCAGGGAAGTTATGGCATGAAAAGGAGACTGCTGAGAAGAACGGAATAACTTTTTCTCTGTGTCCATTTTGAAACAGATAAAAAGAATGTACCAATTTCTGGAAAGGGAGATTTAAGTTAAACATTAGAATGAATTTATAATTGTAAGAATAGTGAAGCTTTGGAGAAAATTGCTTGAGGATGTCATGAAATCCTACTGCAGAGTCTTTTAAAAACAGGCTAGATGAATATCTGACAGGTATGGTTAGTCATGTCGGGGGGAAAGGTGACGGACAAGACAACCTTTGAAGCTGCTGTCATCTTGTTTGACATAAGTTCAGAAGGGTTTCATTTTTATAAGTGTGAGTAACTTGGTACCCACTGGGATTTCTGAGGTCATATGGAATTAGAAAATGGATATTGAATGGGTAAAGTGTTGCCATAACGTGATAAATCTTTAGGAACTGCCTTTTCTTATGGTGAAGTCAATAGGAAGCTTACCTGTTAACGAGAGCAAGAAGGGCTCTTTGATTCAGTAGAGTTCATACGTGTGAACGCTCAAAACCTGATGAAACTGGTGAGTACTAAAAGCAGTGATTGAAGAGGGACTGCCCACATTGCATTCTGGGGAAATGAGAAGTTAAAGGCGAAGTGCCCAGTGACACACAGGAATACATGGCAGGGGTAGAGCATGGGCTTGGTTTCGGTGTGCTCATTCTGGCAGATTATGCTACATTTCCGCTTTACAGTTTTAATTTTTTTTGATGCCTTCCTGTTATATAACTGAACTTTATGCATCTAAGACCTGCAGTTAATAACTTTTAAACAATTTCTACATGAACATTGCTGGGTATTTATTTATTTATGGTGTTTCTAGTTCCCTGTAGTGGCAGGAACTACTCTAGCGCATACAGGAGAGGATATGCCAAGTAGGAGGTGGTGGAAGCAGGAGAAGAGGCTGCATTTATGAATGAATTAAGTACTCTAAATTATTTACTTCAATACATGACCTGAGCTGCTTCATCATGCTATTCATGACTATCTGTAATTGTTGCCATGTTGGCTGTGACTGGGTTCTGAATCTTCACAGCTGAAAACATGAACTTTTGCAATCTAAGAAAACAAAGTCTGAAATTAACATCTAAGGATGAGCAATTTCCATGGATCAGAGGCAGAATGCATAACTGCATGACTGATGTGTAACTGGAACTGAGCAAATGATGGATCTTTCAGTGACTCAACCAAAAAAAAACAGAAGGAAGCTATACTGACTATTATTAGAAAAATGAAACCTTGCCTGAAATTTAATTTTTCAAGAATGTGAACAACTTATTTTTTATCTTAATCTGAAATGGAATATTTTGTTTTATTTTAGCTGTTCAATTATTTTTTCTTGTGTTCTTTTTTTTTTTTAAAGAAATACAACATTAGTTAGTTGTAGTATGCTGTTCTAAAATGAAGGAATAAGCTTAATTGTGATAATGTCAGAATGACAAAAACTAAACTGAAATTGTAATCTATTTTCAGAACACCACAAATTATTTTTCAGGAGAAAATAATTTCTGGTCTAATTTTAAATCAGATACAGATGATGTGCCTGAATAATCATTCTTTTTTTTCCCCCTAAATTAAATATTTTTAAAAGAATTACTACAATTCTATGAATTACACAAACTGAAAACCAATTTATCTGTTTTTCTTATCATACTATCCAGTGACTCAAAGCATCATATCAAACATATAATTGCACAACATTTATCATTGCCTAAAATGCCTAGTCATCTGCTTATTTATTTCTTTAGTCTATCTAGTCTTTAATGTTATGTATTCTATTATTTATTGCTTGCTTATTTATTTTATAGCTTGGAGAAGCAAGGTAATATGGCCAAAGTCAGATTGTCTCCAGTCCTTCCAGAAGACCATTATACCATTCTGTGTAGAGGACATCACACACAGCTTTAGTTTACCAAAAGACTGAGGAACATACTGTCCACTCAAAGATGATCACAGCAATAGAAAGTGAACTAACACGCTGTGCGCTTTTCTCACAGTGTGCATATAGCGAGAACAGAAAAGGAACTAGAAGAAAGCGAAATAGACTGGTGGAGCCATACCCTGAGGAA
>VYZM01021234.1:370519-505828 GCA_013398915.1 Dromas ardeola | reverse complement strand
GACAGTCAGCACGGCTTCACCAAAGGCGAGTCTTGCCTAACCAACCTAGTGTCCTTCTATGATGGAATAATTACATTAGTGGAAGAGCTACAGATGTCATCCATCTGGACTTCTGTAAGGCCTTTGACACTGTCCCCCACAAAATCCTTCTCTCCAAATCGGAGAGATATGGATTTGATGGGTGGACTGTTTCATGGGTGAGGAATTGGCTGCTTGCATCCAGAGGGTAGTGGTCAATGGCTTAATGTCCAGATGGAGATCGGTGACAAGTGGTGTCCCTCCGGGGTCTATACAGGGACCAGTACTGTTCAATATCTACATCAATGACATAGGCAGTGGGATCGAGTGCATCCTCAGCAAGTTTGTAGACAACACCAAGCTGAGTGGTGCATTTTACACACCTGAGGGACAGGATGCCATCCAGAGGGACATGGACAAGCTCAAGAAGCAGGCCCATGTGAACCTCATGAGGTTCAACAAGGCCAAGTGCAGCGTCCTGCATTTGCATTGGGACAGCCCCTGGTATCAATACAGGCTAAGGGATGAAGAGATAGAGAGTAGCCCAGTCGAGAAGGACTTCGGGGTACTGGTGGATGAAAAGCTGGACAGAGTCAGCAATGTGCGCTCGCAGCCCAGAAAGCCAGCCGTATCCTGGGCTGCATCAAAAGGAGCGTGGCCAGCAGGTCAAGGGAGCTGATTCTGTCCCTCTACTCCACCCTGGTGAGACCCCACCTAGAGTATTGTGTCCAGCTCTGGAGTCCTCAGTACAAGATAGACATGGACATGTTGGGGTGGGTCTAGAGGAGGGCCAAAAGAATTATCAGAGGGATGGAACACCTATCCTGTGAGGACAGGCTGAGAGAGTTGGAGTTATTCAGCCTGGAGAAGAGAAGGCTTCAGGAAGACCTTAAGGTCTTTCAGTACTTAAAGGGGGCTTATAAGAAAGATGGGGATGAACATTTCAGTAGGGCCTGTAGTGATAGGACAAGGGGTAACGGTTTTAAACTAAAAGTTGGTAGAGTTAGACTAGATATAAGGAAGACATTTTTTACAATGAGGATGGTGAAACAGTGGAACGAGTTGTCCAGAGAAGTGGTAGATGCCCCATCCCTGGAAACATTCAAGGTCAAGTTGGACGGGGGTCTGAGCAACCTGATCTAGTTGAATATATCCTTGCTCATTGCAGGGAGGTTGGACTCGATGACCTTTAAATGTCCCTTCCAACCCAAACCATTCTATGATTCTATTATTCTATGATAGGGGACCATTTGAGAGGTTTTGTTGTTTTTTTAAAGGAAATTTCTCTGAGGCGGAAGAACCTATAAATAAAAGCCATTACTTGGCCAGAGAGGCATTGTGAATTTTTAATAAATCTTTAGAAGGAGAAAACAGTGGAAGACTTTTTCTTCATTGATGCAAGAAAACAGTATCTTAATAAACTGCTGTAAGGGAGGAAGAGCTGAACATAAAGTGAGCAGTAACAGTGGAGGAGAAACTGGCTAAAAAAACCATCCTTGCTACAAACCTGAAGCTTTGAATAATACACCAGAGAAGTCATTGCAAAGATAAAGTGGTGCATGAAACAAGGAGCTGCAGGAGAGCCTGAATATTATGCAAAATTAGTAAAAAAAAAATCGTAAGAAGTACTTTCCTAGGCTCAGCAGGGAAGCTGATGGAATCATGTAATCACAGATACTTCTTTTTTATTTCACAGTGAAAACTGGTTTGACTGGCTGGCTTAGAAAAGCAATGTTCGTGTCACTGTAGAACATAAATAAGTAAAAGTCACTTCACTTAAAAGCAGGCTACTGTATGCTAAACCACATTATGAATGTAAATATAGCAGTCTGACAAATGATCAGTGTGTTTGTGTCTGCATGGGGATATAGATGATTCAGTAATAATCTTAACCCACTCTTAATTGCAATAATGCCATATAATACCAATGTGCAATCTGCTAAGTGTGTAATTCTGTGGTACCAAGAATGCTCAAGGGCACAATACATGCTATATCTCAGTCACTGTAAGTCTAGCCATAGGAAACCTGGAAGTTTGTATTCAAATTTGTGTTTATATGGTGTAGACAAACTAAGGTATACAACTTCACGGACAGTTCTAAAGAGTTTACAGGAAATTAATAGGAAGTTCCTCAATGTGCTGATGCTCACTCTGGTGCTGAGCTCTGTCATGCTCGTTA
Source organism: Dromas ardeola (assembly GCA_013398915.1). Lineage (NCBI taxonomy): Eukaryota > Metazoa > Chordata > Aves > Charadriiformes > Dromadidae > Dromas > Dromas ardeola. Next base: position 503,631 of record VYZM01021234.1, on the reverse strand, counting down.
CTCTCCAAAAAACCTTGATGACTTGGTGAGGCATCACCTTATATTGAGTTTATTTTCTTATTAATAAGTGTATTTTATGCCTATTGTGGTGTGTGTCCTCCTCTCCTGATCAAAACCAAAACACACTAGCATACATTAGGCATTTCAGGTATTGCGTACAAAGTGAATTCTCACATCACATTACTTTAAAATTGGGGAGGGAGGTGGAAAGAGATCAAGCTACCATAAAAAAATAATAAATCTTATCTTTTCTCCATGAAACAGAAAAATGTACTCAGCTTCTGAGGGTTTTCACAGGTCCAAGCTTTCTAGGCTGTGAAACAAATCCACTGTAAGTAACTGTGACATTTTTCAATATACTGCAGAAGAAAAATACACTGAGGGAAATATTTCAATCTCAAATAATTTGGGAGAGAAGTGTTTTACAACCAGAATTATGTCTGAAAAGTGTTTAAGTACTAAAGCCCCCACTTACCCTTGGGTGACCTCATTGCATTCAGAGGCATTTCAGCGGTCTAACCGGGGGCACCGTTTGTTTCTTGAAACATCCGTAATTATCTGATCAGAGAGGTTTTGAAAATTGAATAGACAGCTGCTTACAATTGATATGGTTCCAGCTTCACAGTGCTGCAGTGCTTGACTTGTCAGTTATGGGGAGATATATCTTTTATCCCTGCCCCAATCCTGTTGTGTATCAGACTTCCTTGCTTGTCTGCCCACAGCAATGTGTGCTGGTTTTGGCAGCCTGTAGTGCAGCTAAATATAGTCAATGGAGACCATTGTTTTAGTAGTGAGCATCAGCTTAGCAAGCAGAAACAGTTATGTTCTGCTTTGAACACCTCCTTTCACCCTAAGGCACCCACTTTAGGGGAAAAAAAAAAAAAAAACAGCACACATGTTAAGACCTGGAAATCCACATTCACCTGAATTAAGGTCCCTTGCCAGCAATGTAGGCCTTATCCAATCCTTGTTAAAAAACAGATGAGGGATTTCTATTGACTCCAGTGGCACCAGATCAGCCTCCTAAAGGAGCAGGTTCCCCACCACCACCTGTTTTTTAAAAACCAGGTTCTGTTTAGGTACCGCATAACAGCATGTGCAGAGGCCAACTGCAAGTCAAGCTTGAGATGAAGGACTGGTGGTGTTGCCACCACCACTCATATTTTTTAAAGCTTTGTATTTTGCAAGTAGTATCCTGTAACTTTGTTCACTCCGTTCTTTGGAGAACTTGCTGATACTCTGAACAGAGTTAGAAAAGTGGACTGGAGCACTCTGTAATGGTGAATGCCACAACAGGTAGATTGAGTTCAAGACACACTTGAATCCTTGTACAGCTTTGGGCAGATCTTTACAGCTCTCAGCAGCTCAGTCAATTGACATTTGTGGGTGATGGCCTTGGTAATAGTGGCTGATTTCATGCCAATAAGGACCTTAAAAAAAACATCAGTGGATGCTCTAATGACGTATGTGTCAGGTAGAAATAGGATAGCCCTTCTAATGAAGTTCCCTTTGCTAGATCCTGCCTGCATCTGTCAAATTTTGACCAACAATGCCAACAGTTTGCCTTATACTGCTCTGTTGTTAAGTCTCAGTAGACATAGTTCTGCCATTCCTCAAGGTGAGGTATATACCCTATCTATAAAACAATCCTGTAGTTACCTTACCAGAAAGACTTAAGGCTGCTGCTTTTTTAAGTGGAGATGTGAGAAGGGGCATGAGAGTTACCTGGATAGTAGCGATGAGACTTTTATTCCTCCAGTGAAGTACAGGCCTTCCCTACAGGACTTTTTGTTCCGTCCTGAGCACTCAACAGCCTTCTTCTCTTCATAGACACTCATGGATGTGACTCAGATTCTGGCAGCTGAACACTCCCAAGGGTCCCCTAGGACTCAGTGCCTTCATCCCCAAGGAATCCCCAGATGCCCATGAGCCCAGGCACACAAGATGAGACTACTTTTATTTTCAGCTTTGCACAATCAGAGAGAAGCTGATTGAACAACAGCTATAATAAACAAATTTAGGTCAGTAACCAAAACAGAAAGAAAAGTAAGACTCACAAAGAAACCCCCCCACAGCAAAGATAACAACTTCATTTAATGACTTAAGTGGCAAAAAACTGTGAGGTGCCACTGCACATTGCAGCTTGCGCATGTGTTTAGATCTGGTGGCAAGATTTCTGTTCTTTTTCGATTATAATTTTTAAGCACATGGGAAAACACACACAAGTAACACTGGAGTTTAAAAAAGGACTTTAAACACCAGTCCACAGATTGGCTTGTCCGTTTCTTCTCCAAAACCTAGAAAGGCCTGAGCCAGGAGCTTCTTTGCATGCCTTCTTTGCACGCTCTCCTTCCCGCTCCTTCTATCTGGGTCTTCTTGGGCACTACATTGTGCATCTTGAGCATGGCATTGCAGCCTTGGCTCTGGCACTGGCAGTCCGAATAAATGTAGGCAGCTGCCGTGCTTTGTCCTGGACTACTGGCATCAGTGCCACCGTGCAGCTGGCACGCACGGAGTGGAGGATCAAAGTCACATCGGAAGCTTGCTGCAGGGTTCTGGTGGGTTATGTATAGAGCCACGGGCTGCTTTGCCAGGGGGCTGCTGAGTTCCTGGAGAAGCAGGGAATTCCCTTATCAGAAAGGGGAGGAAAGACTGAATTTAAGCATCTCTGGGTTATGCAGGAAGGTTTTCTGTTTTCGAGTTTCAGATGTGGAACCTGAAGTCCTTAATACAGTTTTCAAATTGTGTCCAAATGACAGCATTCGAGGAACCCCTAGCAGGACAAATTGGTAGAATTTCCTAACTTTTCAGTGCCTGACAATTTGTTTTGGAGAGACACGCATACAACAAAGGGTCTTTGACAGAAAAATGAGTCCACTTAATATACAAATGGTCTTTGTCTAAACAAACCAGTGGAGAAAAATAACAAACCATTTTGTATTTTTCACACTAATGGTTGAAACTGGATAATGCTTATGGCCTAGAACCTTCAGAATATTTTTATCTAAGTAGATGGAGAGTTGTTTAGCCTCATTGTGGGGCAAAATTTGAGGATTTTTATATAATCCAGTTTAAGTGTTTACACTGTGATCCACTCAGTCATCTCTTGACCATAATCATGCTGCTTGTTGACTGTTGCTATTGGTTTATGGATTCCTAATGTATAAGAAGAAAACAATGTATTTCCAGAAAGATGAGCTGAATGAAAAATCCCATGTGCGAAAAGTAATTCTTCTTTTGTAGATTTCAGAGACCTTGACCCAAAACAAAGCTTTCTGAAGTCAGGAAGAGTTTTGCGAAGATTGGATCTTGTTGTCTTTATTTAATGAAAATGTTATCATGAAGGCTGTTAAGAAAGCAAAGATTTACGGTCTGTCACAAGTCAATAACATTGAAATAAAACAAAGGTCTCCTCCCCGTATGCTATCATGCTCAATTTTACATCACAGAAGCAGCAGTTCAGGTCACCTGTATAATTACTAGGCCTGATAAAATATGATGATGAAAACTAAATATAAATTTTTAAATTGAGCTGATTATCTATCTCCTTTTGTTTCAGTTCTCTTTTTTTCAGTGTAACCACTAAGCCAAACTGTATGTAAACAAACATGTTAAACCCAACTAAGTATGCACAGAACTCCGTAAGTTTTGCCATGCCAAGGTTTAATGTTAGTTTCTAAGATATTACTAATTACGACTCTTAGAGATAGAAAAAAAAAAAACAACCATAAGACCAGGGTCTGTAGCATAGCTCATTTTTATTGTTTAAACAGTTTTTGCATAGGAAATATATCCGCTTCCAGTAATTGACTGCAGTATGAGCAGCTGCTAGCAGTATAGGCTGGATATAACAGTAACAATCACATTAAGTCAAGCTTGATTTACACCAGTTTAAAACTTGTGGCAGTTGAGTTCATTTGTAACCTAAAAAAAGTACCAAAAAGAACATTATTATCCTCCAACCAGGCACAATAAAAACCTTTGTTAACACTCAGGCTAAAAACAGGTCTGATGCCAGAGGGCCCTAATTCCGAAATTAAGTAGCTGTACTGTAATGCATCCTACTAGTGAAGGTTCATTACACAAAGACTGTGCACGCACCTCCTTTTTAATTAAAATGTAACCTTCAGGATTTATGGCCTACAGTATGGGGAAAAATGCCAAAAGTTTTAAAATGGATCAACCCTGGTGTGTAGCTAGCAAGCAATAACTGACTACTTGTCACCTACAGTTGTACTAAATGTATCTAAAGAAACACACAGCCCTACAAAAGTTGTTCTCAGAGAAATATCATTGAGATGGGGTGCCTCTTCCCAGCTTACTAAAAGTTCTATATGATATAAGCACAAATTAACAGCTTGATGAAGACATAATCTAATGCAGCTCTTGAGAAGCCTATGCCTGGGATTGAGGAACCCCTCACATTCTACAATGTTGTAGATTTTTTTTTTTTTTTTGAAGAAAATGTTATCTGAAACATATTTACAACTGAACTCAACAGAGACTGTGAAATTGAACAGGCACTGCTCATTTGTTTGAGTTTTTTGGTAAACATTTTGCTGGTTTTTGTTTCTTTCTCATTTTGCATCAACTTTTATCAGTCCATGCAACTTCAATGCCCTCAATGAAGAATGCATAATAAGCCATACTTCTTAAAAAACTTCCTTCTGCATATAGAGATACATTTGCCACATCAGTCCCTGTAGCACAGTTTTCAAAACCATTCTGTCAAAAATACAGTAATACAAAGACTGGCTTTAGTGTCACTAGCTCACACTGCTCTCTGTTTATTTAGGCCACCTTTTGTTTTACTGTTACCGTATCATGCAATGAAAGTATCAAAGGCTTATTCTAGGATATTATGATGCTAGTGGCACTGAAGCCCTTTTCACAAATTCAACATACATTTGAATTGCAACACACAGATATTTCTAAAGAGTAATAACTAGGTGAACCCTTTTATCATAAAAAACAAAACAAAACAAAAACAAAAACAAACACAACTACTTACAACCATTGAAGAAAAAATTGCAACAAAAAATGTAAAAATTGACCGTCTCCAACTTGTCCCCTTTACTATTAACAATGTGACCAACAGAGCTGTGGCATGGAAACAGTACAAAGAGTTGTCATGGCAATAAGTTTGGCTGATGCAAAGGTCATTGTGCAGGGTTAAAGGGCAAAATCAGTGGTCCGTGTTATCCTCCAACTGCAGTGCTCCACCACACCCACACAATTTTGAGGAATTAGAAAAAACTGGGGAAATAGCAGAAAGTGCAAATAAGAAGGAGGCAGTTTTCAGCTCCTTCAGCATGGAGTAGAACATTCAACTTTGAGCTTTTCCTGTTTAGCTTGATTAGCCTGCATATGATTTTACTCTCTCTTTTTTCTTTTAAAAGTTTTCTATAGAAACCCGATATAAAAGTCCAGGAGCATGCAGCTGGTTAATGTTAACAAAAGACCTTGACAGGATCATGTAAACTATATTGGATGTCATGCTTGGGGCCTTACTGCCAGCAACATTTAAGAGAGTTGTTTCATTAAAAGTGAATACTGTACACTGAATATGGGATAACTTTCTGCAGCCTTCATAATCTCACACAGTAAATATAATTTAGATTTAGGTACAGAACACACTCCGGTGTCACAGCTGAGTATGTCCTTGTGCAATCTCTTTCATTAAGTCCTTATGAAGCTACAAGTTGCAAATCCAAAATTCTGCTCCCTGAGGACACAGCTATGTGAGACATAAGTACTGTTTTAGTTCTCTGCCTATCCTGAATTGCTCTGTGAACCTAATCTTAAATACCATCATGTAACAATCACAAAAAACTTTTGCTAAAGGCCATATATACTAATAAAAAGACAGTGGTGCTTCCAACATTTTGAAATGCTCTGAAAACCAACTTTTCCAATACTAAATACAACAAAATAACCTTCATAAAATATAACTTTTCTCCATTTACATTTTTAAAGGATTAGTGACCTATGCTTTTCAAGCACAGGAATCTGCGAAATAACTCCTAACATGGACAGATTTTTTAATACATAAATTAAGAAACTGGAGAGTTTTAACCCAAGTCCAGTTTCCAAACAAGGAATATTCCTGTTTACTTTAAAAATGGAAATGACATGCATTTCCATTGTAATTGTTAAAAAGTTAGCTTTACAAACAAGGGTATTTTAATTAAAAAAAAAAAAATCTTAACAAAACTATACAGTGTACAAATTACTGTCTACAAGGTAGGCGGTTCATTCAGAAGATCCTCCTTTCTTCTCGCTACTTGCAGCTTCACAGATTCATTCACATATTTTCAATGGAGCTGCCCACCTGAACATCACCCCACAACTATATTGCTATAATTAATATTTTTGCCATGTCTTTATGTACAGTCTCCTTCACTGCCTTTTTTTTTTCCTTAGTCAAGCCTCAAACGTTCATGTCACTCCAGGGGAAACACACTTCAGTGGCACAGCCATGAGGCCAGGGCTGCAAAGCAACTCAATAAAGGCAGAACAGTGCACATAGAACGGGGTGGCTCGATTCAGTCAGAATACACTTCCTGGTGAAGGAGGAGGCCAGAGACTGGATTTGAGTTCTCAATTTTATCTGAATCTTTTGACTGCTGAGCTTAAAAAAAAAAAAAAAAAAAAAAAAAAAAGGAGGAANAAAAAAAAAACACCAAACCAGAAACAAACCTACAATAAATGAAAAGTTCATTTTCTTTCAAACAGGCTATTCTATCAAGAGAGACAGGTGGAAAAAAACCCACAGTTGATGAACAACCCAATTCATTCACATGGAAGGGTGGAGTTTGCTTTTTAAAATATTGCATCTGTAAGCTCAATTTTTTTTCGTACAGGAAGTCAGAGGTAACAAAACAGCTCCGTTAATGGCATCCATCTTCCTACAAGGGCAGTAATCATTTTGACTATTGCACTTTGCAGCCTAAACGGGTTTCAGTTTCATCCCGGTGTGCTACTAAAAGGGGGACACCTTGCTAACGGCACTAAGGAAGGACAGCCCCCCAGCACATCCCTCTTCTCCCAAACCCCTCAGTGTCAGTGGCATGTGGAAAGGACAAGACATACTTTGTTTTACCAGGCTAGAGCCTGACATGGTCGCTGTGTGGTTCCAGTACGTTTCGGTAATCTCAACAGCCATGTTCTTCATGAACGAATTCACTTACTACAAGGCTTGGAAAAAGAGCAACATGAAATTGCATTTTCATTATCTTTTGGCGTCTTATCTTTTTGTGGGGGGTTTTCTTTCTTTCGGCTTAGCTATAGATAAATCTCAAGGATTTGCTTTTCTACAGCTCCCGTCCCTGTAGCCATTCAGGCCCTGCCTATGCACATTACCTCCTACTGGAGACGTGGGGATGTACCACCACCACGGCTGTTAGCTTCCACGCAGTGGCCAGAGCCAGAAGGGGCTGACCTCGGTGTGCCACTGCCCAGCGCCCGATGGGGTGGCTGTTCCTGGAGCTGCACCTCCAGGGTAGGAAAACCTCCCAAAAGCAGAGGAAACTGCAAAGGGATGAATTTTTCAACCAGGGTATCCCATATCCCCACGTCTACACTCTCCTCTGCTTGTGCCCTAATAAAAGCGCATGCTTGTAAGAAAATTTTGCCCTGTGTTGAGCCATTCATCACAAAGATCCCCTGTGCACAAGAAGTCTCCAGCAACAGGCCCACTACTGATCTGCAAAATGTGATTTTACTGGAAGTACACTTTTATTTGCATCATAGTCTGATTCCACGCATTAAGAAATTCCTTCCCCACTAGAGCCCAGAGCTCTCCACCTTGACCTCCTGTATGAGCGGACACTGTAAATCTCTGACACAGCCTGAGCAAGCTGAAAATTGTAATTCAGATGCTTGTGAGTTAACAAACTTGGGCGGGGGGGGGAAGAAGAATGTTTTGCCATAGGAAAAAAAAAAAAAGGAGTATTTACCAGTCAAGCACACTAAGGGAGGCAAATCCTCTGCAGGAGCAGCTCCGGAGTCAATTGGAGTCAGTGGAATTATGCCAGCAAAGATTTTTGCTCTGTACGTGTGCATTCTAGACAAAGCAAGCGGCTTTGTCATTCTGAGCTAAAAATGTTTGTAATGTGAACTCTTTAGGATGCAGTATCTTTGTCAGAATGGAAAAAGTTTCATCTCACTGTGGGTCTTGACCTCTTTCTCTGTCTGTCTGTCTCTCTCTCTCTCTCTCTTTCTCTTTCTCAAGAAAAAAAAAAGTAAAACAATTTCCTCAAGTCAAGTCTGCCTCCAACAGAATTCATTATTTATTTTTTAAATCCAGAAATGATTTCAGCTTGCACCCCAGGTGGGAAGTTAAAAAGAGGGAACCGATTTGAAAGTTTGTCACAGTAGGCAGAACAGTCGCTTTGCAGCCCTCGCCTGGCTAAGGGTGCACTGCTTCACAGCTACACTGTAAAGTGTTAAAAATCCTCCCCACCCACCCCAGAATATATATATATGTATGTATAAAAAAAAATCCCCTGTCCACCTCTCAGTACAGAAAAGGACCTCATCACACTGCAAAAATAGCAGTACCCACTTTGGTCAATTAAAACAAACAAAAAAAGCATACATTATTCTTTTTTTTTTTCTTTTAACTCTGTGTACTTACCTATAATAACCAATACAGCTAAAAGCACTACCTACATAGGCAAAACTTGGTATTGCATAATTCGTATAAATTTGTATCCCCTCCCCCCAATATTAATTGGAAGATGAAAAACATGAAAGGTTAATAGAAAAAACACCAAAATACTGAAAATATTGCTGGTCGATTACAATTTTTAAGCGGCAACTATACACAGCCATGATATGCTTTATAAATGTGAGATAAAGGTATAACTGTCTAAAAAATCCATGATGTCACACTTTTTCCCATCTGGAGTACAAAATATTTTGTCATAAAAATGGTAAAGATTTAAAATGATAATAAATGCAGCAAAACAAGTGTAGTGATGTCAATTTTTTTGTGGTTTTTTTTTCTTTTTTTCTTTTTTTCCATTTTTTAGATTTCAAGGCAAGGCACGTAATGTGGACATTATATCTTCGTGCAAATTAGGATTACTGGAAAGAGTATTTTAATTATGTTTTTTAAAGAGACATAGAGGCAAAATGTCTGCCCATGCACATTATATAACTGTCAATATGTGAAAATTGTTGAACAAGGCTAACTTCTGAAAGCACCATGCAAGTTTTCAGCACCCTGTAATTAAACTTACATTAAGAGTGCATTATTTAAATATAACATATCCCCATCCTGGTATTACCAGTTTGTAAACGGTAAGCTTTGCCCTTGTGACATGGATTTGCCTATCTCTTTGTCTCTATGATGCAGATTTTACAGAAACATATGTAAACCCTATGGGTTCTTGATGCAACCAGTAACTTTAAATAAATAAATTCTACCCCTCTGTGGAGGCAGCAGCTAAACCAACATAAGTGCTGTGTTTCCATTGATTTCTTTTTCTCAAGGACATGATTTGTCTTGATTAATGCCTTTTAATGCCCTCAAAAACTGAGGGGAAAAAGAAGTTTGTTCAACATAATTTTTATTTCTATTTTTAATCCCCTCAATTTAGAGTCCAAGGGCTGAAGGACTTATAGTGATGACCCCTTAGATACGATTTTTAAATTGCACTTGCCTCTGTAAGTGTTTCTTTAGTGGGGAAAACGTTCACTCTTTTCCTTTTCTTTCTTACTGTTGCATGAGAAGATAACACTTTTACCTACGTAGAGGCATTTCTTCCATAGAGCCTGTGTGTTCATACTGATTGAAAACTTCAAACTGCATAACACACTAGAAAAGGCTGAATTAAGGGTCAAAGTTTAATAAATCCACACTGATAACTAAAGGCTACAGAGCTGATTTTTAAAACATTTAGAAATCAGAGTGTTGAGAAAATGGCTGGCACACGGCCCTTGTCCTCCTGCAGCTCTGCTGCTGCTGCCTAGCCTTTGTTTTGTGAGATAACCAGGAATAGTGATCCCATGCGTAAACAACAAGAATACTAAACCAATAAAACTAGCTTATCATGCAAATATTAAGGCATCTAGAAAGTCAGTTAAAATATATTGTCAGAGACAGAACATCTATTTCCCAGCGGACTTCATATAACAAAGGCTACTTAGCAGGGGCTGCATTCTACCCATCAGTGAAATATCATCGACCCTTTGTATGTCATTTCAGTTTCAACCGTAAGGGAATTAGTGATTGTAAGAGCTGCAATTGCTGGTCTATATTTTTCTTCTTGCTTCGGTTTCTTTTCTCATCTTGTCTTCCTTTCTTTTTTTCTTTTTTAATTTTGCTTTTATTTTTTTTTTTATTTTCCCTCAGTTGCTTGTTTCTGCTTGAAGGAAAGGCTCTCCAATTATGTTCAAACCATAATTTGGGACGTTTGTCGGCAGGATTGGTGTCCTATTTGATACTTGAAAAGGAACCAAGCTAGCCCAGGTACCAGGACTGTTGAAATGGGAAAAGAGATAAGGAGAGAGAGAAAGAGAGAGAAAAAAACAAAAAATAAATTAAACATGTTGCAAAAATTAGAACACAATTAATTTGAATCATGGTTAAGCCAATATTCATTATTAATAGCTCTACTTAAGATAAAATAAGAAACCAAATTTGTGAATATTACTTGAGATTCTACTTCACAGTTTTCCTTGTGAAAGTATGACTTATTTGAAAGAAAAATATCTGCCTTGACCTCAGTTGCAAGTAGTATTACTGCTGTCTTACACTAAGTGGCTTGTTTGTTTATGGAAGCCCCCAGAAATTTCAGACACAAATATATAGAGCAGACACAAGCAAACCATACAAGTGCCACTATATGGCATCACAGATGTTATTTAAGACCTAGTGAAATACACTACAGCATACAGGTTTTCTCTTTTCAAGAGCATAATACAAAGGTTCAGTCGTTAATTTCCTACCCTCTTACGACCCTGAAGTTTATCTTGTCTCAGTCCCAAGATGTGCCTCTGAGGTGTGTGGGTCCCCATGAGAATAGAGGACCTTTACTATTCAAAAAAATTGCTTCCTTTACAGATTTTTCCCAAAAGGTATCAGTGCCTAAGGGACACTGGATAACACAGGGCTCAATCATGTAAACACTTGCAGCCAAGGGTAGCCGTGAGTCAAGGGTAGCAGCAAGTACCATACATTTTTCAACAAACTTCTGAGAAAGAAAATATTTTCAAAGGCAATCCAATGACTTTAGGACTTAACTCATCATTTCAAAAGCACTCTGTCACTGAGGAGCTTAAGTGCCAATGGCATTCACATGTCTACCAGGCACCAAATAGTAGCAGGTACTGTACCCAACAGTGTTTGCAAGACAGATACTCAAAGACCTCAGCTGCCGCTATTCAGTACCCAGAGCAGACCCTGATGCGTTTCTGGCAACCCAGAAATAATGGACTTCAGAGAAAGTCTCGTCAAATTTATTCAGAAGAAAAACAGCATCATTACGTCAGCAATCATTGCCAAACAACTAACACCAGAACTGGACCCACGGCGTGCAAACACATGCTTCCTCTGCATTTCATTGTATCGAGTTTTTCTTCGCACCAGGTGCGTGTTTTCCACAAACACAACAGCTTACTTGGGAATACACACTGGGATTAGACTGATAAACTTCATGATAACACATCTGAAGACTAAAACCTCCAACATATGTATGTTTCGTGGAGGACAGATGCTGGACATTTTCTTCCCTCTCTGTCTTTGGTCACCCTTCTGCACTGCCCCCTCCCTGGATGAGCAGATGCACTTCTGTGGCACTGGGTGTAAAAAGGAAAACAGACCCTTTTAATCTATTTTAAATGTGTATAAAATAACTGCATTTCACTTGGCATTTTTATGTGATCCTTTCAGTTGCTGCTGTGTGCACATTAAAGAAAGAGGTTATTTTGTGAAATCCAGGGGATGTGTTCCTCAGGTCTTTTATATTAAAAATGATACAAACAGCTTCTGTCATTTACTCCTGTCATTTATCCTGTTTGATACTCTTTACATCTCTAAACCTGTTAATTTACCATTTTGATTCCTAACAATTAATTTCAGGTGCTCTGCTTTACACACAAAAAAAGGGGAAAAAAATAGTTGACCTGCTTGTCTCAATGACGGTCAAATTCTGAAGGGAGCCAGACTAAATTTAAAAAATCTTGCCATATTTTCAAAATCTAAGATCAGCTATTACGTTTAATTAAGGATTTTTCTTTCTTTTTTTTTCTATTTACTATTTTAAATAAAATAAATGCTGGTTTTGGAGAAATAACCCCTTTTGAAATTCAAAAATCACATTTACACTGCAAATCTTGAAATATTCACAAAGACTTAAACTCAGTTATGCATGAAAGATTTGTCCAATATGATCTGATGAAAAGATTATGGTTTTAAAAAAGAATTCAATACCAGAACCTCATTTAAGAGGCTTAATTGTTTCAACTTATTCTTCATCTTCTTTCACAATTTGTTTAAAAGGCATTTTTGGTCCTTCCTCTTTGGATTTCAGTCATATTAAGAAGTAAATTCTGAAATATCAGACACAATGCAAATTGTTTCCAAGCATGGGGATTTGCAAAAATAGGAACAAGTAATAAAAAATAAAAATAAAAAACCCAAGCAGATTTGTTTACAGACGGGATCTATCTCAATATATGGTTTACCGTGCACAGTTCTTTGCTGTGCGTTTACGTAGGATTTACAGTGTTTAGGGAATTTAAAGAAAATAAAATACTAACTAAAAGAATGTAAATTTCCTGTGAGGTCAACATGGTATTTAAACAATTTCTATTGCAAAGGCTAAATACACAGCTTCCAGGTTATCTTTCTGAAGATTTACAGTGCCCTTCAGTGTCTGTATACATATATATGTGACTTTTTTCTTTGCTTTCAAGTTGAAAACTTTCTAATGACTACGGTGGGTGAAGGAAAGCAGTCAGTGCTGATAAAGAACAAATTGCTATTTGTAGCAGCTTTCTTATCTGCTTCTTCATATAGGAGACAGAGATTCTGATTTTGTGGAAAGTGCTCAATAAAAATAAGTTGTAGCAAGTGACTAATAGGACTGTTGTTGCCATATGACCTACGAATTTAATATAGGTGTTTATTTAAACCTTTCAAGCCTCCCACCTTACATTACGACCATGACAAAAATGCGGACTGCAACAAATTCGTCAACGCTGCTTATGCATCCTCAGGGAGCAATAAATCTCCCACGTTAACACTGCGTAGATCCCGCAGGAGCTTGGGAAGCCTCCCGTGCCGCTGGCACGGAGCCTCCTGCCACCCGCCTGCTCGAGACGGCGGAGCAGGACATGGGGCACCCCTGGGGCCAGGGCAGCTATACGCCCGCCTTTGCCTGCGGTGGCTGGAAAAGCCACCGCTGGGACACGGCTGAAGGTGGGCTGAAGTCCCTGATCTGCACCCACACACTGGGCAGCGGCTGGCCCCGGTGGCAGAGGTCCCCTCTGTTTGCCACCACTTCCTAAGCCACGATCTTCATGGCTTGAGGAGCTCCGGTTGTATTTTAGAAATTAAGCTTATCATACTGCCATTCGGTGGAACTCTATCTCGGGCCACCCCAGTCCTGATACCACTGCAAACAAGAGAGGAAACCCAAATGAAAGTCACTGAGGTGAATAGCACTAAGCACAGCACAAAGCTCTGAGAACAGCTGTGATACAAAGAAGAAGGAAAAAAAATAACTCAGGCTCCACTAACCGGCATATGTATGGCTCTCTATCCAACACTCCCACATACCCCATTACATTTACGGTAAATTTAACTGAACTTTCAACTACCACATGAGGCACACCCTGCTTTGTAGCTCCTCATTGCTCCTGCGTGCAGACAAGCCAGACTGACAGCCTGGAAGAGCAAGGTCCCCTGTCAGCTTTCTCAAACCTGCTCTGAAGGGACTCTGCAAGCATTGCTGAGTTTATCTTCTGCCAAGGAAACCATCTATGGTTTCTCTGCAGAGCGTCCTAGCAGAAGGGCCACTTACTGCCGACTGCAAAGCATACTTTGCCTGAGGGTCCACACAGGTGGCAACAGCAGGAAAAGGGAAAACACCTTTCCCTTCACCACACTACCCAGCAGTTTGCATAACTCCCAGGTAAACTTCCAGCCCCCGGTTTCACAAAAGCACAGGCTATGCTCTGTCTCGGTTCACTAAGTGTCTCAACATGGGGGAAGTCAAAACTCTTTCCGTTGCCCAGGACACAGGCAAGCTGGTTGTCCTTGCAGACGTTAATGAGATGTCCCTCTGCCCATGCACCTCCTCCTTCAGATAAAAAAGCCTTGTACGTATGAGTTGAATAAAGCAGGTCTACCCCACGCTACAGCTCACTGCTCCTGGGGAAATCCATGAGCCCTGAGATGAGAGAGGTTATAACATAAACGTCTGTCCCTTGGAGTATGAAGTGAGGTCTCAAAAAAACTGCTCTAGGCTAAGTTTTGAAGAAAATTACACAAGAAGCACCATCAGCTATTGCTGTGAGATTCAGACTTAGTGGCCTTTGTGAGAGAGAGTATGGTTTGCAGGACCACCCCACCTTCCTGAAGCACTATACCTCTAAGTAATTTCACCAGCAGAAACAGTTTTCTCTCACCATAACTAGACTATCCGGTGTGTTATACGGTCATCAGTTCCCTCTCTACCCACAGCAAGTATAATGTATTTATCTGTTCAAATGTAATAAAATAGCAAAGAAAAATTCTGCAAGCATCCTACAGGGTTAACATTCTCCATTATAGTTTCCATTACGGTTTTCACATGTTAATTCAATCAAGATTTCTGCCATGATTTCCTCTTAAAGATAATAATTGCTGTTTCAAGAACCTCTGATTAAAATATTACTGGAATGGACCACAGGCAGGACTAACATTATATGTATATACAGTCCGCTTTGGAGGTTATAATAACATAAAGAGTATAATATTGTTAAACAATTAACTAAATGCAATATAAAATAAATCCAATCAGACTTGAGTAAATCTGAAGGATTTTAAGATTCTTATTTTCCACCAGTTACTACCTCCCTTCTATTACAGCTTCAGAAGTCTGTTAAGAGTAGTTCACCATTCAGAAACTACACCAAAACCAGTATTTCCTTCTTGCAGCTTTACTACCCTGTGCATGACCACACTAGCTAAGCCATGGTAGATCAGGTCATGCCAGATCAGTTTTTGGACAGAAAAGGTAGAAACGCCTTTGGTGTCAAGAGAAGTAGCACTAGCAAGTGACCAAGGAAGGTTCATCTATCTCAGTGCTAAGACGGTGCTCGCTCACACAAGTACAGGGATCTATACAGGGAGTACACACAAGCTCGCCCACACAGGGATCTATACCATTTCAAATTGTTAAGATTCTATGAACTTTGGAAACACAACTGTGCTAACCTCAATGCTCTGGCTAAATTCCCACTTGTGCATTTCTGCCAAAAGAATAACCACCTCTCTGTCATCTACTTAATGTGGTACTTCTGTTACCATTCTATACTGGCATCAGTAGTTAAACAACTCCCAAATTTCACCTCCAAGGTGAGAATTTATTTCAAGAGATATATTAAGTACATCTCAGCTTAATTTAGGACAACTTTTATAGTTTAGCGGGCATGCACCACTCATCTAGCAGATGGAGGAGGTAAAGACCCACTGATTTATTTCCAGAGGAGGGAAAAGCGAATTCTGCTGTAAGGACCTGCAGACCCCATTTTGTCATAGTGTAACAAAAAAAAAGGTAAGGAAAGATCAGGAAGAGGCCACAGAGCCCATCACTAACAAAGAAAAAACACAGCAGAGGACGGGCCCAGAGAAATGGTGCATGTCCAAGCTGTGCTCTGGACCAAGCATGCACGGGTGTTTGGTGCAGGGACAGGGCTAGAGGAGGTCTGCAATCATGCACGTGCACAGAGGGGGATACGACCAAGTGGAGGGCTGCCTCCCATAGAGCCAGCCCACGGAGAACCTGGGCTGGGCTTACCAGAGACCATTGGGTCGCCTATGAAAAACTGACTCTCCACTTTCCACAGCTACACTGCTTTTTCCCCCAAATATAACCATTTCTGATCTTAATCTGTTAGAGTTTCTACCTTAGCACTTCTAAAAAATATGACTAAAAAAGTTTATCAAATTAGCATGATAAATAATAATGCAGGTAATCCTAACTGCACCAAAAAAATAAATAAAACCAACAGTGTAGTTTTACTGCTTCAAAAGAAACAATTGGAGGTAAGATGATCAAGAAGTAGAAACCTGGAGTAACCAAGGGGTTAAAAATACAGTTTACACTTGGGAATTCTCTATAATATGCTCCTCCTTCCCTAGCAGTGCTGCCAAAAATCATCTGACAGGAAACATAAGATTAAGTTTGTCCTACCTAAGTGAACAAAGAGTGCTCAGAACAGGCAACCAGTTCACTGCAGAGCGGGAACTCTTCTAATCCTGCTGGAATCTGCAGTGCTGCTCAGAAAATATTACTGAAGTTGTTTTCTTTACTTTAACGTCTTGCTTCTGGATCATCTCATTCATTTTGGTCACACTGCAGATCTTGCTGCTTCTCCCATAAAGGTTAACTTAAAGCTCCAAACATAATCATGTGGAAAATGGACATTATTGATTCCTATGGTCCATTGTTCCCCCATTCTAAGTCCCTGAAGTTCAAGTTCAATCTGGAATTACATCATGTCTGGTTTCTCCTGGTTACCAGACAGCTTGAGACGTGACCACAGCTACAGAAAAAACAAACAGCCTTCTTCACGCTTCGGCTCCCCTATCGATTCAAACATAAACTTTTTTTCTTTCTCTCAAGTATGCTTCAAGTATGGAGCATGGTTAATTTAGAGATTAAGTTCCAAATTAGATTATCTAATGGCATCTTAATGGATTGCTGACCCATTTCCTGTGGGATGGCAGCATGCAAGTCTGGCTTGAATACAATTAATTTCTTAGG
This sequence comes from Dromas ardeola, assembly GCA_013398915.1. Taxonomy (NCBI): domain Eukaryota; kingdom Metazoa; phylum Chordata; class Aves; order Charadriiformes; family Dromadidae; genus Dromas; species Dromas ardeola. The sequence goes on along the minus strand of VYZM01021234.1, from coordinate 486,649 downwards.
AAGTGTTCTGAAGATGTTTGCCTAGATGGAGAGGAAACATAATGTTCTGCACATCTTTCTGAATTATGGAGTTGGGCAAAAGTATTAGAGGTAGCAATTTAAATTGATAAAGACCAGAAATCATTAGGTTTTCTTTCTATGAATACTTTTACAATCAGGATACTTCAGCGTTTTTGTTGTTAAATTGTAATGAATTGGTGCTTCTTTTCCAAAACATTGCCCAAGGGGATTAGGGCCAGGGGAGGAGAGGGAGGGGCATTAACCATTGCTCTAACAGGTGTCTGTGTTTGCCAAAATGTGCTTGCCACAGCAACATAGCTGACTGTTACTTTAGCTATGTGTTTCCTCCATACCAAGCACACACAAGGTACTGCACGACAAAAGCAATCTGCACCCATTCTCAATTCCCCTCCTATTCCTTTCACAAATCAGAGACTACCCCATTTGATTGCCTTATCTCCATTTTTATCATAAACCCGGAGGGGGCCTGGGGGGAAAAATGATGCTTGGAAAGCTGAACACCCCTACAGCTAGAGCTGAGAAGGAAATTCAGCACTCTGAGAACAGAGCTCCCCTCAGCATCTCCAGGAACAAACCAGCTGTTGTACTGTGCTTATGTGTCCAGATAACAGACCGAAAGCAGGAAATGCTAACCCTGTGCTTTTGCCTGGGTAGTGTAAAAGTAATGTTAAAGTAACAGTTAAGCCATAAAACTAACACAGAAATGTTGTTAAAAAAAATGGATATAAATAACAATAGTCGGGAATAAAAATATATTTGACAATAGCTGAGTTAAAATGCACATTTTGGCAATGAAAATTTGCTTACAGTCTCTGAAAGACTTGCAAACACTCAACATGCTCTAAAAGAGACCCATCATGCCAGCTTTTGTGACTGGTCCCACTGGAATTAATATCAATGGCGTAATGAGTGGCTGCGATTCAGGCTCAGCCTCATGTTATCAGACTTACACACACACACACACACATGCACTTTTTCTCGCTTTCACTCATGTCTTAAGTGTACTTGTTGCATATGCTTTTGCTCTCACATAGTGACTGAGACTGTATTTTTCTAATTGAGCCTTACAGATTTTCACAGCTTCCCCTTACCTTCTGTCTCTTGGAAAACAGTTATTATCACAGAACTGTGGTTATGAAAAAAAGAAGGGTGGGGGTTTTTTAATGGATTCTGAGTATCTTCTTCACATGTACAGCAAAAAAAAAAAATGATCTAAAAGATTTTAAAAGTACTTGAGAACTTAGTTCCCTTGATGTGCTTAAATGTTGTCTGAAGTGCAGCAGACATAATAAAATATATACTATAAATGCTGTAAATAAGCAACAACAAAAAATAATTGTAGATGGGTAGGGTATCAGGAGCAAAATAAAAAATACTACTTCCAAATACCTTACCAAATAACTGGGGGGTTTTCCCTTTTTTTTAGAATGCTCACAGTATGTTTTATACAAGTATTTCCTTTAAAGATACTAGAATGTTTAATTCAACTAAGTAAAGTATTATTCTAGTTTTTATTATCACTATTCCTTGTAAATCTTCTGGTTTTGAAGCAAATGGTTCATCAACGACTTAAAGTTTTGTGGGTTTGGTTGTGGGCTTTTTATTCTCTTTTTATTCATAGTCTCTTTTTTTGCAAAATTCGGTCTTTTGCATATAGACCACTACTCTCTTATACCTGGGACTTTAAATGCCAACAGATACATAATTTTACAAGGAAAGAAAAACCCAGAAAATATATTTTGAAATCTATGTATCATACTTTGAAATCTATGCATCATGTCTACTATCAGGTATGACATGCAGTTACTAAGAAGACAAAGAACACAGAAGTAAGAGCGGTTTTATCATCATTCACTCTCCCCAGGTTTCCAAGGTGTGGTTCACCAATAATGCTGCATGACAAAGTTTTCAGCTTGGCCACCCCTAGTACCTATTTCTGTAGAGACACGACAGCCAACACTGAGGCACTGCCAACTTTTTACCTTCTTAAGGTCAGTATACTTAAAACAACCACAAATGCCTGCTGAAAAAAGGTCAGATCAAGTACCAACAAAATGAGTACTGCAGATTTGAGAAAATCACGCAATCAAACATTTATCAAGCCATTTTCTGGGGGAAACTTTGACTCTCTGGACTAGAATATATTTCTTGTCAATGAGCAACAATTCCGTTCCCAATGCGTTCTTTTTTTATAGTGTCAGTTTTAGTGTTAGAAGGGCTCACTGCTGCTTAGCCTGCGCAGTTATCCTTTTTTTTCTTAGAACCTCATCTACATGGGATTTGAAGGGTGTTGTATTCCAAAGCCCAAATCCCAAAAGCCATTTACTTAGGGAGAACTATCAGTTTGTTTCTTTGTCCTGAAAGGCTGCTGTGCTTAATTCAAGGCAAGTAAGCGTAGCGTAGGCCTGTAAAGAGATGCCCATGGCAGAATTTGTGCATCTGGCAGCACTTTTGTATCTTGGTAGGGTCAAAGTGGCAGGCAGCACTCTGGGAGCAACCTGCAAAGTAGTTTTGTCTGTAGAGGTGAGTGGACCATGAAGCGTGCTTGTATTCATCACCAAAGCTTCCTTGAAGTCTCCTAGAAATCTTCTTTCCCCCTTTCCTTTTTTTTCATAATTTATGCCCAATGGTTTTGTGTGATGGGTACCGAAAAACAGAATTCAGCAAACTCTGGGACAGTGCTTCAGTATAAACTGGCATTGCTTTAAAGAGGGCTTGGGTGATGACTGATTAAAATCATTTAAGGGTATTCCTAGACAGGCAGTTGTGATATAATTTCCGAACTCCTGTCAAAGCCCTGAAAAAGCAACACCCGTTGTGGTGGGAGAATAAATCACCCCCTCTGTGCTATACTAGCTCAGTTTGGATTCGCTCTTGGCAGTACATTGAAAACTGTGGCAATTACTGCATGATGGGGATTTATAATGTGAATCACAGCCCTTGAGGAGATGAGGTGAATCCATTAGCTAATTTTCCATTGTGCCATTTCATCTATAAGGGAAGAAATGACAACACCTTGCTTTTCCGCCACAATTCTTCCAGTTTTTAAGTACTATTTCAGAAAAATCGCAAACAGTAAAAGTAAAGCAAAATATTCAAGGCATTTAAACTTCAGAGTTGTAAACAACACCAATTTTCAAACTCCATAATTACCTTTCCAAGCTGACACTCAAACACCGGAAACCTTCTAGCAATCCATAGTACAATACAGTGCATCAAAAGGCATTTTGTATATAATACATTTACGCACTCACACACATACTTACACAAACTATTCAGAAGTACACAAACTATTCAGAAGTACATACTTTCATGTGCACACAAACATCCAAGAAGTATTTAAAATTATTTTGAGAGTGAGTAGCTAATACTTCATCTGACAGGCTCTCAACCCAGAGGCTTTGCATCTACAACCCCCATTAGGTGTTGAGTGCTGCAGATAATCCTGCACGTGAAAGAGGTTAAAAACTGATGTATCACAATTATGCTGATTTGTTTACACACCTATTTAGACGCACACACCTCTACTGTTACCATAATTCATTATATATCAAGAGATGTAAAAGATAATAATGAGCGATTTATTAATGCACTGCAGGTTAATGTGTTTTATTGTGTTTGCTTTTTTTCATACAAAGAGAAACTGTCTTTTGTGTAAATCATTCCTAATTATTCTGTTGTTTAGTTGAGAAATAAAATGGTTTATATCTTACCTTTATGTACATGTTAGTGACCTAAATCTATACCAGCCAATTAGTCAGAAAAGTTTCTATGAATAGCATGGTTATTCATTGTCCAAAACCACCACCACCTCAGACATTTATTATTATACTCATCTATACCTCTAACAAGCAGCACCATTTTCTTTGTGTTAACCACCGAGTCCCCCAAAATATGACCTCTAATTCTGCAAACAACATTTTCATTTTTAAAACCTGAGATCAGTATTCCCTTAAATTTACAAATCCTTTGCATTTGACAGCACAGCTTTGTCATTCCAGGTGCTTAATTAAGGTAGTTTCTAAATTCAGCTTACACTAAAGATGACCTGAATGTGTATGGGAGAAATGTTACACGCGTGTTTTGATCAAATGCTATCACATATTCCTCTGGAGGCCTGCTAAAACAGATACTGTAGCTCAATGCAACTTTTTTAGAGGTGGTGTAGGGGTGGAAATAATTAAAATGTTACCTTTGCCAAGTAATTCCCAATGTATCCTCACTGGCACTGGGGTATAAATGCCTGCCGTTTTGATTCATGGTCCAGTCACAAATTCTCAGCTGTCAATTGAAACCTAGCAGTCAGATATGGATCGAGCAGTACTACAGTTTTTAGTATTTAAATGAATACATGCAAACTAGTACTGTACATGGCAAAAGCCTTACTTTCCCAAGAAGCAACTTTAAAAATTAAAACAAACAAACAAAGAAAAATAACTTATTCTGAGAAATAAATGCCTATAGATTTGTTTAAGATAATGCTACTTTAATACACTCCTTTATTAATAAAGCATAAAAGAGTAACTAGTGTTTAGCACATAACAATTAGCCATTATTAGATTACAAACTGAGCTGGAATAAAAGGAAATGTTAATATTCAATAGCGAGATACTTTAAGAAAGGAAATAAAAATGCTGTTTTCTCTAAGCAATGTTCTATATAATGTGTATTAAGTAAAGGTCAAATATAATCAATATCTTGTAGCATGCATTTCGTGAAACATAGAAGACATGCAATTTATAGAAAACTTGCCCAAATTAAACAAACTTTATGTCCTTATCTTGCTATTTAAGAAGGGTAAAGGTATTTTGTAATTGAAGTTTATTAATCTAGTGTTACTGACAGTGGTATTACTTAGCAAGAGGTGATAAAATAATCTAATCTTGCTTTAGACTCAGAATAATAGCATTTAAAATACTTTATTCCATTTTAATATAATGTACTAAATATTAGCTGAAACAAATTCTTCCCAGATCCTGAAATCACCAGTTCTGCCTTCACGGGTTGTTCAAGCAACCCTCTATAGCTCTGTTTATTTAACAGCTGCCCTACAGTGTTAGCAGATTTATTGAAAAGATATACTGCCTATTTTTAAGTTTAAGAAAGTGAACTTATCTGGCTTGCGGAAAAAACATACGTTTTAACCTCTGCATAGTAATGCTATATATAAATTGCTGTACCATTATACGTGATACAGCACTCTGAATTGAAGATAATGTTGTTGCTGAGTTTAATTGCATTCGATGCATTTTAGTTTTCTCTATCTGTATTCACAGTCTTTAGAGAGCGCAGGCTACAGCAAACAAACTACAGTAATTTTTTTTCACAGCAGCACAATTAATTGCAGTCTTTTCCTGAAAAATACAAATGCTGAGGACAAGACAATATTGCAAACCTGACCCTGTCTGGCTGTTAGACTCATAAGCTTCCTGCTGTTAAGGTCTGAGAAATGGAAATGTTAGTCTCTGATGTTTTCATAGGGATTGTTTCTTGTTTGTTATCTAAAGAACTCCAAGGGACCTTCTAAAGGCCATTAAAAGCATGACTAAACCACATGAAATTAACCAGAAAAGGAAACACGCAGTCAAAAAGTTTGCTAGAGGTAACTGTGAATAATACATTAAATATGTTTAAAGAAAGGGGTAAGTAAATATTTGGTTTAGTCGCTATACAAAACAGCACTGTAAACCTGATTTTAATATTGAAGACAGTAAAATATGTCAGCTCAGTTACTCAATGTACAGTAGATGTATTTCTGCTATAATCCTTAAGAATGTCATCATCTTCATTACAGATGCGTATTTTAAAGCTTTATAACTTAGCTATAAAAACTCACTTCCAGCTGAAACACAAGACCGAAAGGTTAAACCCCCCCTCTTTTCTTCTTTCACAAAATATAAAATCTACGAATAAAAGCCCTTTGGCTGAATAGAACCATAAAAAATACTAAAATCAAAACCTTAGTGTTACCAAATGATTTTATGCACTTAGGTTTAGGTCAAAAATCTGGCAAGCACTTAGCTTGCTATAGAACCTGATTGCATTTGCCATTTGGGGACAAGAGTAAAGGACTGATACATTACATTTTAGTAAATCAGCTTCTGCACTAAATCATTATATTCTTCCCACAGTCTGTATGAAAACTTTCCACGTATACAGTCAATGTGTTAAATTTATCATTAAGAAAGCTCCAAAATGAGCTTCTCAAACCTATTTCATAAATGTTGGTAATGACATACTTCATACTATATACAGTCATACATACCTCAACACATACACATCTAAATACTCTAATGGCGATAAGAGAACATGTGGATTTTGTAAGTATGCTGTAGACACATACACGCACATGTACACGAAGATTCATGCTACACCAGACTTGAAGTTAGTGTAAACTGCAGTGCTATTCGCTGCACCAACAGTGCCATACTTGCAGTACTGACAATACCTTGAAGAACTGCAGGTCTGCATGACAACGGGTTCTGTGACAAGCCCAGGACTGCCTCAGCTGTGCTGAAAACCACCTTCCCAATGTTGAAAACTATTGCTCCACACTCCTCAGCAGGCTCACAGAACATGTTGTCTTTAAAAACTAACCTGCCAGGAAAATGTTTTGTTTTTTTTTTCTCCCTCACATAAAATTCCCTATCCCGAATCACTCCTGCTTAGAGATCAGGATGTCTATGATTTAGAAATACACTTTCAAAAGTACGTAGAAGTATCACATTCAAAGTCTGTGTCTGCACCCCTCATGTGCACTGAATCCTTTCTGGGTAAAAAGGCTGGAGAAGCTTAAAAGAGCTCTACAAGCCCTGGCTCCATTTGATGGAAGAAGATGTCTGCTCACAGCAGCAGCGGGAACGCAGCCCTTGGAGGATGTCCAGACAGCCCAGCAGGGGAAGCCTAGGGGCACGGACCTGACACGAATACCAAGCTTTGGAAGGATGTAGGGCACTTTAGTACAGTATTTTGAGTGCTATATGTTATTTGGTGTCATGCTGAAAGCTTTCTGGCTAGTTACAGTCCTCAGAGTAACTTAAGTGACCTCGAAAATCATGCCACAGCGTTAGCTGGAGACAAGAAGGCACATTCACTCTCACCCACTGTAAGCTACCTAAAAGTTTCTCTGCAGGATGTGTGAAAGGGAGAGGCAGGAAACTTCTTGAAGGCTACTTGAGAAACCTTAAATTCCTCAGTAGAGGGGCTAAAGAAATAGTCCTCATGAGACATTTAATAAATGCTGAAAAACATTACTAACTTTCTTGAAAATATGCTATGAATGCAAAATAAATGACCTGATTTGTCATGTGACATGGTAAAAAGTCTTTCCTAGAAGCCTGTTGGACAAGCCTGCTCTTCAGTCCCACAGCTTTGTCATTTTCAGCAAGGCAAGCCCCATGAACCCCACTTCAATAACACCTTCCATCCATGAAACATTACCAATTTTTTTTTTTTTTTTTTTTTTTTTTTTTTTTTTTATTTCTCTCTCACCTAATCACCCAGAAAAAGAACATGGGTCTGTATTCTGAAGCGGAAAAGGATGCCCAGCCTTGCAGTAGATGGGGAAACCTCACAGGCAGCCCAGCCATTTCCTGACACGTGGAGCTGCAGCGGTCTCTCACCCCTGCAATACATTCTCACTGCTACCCTCCTGAAGTACACAGCCCACTGCAAGTGTTTCTCCAGGGAGGCAGCACAACTCCCTCACCTGCCTCAGCTGCCACGTGGGAAGGGGCCACAGGCCCAGGGAGAAGCAGAGCAGTAGGGTGAGTGCTTCTCCAAACTCTTCCACGTTCCTGAATGTCATCCACCTCCCTGCTCCTGTCCTGCCCTCTGTAAAATGCCAGGAAAGTGATTCTAGTTTGCAATTCCCAGTGCTGTGAGACATACTGATTTGAAGTTCTACCCAAGAGCTAGATTTTGCTACAGTGGCCTTTTCAGTTTAAACTGGGCACCTTCCAAGCACAACCATCCTACAGAGTTTTAAATATGCAAATCCTACGTGCATTAAAAACCCATAGTCAACAGCTCAATCTTTAATCATAGTCTCAATAATTTTTACAGGTTAATATTTAAGCAGGTTTTGTATTTTCCTATTTAAAGCTTCTGTTATGGTTAGTGAAAGTAGATACGTATTTTGGAAAGTGTAATAGGAGACTGCGCTATAGCTTCTGTTAGTTGAGAAAAGCCCATAAAACTTAACATTTGCATATTGTCATTGTTTTGACTGAAACTTCCTTTAAATGTGTTTCCTTTCCAGCAAGCATATGTGAAAGGTGACCTCTTATCCATTTACATACCTCCCTGGTAGTCATGTGACCCAGTTTTACGTCAAACTGTCAATTATGATAAGGGACACAATAAGAACAGCCTAAGTGTTGATAACCTGTTTCCTGGCTCTACTGAGAAGTTCTGTTTAGGAGTCCACTTGTGTTCTTCTTTCAGCCTTCTGCTGAAAGCAAAAGCAACATCCACCCAAAACGTTTTGCAAACAGATCTGTGTTCAGTGGACATTTAAGTTTACAACTTCTATGATGAACAGAATGAAGAGAACTCCATTTTGAACTGTGTGATTCAGTAACTAAGGGATGCATCTGGCACGAACAACTTCCTACCGAAGAGGCAGGGCTGTATTGTGTGTAGGAAATAAAAAGCTAGCTACAATTTTCTGATTTTGCATTTTAGAGATCCGAAGTGTTTCTTATTACTATGTACATGGCAAATGTCTCACTCATAAATGTCAAAGCTGTGTGAAAAACATGCATACCACACACCAAACATGGAAAATCCAAGCTCAAGTGAAAGCCATGCCATTGTACTAATCAGTGCAAAGACTGGAAGAGTTCACTAGCTCCTCAGTAATTGGGCCAGCATTAGTTAGCACAGTTTACTGTAACAGACAGGAAAATTCTAGAGGTCATTGTCTCCGCAGACCTCAATAGCTATCCCGTTTATTTATATTTTCTAATTAAAAACAGAATCACAGGTATAAGGCTCCAAGGTGCATTACAATTAAATAAATGGCCAAGAAAGAAAACCTGACAGCAATTTCATTCATTCCAATAGAAATCTTATTATTTGTGAAACCATTAATCTATATTTGCAATAAATACGAATGTCCGTCCATCCATCCATCCATCCATCTATCTATCTTTTTACATTGTCTACACAGGTAAAGCGTATGACTACTATTTTTGGCAACATTCTAGCTTTATAGCCAGAAACAACATCAGCCTGTCTCTAAGTGTCTATCATTTCAAGAACATAATAAATTCATGACGTTGAGAACAGTAACACAAGAAGGCCACAGAAATGCCATCCCATAACCATGAGAATTCTGATCATTAAGGCTTTGTTACTGAACTAATGATCTCCCCATTAAAATTATTTAGCCAAAAGAATGGAGACACAACTAGAATATGGCAAGGGACTGTGTCCACTTGTAGAAGATCGAATTTGACTGAGTTTCCTCAATTTGTTGTTTTTTCTTCTAGTCTAGGCTTAGAAATCACAAATCTTCAGTAGAAACAAATCAGAGAAAGAAGGGGCGTGGCGCGGGGGGTGGTCCTCCCATGTAATTATGAAGATTATCTAACCCTTCTTTTATGTGCAATTCATTTTAAATGTTTCTCAGCACAGATGATGAGTACCGAGTACTAGATCTGACTTCATAAAATAATCCCACCAGCCACCAATACTAAAATTAAGAAAAACTCTTCTCACTCAGGTACTAGCTCTTATCACTTGCCTTGCCCCTTCTTATGGTGCCCTAACTGCATTTACATTATCAATACTTAACAACTCTCAGAAGCTGATGATGAATCAAGAAAAGCAAACCAAGTGGTCATTAACAATTTGTAATAGACAGTTGTGGGGGCTAACGTGACTTTTTTACAACAAAACTGTAAGATACACGACTCTCTAGATGCCACTGAAACAAGAAATAAGTTTTCTAACTATTCATGTCACAGTATAGAAATACCTAGTGTTTCAAGGCAGATGATGGGAAGACCCACCAGCAATTGCAGCAGAAAGTGGACTGCATAGTTATAGTTCCTCATTAGAACCTCATCTTCCTAACTATCAACATAGCATGCTAAGTAATGCATGTAACAGCATATTTTTCACAGTATCCAGATCAGTAAAAGCAAATAAACTGCTCCCATTGCTGCTATTATGCAGTCTTTCAAAGCTGTATTCAGTGCTTCTCACCTAAATGTGAGTATTCCAGGTCGGTTGTGCCAACTGTTTACTGGAAGTTCTAGCAAACTATCACTTTGTCAAGACTTCATCCTTTTCCATCTTGCATCCATGCATGTTGCAAAATACACATGTAACTTTTAAATTTATTGTGGTTACTGTAATTTAAACAAGCTACATAATGGTTCTTTTTAAGAACAACAAAAACTACTCAACAGTACATGACAATATTTCTCATAACCAGAGAGAATAAATCTTCATAAAGACTCCTCCAATGAAATAAAAAATTACCGGTGACAATATTTATTCTTGAGGGGTCAATGTGCATTACAGGGTATGGTGAATGTTTAAAGACCTCTCTGGAACTAAAACCATTGGCTTTCTAATTTAGAATTTCTCTCCACTAATACAAAATGATTGATTGCCTTTATTTCATGTACCCCTTGATTTTAATTTTCATTCATCATGGGCTGCTTTAAACCAAATGCATTTAAAATCTGCCACAAGAAGAGTGGTCTCTTTTAAATTGTTGTAAAGTAATGAAAGGACATAGTAAATCAATCTCATTTCTGCCTTACCAAAGGATGACCTTTGCTCTATTAAAGTTGTTTAGACAATCTCAGTGCTCTACCTCACTTTCTGGGTAATAAACATATATGGCACTGTCATCTCAGAGTTGCCTTTAGGATATAAGTGAATGAAGGTAAATAATTCATTAGAAACATATACATACAGACTTATATATTTGTATTTATCCATCTAAAAAAGCTTTGTTGTTAAAGTATTCTGTTACTTAAAATGGTTTCAGCAGTACATACTATTCCCTAATTTTGTACTTATTTATATGAGTAAGCATCCACACACGCACCCCCAGCAAACACATTCAGGCTAGCATACGCATATATCCATTGCATAAGATAGAAAAGAATAGAGAATTCACAGCAAAGATGAAACCATGACACAATTTTTAAAATTACTATATGGCTCACTGGTCATCAATTGTTGCTCTTGAATTAATATAACGATACTATGAAGCAATATACTTTAGAAGGGAGAACATTGGTTTCACACAGTGACATTGAAGAATTTTTCTGTTTATGACGTGTACGTGAGAACTAATTTATTTTCCCCTTCCCCCTGCGCCATCTGGCCACATGTTTTACCATGAAAGGGAGTATAAGACACAGTGCATGTAAACACCAAAGACTGTGATGACCCTTAAGATCTCTCTCACTTTTATGTTGCTATGACACTGCTGAAATCTCCAAATTTATTTCCGTCTACACAAAGCCAAAAACATACAGAAGATGCATGAAATAAGCAACATATGATTTACATGTCATAAACTCAGCCAAGAGAAAATTAAGTGTGCTGCCACTACCTTCTGGCATGTGACAAGAAGTTCGTAACTCTTTCAATGAACTTGGAAGAAGGTGGAGTGGGCTTAAGCAGTAGCAAATTTGCAGGGGAAAAAAAATTGTGTCTAAAAGCATACTAAAGTAGTGAAAAAAATATTTATTATTGCACATCCACAAATTAACTGGATGTCAGAGACTTTTCGAAGGATGCTATGTAAAATTTCACATGAAAAGAAGACAGAAGTAGTGTGTGTTTTAAAATACAATAAACATATACCACATATCTTTTAAAAAGAACCATGTTATAGTAATTATAACACATTTTATGATACTACAGTCTTTGAGAGGTTAAAAAAAGAACACACCAGAAACTTTACTGAAAAATGAATGGTTGGCAAAACCACTAATTGTCATTTGCTATTTTCATAAAAGTGTACAGATGTTTCCAGTTAGGCCTCACTGGTTTAAAAAAAAAAAAAAAAAAAAAGTTGGCAAACCATCAACTATCTTGAATAAGCGATCATCTTTATGATTTTCTCTGAACTCTGCACGTGGTGACCTCCAAAACGGACATACTGCCACCTTGCCCTGGGAGTGGGTACAGATAGAGAGTTCCAGATGAAGCACACTTCAGCTATATCTCAGCTATAAACACAGAACAGGTAGTTTTTACTGAAAAATGAAACAGGCATGTGTACCAACTGTTGACAGGAACCTAAGCCTCAGAAAAAAACACAGTACAATAAATACCAAGGACTATTTAACAGCCCTTTTCTTACTGCCACATTCAGCTTTTTTCCTTATAACTTTTTACATGCTGTAAATTTCAAAATCCTCTACTGTTAAGATCTAGAAGCAAAACAAACACACATCATAAAATATGTTAAAGTTCCAAAGGGTCTGAATTTATTCCTGTTACTAGCAATGTAGCATTTCTGTATATGCATGGCCTTGCTACTGACTGCAGCTAATTTGTTTGTAAGCCATCATTAATCTCGGCTGTATATTTTCACAGTTTGGGTAAACACTTCATTTGCATTAAATTTACAGCATTAATGAGATGTGAAATTTAAAATGCTACTTGAAACATAAATGATGTAAGAAACTAGAACAAAAATGTGGTTTTATCATGTTTGAAATCAGCAGACCAATTTAAACCTATTAAACTAGAAATGACGATATGTTGCACTGAGAATTTGGGTTTGTAACTCATCTTCTAGAACTAAAATAAAGAAATGTAAGCTTAAGCATCTGGGGAAAAAAAAACAAAATAGCTTGAAAAGAATAAGTCGGTGTTTTTACTTTGGAAATTTTGCTTATTTTTAAAACTCATTTTGAAATTAGTATTTGTTCCTTATACACCTCATTCTCTTTCCCAAGATCCTATTACAGATTACATGTATGAGCTCTTGAAAAATAAAATAATGGAAAGAAATACTATTATAGTTCCTTAAGATGGCACAAATCTAAGAAATAAAGCATATGCTAAATTGATGTTCCTTAAAGGGTTCGGATTCATTTTGAATAAACAAATACTGAAACCCTTAGGATCCCCGACTAATCCAAGATAACAGTGGCAGCACGTAGGAAGGTAATATCGCAAAAGCTTCTCTATATCATTACACCTATGTGAAACTTGCCCACCTGTTGCTGGTGTAGGAAGGATGGGTCTCTTGGGCTTAGTCCCACATATCGATTGGCTTGGGATGTGCCTGAGGCTGTGTAGGCTGATTAAGGAAGAACAAAACAGATCGATATAAATACCAACCTATCATAACTATTACCCTGTGCAGGTACAGTACAAATATGAGAGATCCAGAGTTATGAATTTGCAATATATAGGATGTGTCTGTGGTTTTTCTTTATTTAAACTTTAATCAAATGAAAAATTGGACCAAATTTGGAAAGATATGTGTAAATTCCTATAAACTTCAATGGAAGCTGCATGTGTAAATCATAATGATGTCTCTTGTTTAATAAAGTCCCTCTGATTAATTTTTATTTTTTTTTAAGTGAGTAAATAAGCTATGTATTTGAAGGAATCATGAGCTTCATTCTCATTTCCATTACACCACTCTAAGGCACCAGTGAAATCATTGAGATCACAATGTTGACAGAAAATATTAGTGCACACTTATTATCCTCACTGCTGTGCAGGCCCATCACAAAACTGTAAAAGAACAAAAATTGGAATCAAAAGTTCAGTTTATTAGGTGGCATGAAATGAACCTTTATAGGCCTTTGGAAACTGGACGTTATCTGATTAATATTTTCATGAGAAGGGAGTTAATTTTTACTGTGCAATATAATATTAAATATTCAACTCCCCTATGCATCAGGAAACAACATTTTCCTGGGGGGGCAATTTAAGGAAGTGTCTTGCTGTCTGCTACAGAAGATGAAAGAAATACATTTCTGAGAAGAAAGGGAATGGTAGGTGATGCTGGGATTACTTGCTGGATATGGATCCTTCCTTCACCTGTAGGTCACACTCCTGTCTGGTCTCTGTCAATAATCCCTAAAACCCATCACCCTCTCATGGCTTTTGGTGGCACTTATGAAATGAGGTAGGTGGTCTTACTCCACTTCCCAGTGTGGAGGTGTCCGCACTGCAATTTGCAGCACCACAACCTGGAAACTTGCTAGCTGAGAAAGCAAAACTAATAAAATTAAACAGACACACACAAAGATGCCAACGAGAAGCTAGATGGGAGTACTTACTGAATCAGCCTGTTAGTATTAAAGTCATACAGCAAATACAAGCAAATGAAATCCACTGAATTTTTTAAAAAGAAAGAAAAAAGACTTTATACAGTGAACAGGCTTTACAGAAGAACTGTCATAAAAATTAATCAGTTATTAGAAGGAAATTATGGTGGAGGCCACAGGGTTCCCCAAATATTATCAAAGCCTGCTGTTCTTTCTCATTCAAAACAATTCTGCTATTGCACTTCAGAACAGAAAGCAGTGCTAATCGTTTGCCATTTTATTCTCATCAGCCTGACTAATAATGATAACTTGTTGGCCAAGCATATGTTTTATATATATATCTATATATATCTTGAACCAATCAATCAGTTATTGCAAATAGAAGTAAAACTATGCCTTAAAATATATTTAGTCTTGATTTTCCCATTAAGTTAACATTAGCACTCTGTGTGGCAGGTCTATTATGACTGACAATACAGTTTATATGTATTCATATATAATTTATATATCAGCAGGACACGAGCCCTCATTTTTTGCTATTTTCTTCACCAACAAGCTATGTTCCTTCACTTTTTTGCTCCTACAGCTGCCGATTCAGTTTCAAAAGGCTTTACCAAGCAGAAAGACTACTGGACTGGTCTGAAAACCCTAACACTCTAAACATGTAGCATTTATACGCTATCGCATATGCAGAACTGGCACATTAAAATAAAAATTGTACATAGGGGGTTTTTATTATTATTTACATGCTGCAGTGACAGATATTGGATCTTTAGGCAAGTTACTTGCACACTTCTGTGGAAGCATGAGGAGGCCTTATTTCAAATATCTAAGCTGAGGTGTTCTAAGGCTCACAGGGAATCAGATACCCAAGTTCCAATGAATTGCACAAGAAACTGGGTGCCGACTTCATTTGAAAATATAGTCCAAATTTTTCTCTTAGTAGCACGACAATGAACAGATTAGGTTTGTTTTCCTGTAATGATGAATAATATGGTAGGATTACCACAAAACACCCCAACATAGTTCTGACATTGTATTTGTTCTTTTTGCCATTTGTATTAGAAACCCTGACCTCATCTGAGACAGCTATTTAGGCCAGGCACGATCATGTCAAGCAGGACGAAGAATGAAACCATGAATACTTTAAACTATACATTAACTCAGCTTTCTCAGTTTCCTCTTCTGGACCAAAAGTTTAGTGCAACAGCTTCTTGTTAGCTAGTAAAACTAACTCTTCTTAAAAGGTGCAAGAATCTGGTACCACAAACCACCAGGGAGGATACAGATATACTCTACCACCTTTTAACAAAACTCCTGCTGTACTAAAAGAACAGCTAAAATCCTTCCATAAATCTATCCATATAATTATTTGTTTATACTTAAACAATAGTTTGTCCAAAATTTACTACTATCCTTTTATAATACAGGCATAACCAGTTTTCCTCGTTTACATCTTGGCTACTCCTATGCATTTGAGTCTTATCTCTGCTTCACATTCTAATAAAAAGATTTAAAGTAGTATAACACCTAAGAAACAAACAGTTCATGTTCTCTGTTAGTGACAGACCAAAAGTTAGGGACCGGATTCACAGTTCAAATACTGAACAGGTCTAAAGCAAGTCATTTTAATGTGATGGACGCTAAAGAGTTCAGTATTTTTTAAGACTGGTAAGTTTTCTTCCAAACTATATGTCTGGACGTGTCTCCTAAAAATCTTCAGTACTCTGATAAATACTGGTAACACTGGCCATCTCAAGTCCAAATAAAAGTTCGATGACAACAGAAATGCAGAAAGTAGTGAAAAAGCAACATTCTGCATCACTAAGCATAAGATGAGTATTTGGAAGAGACAAAATTACACTACACATAGTAACACCTTTGCTCTTATTTCCAAAACCGCAATTCCATTGAAGAAAATAGGATAAATAATATGGTCCTATATAGTAACAAAGAGCTTAAAACATTAAACCTAGGGTTTGGGTTTTTTGTTTTAAAAAAAGAACAGTGGATCTACCATCCATTGCAGCATTGACAAGGAATTAAGACTTTCTTTTGTCATATTAGGTTTTTTTGCTAAAAATGACACAACCTATATCAACATGCAATTGTCATAGCTCGGATTCAGTATGCGTTGTAACAAGGCTTGATTTCTGTAGGAAAGCTCATTGAGGAGCAAATTATCCAATTTCTGTTTGGAATTCCGTCTGCGGGTCATTGTAAAACCTTGGTGTCTGGGTGTGCTTCTCAATGTCTTTACAATGTCCACCTTAGATGAAAAACCACGTTCTTTTTTTCTTGAATAGTGGTCAAATATGCAGGCTTTTCCCTTTCATTTTGGTTGTCATGTCACAAACTTTCATTCATGTAACATGATGCATTGGTTGAAATTTGGGGAGGAAAAGCTTTGCAGTCAGATCACGTTTGCTCTCCATGTAAAATGATGAGCATCCACTTGGTCAAATAGTAGGAAAAGGCGCCTTTTTCTGGCCTCAATTTGAAATCGTATCGAATCTTCGATGGACATTTTTTGTTTCCTAAAGAAATACTTACTGGTTGCTGTAGGTGAAGATGCCTCACCTTCAGTGGATGTAGTGATGGGTTTAGTATCTGTCATGGTCAGGGTCACAGGTCGCACCGCACTGTGATGGGGAGAGGGTGCCAAAACTGGAGTAAAATGGCCAGGCACTTTCCCTACTACTTGACCACTGCTGTTAGGCTACAAAACAAAACCAAAAGAATGCCTTGTGAAACATACACATTGTGTTTACGGAACCTACCCACCTATCTTAGGGTTTTCCAGAATGCCCATCACCGCAGCAGCTGCGTGCTGGAATGCGCCGTTCTAATAATCTATGAATTTCTATGCGGTATTTTCAGTAGGCAGATCCCTCCTCAGATAGGTAGTTCATGCTTAAGTAGCAATACTTTTTGGTAAGCTTTCTTTCTTTCTGGATGCAGGATGCATCAGATTGTTTCAAAATATATTTGCTGTTCACACAGTGGCTGTGAACCACAGTAAATCCCACGATAGCAGTTTTAAACTGACCAGGCATAGGCCCTAATGTACAAAGTATTAAGAGCAAATGAATGATGCAAAACCTCTATTTTCACATGCCATACCACTCTGGCTTGGAGCACAACCAAGGCTTGACCACAGTTGTCCACAGAGATTACGCATACTGGAAGGCTAACTAATAATTCACATGTTTGGGAGTCAGTGAGAGGGTTAGGATACCACGCACTATAATGAAGACGTCATAACATCTGGCCAAAAGCCACCTACCAAAAACACAGAAGTGTTTGATAATGGCAACTGTGCAACTCAAGAGCATAATAAACAAAGAGACTTCTTTCATAGATACTAGAGGCAGTCTGCATATGACCTTATGGTACAGGTCATCAAGGTAATATGCTACTTTCTGCATATAGGCACATCTGAATTTGGTGATGTTTACCAGTAAATGTTTATTCAATGCTTAAACATGCCTTATTCACTCTGCATGACTGTAAACACTCCAATCATAAACAACTTGCAGTAAAAATAAGCAAGTAGTAAATAGTTTTTTCAGCAGTGTCTGATAACTTTTGCCTTGAACTGATTACATGTTCTGTGAATCCTATTTTAAAATACAGCCAAATGAAGTAAAAAATACTGGGAATCTTATTATCAGAAGGATCTTGTCAAATTTGAGATAACTCAGGGTAAAGAAATGGACTAATAAAGGACCTGATTCAACTGCTACAAGGAAAGGTTAAGAGAGGTAAGCATAACTATGGTAATGAAATAATAACTGGGCTGAGACAATTACTGCAAGTATGTGCAGAGTATAAACACACAGAAGAGGAAGGAATTATTTGGAAAGTACAGGAAGTATAAACTTGGGGTAATGGAATGAAATCGAGAATGAGGAAATTTAAAATTAATAGCAGGAGAAACTTCCTGGAAGTATGATCTACTAGACTTTAAAAATTCCCCCCAAGGGAGAGTCTTGTTCTTTAGGACATCTAAAACTAAGCTAGAAGAAAACACTAGAAAATATAAGTGCAAATGGAGACCAATCTTGTATTCATAGGAACATTGAGCTGTTAGCAAACTATTTCCCTTTCTAAAATCACAAGCCTAACAATGAAAAATAACAGTAAAAATATACACTAATGAGAAGTGGCCAAAAACTACCCATCTAAAAGAAAAAAAAGTCACCCCCTAAGCATAAATGTATCTTTGGGGGCTTGTTGGTGGGGGAGTGGTGACAGAAGAGCCATGGAATCCCAAGATATTGCAAATACAGAAATTGGTGGTATTTACCACTTTTTCATTCATGTTTCTAGTTGCATAAGCTGAGAAGTTACTACTAGGATTTTAGTCATGAGAATAAGTGTCAGTTGTCAAAGTAGCTTCAAAATAATAAAGCAGTACAGATTTAAAGGAATGACAGTACTTTCACAAATAACACAATATCACCATCACAAATGACACAATATCCCCAAATAACTGGCATGCTATATTAAGTTTTATTCAGTAGGTGAAACTCAACAGTTAGATAGATGTCCCTTATTATGTGTGCTTGAAATGAAAATGAGATGTGGCAGAATATACACAAGATGATTTCTAGAGAATAGAATAATGTGGCCTAAAAGTTTACTGAGCATCTGCTTGTATGCTTACATGACCAATGGATCATAAGTGGGGAACTCACTCAGTAATTACAGAGGTCTCTTCTCAAGAACGCAAATTACATCTCTATATTACAGCAAACAATCATATATTAAGTATATGTCAAGAAGTCCATTTTCTTTGAGCTCTATCTTAGCAGTGGATTAGGGAATTTTATTTTGTGGGCTCTATTTTAAAGGTCTGACAACCTCTAAAACCACATGTCTTGGTGACCAGAAATCTGACTCCACCTGCCTTAGAACAAAATAAGAATTTTAACTAATATAAATTCAGAAAATCTCTAAGAGTTACCTGAAATAAATTCCCCATACAAATGACCCAAGATACTCCAAAACTTAGAGGCAAGTATCCTCACTCGCTGATAGTGAGTTCTACAGAGTTCAACTTGAGACACCTCGATGTTGCAACAGCACAGGCTCTGTCAAGGATGCCGTGACAGAGTTTGAAGAATTTGTGGGGAAAACTGTCAGAAATTTAGGCAGGTCTTATGATAAACTTTTCTTTAAAACACCAAAATTCTTGTCAGTATGACCCGATTGCTATGTCGAACTGGATGTTTCTGGGGAGCCTGATGCAAAGGCAAGCCCCCTATCCTGCCCTAGAAGCCCAGCTGTCCACACAGCCTGCTGCAGGGACCACCACCTGTCAGACACGTCTGGTAGCTCCTGGGTGGAGACACTGACCTGTCACCACAGGGCTACCTTAGGAGCCCTAGCTTACATGCTGTGCTAATATATCACAAAAATCGAGAATCCCTAACCACAACGATCAACTTTTATTAAAACCTATGAAAGAACATTCCAGGGAGTTTATGGATTTAACAGCCAGTGTCCTCAGCTTCCAAAAGCAGCTCTGTCTCCAAAGCCAGACTTGAGTGAATTAGAAGGACACAACTGGGGACCAGGACAATTTACAGCAATTTATCACCTTCTAGCGTTCCCTAGTGATCCCGATCAACAGGAATGCAATGGCCAACAGGGACTCCAGCTTAGCCCTTGTGCGTATGGTCGAAATGAGCAAACCCTTTTCTTGCTGAGTTATAAGACAAATAATATACTTACACCACATTCTCATATAAACCATGTTTTTCCCTGTGCGATACGTAACAGCAGTGCAGTGCATCACCCCACTTCATTCAAACTGAGGGTGAAGCCCTGTCTTTGTTGAAATCCATGGGGAATTTGCTAGTGATTTTGTGGATGTGGTTTTTGTCCCCCTGACAAAGTGCCTACATTTCTACTTCTTTTCTTTTATGTCTTCTTAAATGGTAGGTATTTTTCCATATCTGTCCTACATGCAAAACGGAGTACAGACACAATACAATGAAACTGAGGCCCGCAACCTCTAGACAGAAAAATAAAACCTCCAAAGTAAGAAAAGGAAAAACTCATTATTTCAGTAAGTTTAATTCTTATGGTTCCAACACTTCAGACTCTGACTGCACATTAGATTTCAAATGCAATTATAACCTAGTTACCTGCCTCTTAACAATTTTATTGCATTTTGCCACAATTCCCCAAGTCTGTTCTGTCTGAACTTTATGATTTATTCTGGTTTTATTTTTCTAATCTCTACCATCTATTCTTTTCCTTTTTCAAGTACTTTACCTCTGTTTCCACATTTTTAACATAACATTTGTTTTAAAATTCTGCAGTAATGTCAAATATTGTATAGTGCAATAACTCTTCAGGTGTTACTGCTTGGCAAACAAGATAACAGTAAGAACGGAGAAGTACACACATGAAAGAGCTTGGAGTACCATGTCTAAGAACCTAACTTCTCCCCCCATGCTGAAAGTTTCCTGTATTAAAATTTTTAACTAACCTTAGTTGTAGGTAAGCACATACCTTCTGGGACTTTTACATACACAGTTCTTCTTCAACAATCCTAGCTCTCTTTCGGAGGTGAACTAAGGTCCTCCCTTTGACACAGCCTGTCCTGGGAAATGCTACACATGAAATTTTCTCAAAACTTCAGTGTTTCTCCTGGGTGTGCTACATTTGAAAACAGAGTTTATGAAAAGCAGTCTCGTACGCTCCCAACTCTCTTACATGAATGTCACAGATAAAAAACCTTCCTGAATCGTCCATACTTGCAGTGAACAACAATGAAGCAGTTAGAATCATAGAATTGTCAGGGTTGGAAGGGACCTTAAAGATCATCTAGTTCCAACTCCCCTGCCATGGGCAGGGACATCTCCCAATAGATCAGGTTGCTCAGAGCCCTATCCAGCCTGGCCTTAAAAAATTCCAGGGATGGGGCTTCCACCACCTCTCTGGGCAACCTGTTCCAGTGTCTCACCACCCTCATGGTGAAGAACTTCTTCCTAACGTCCATTCTGAATCGACCCATCTCTAGTTTTAATCCATTCCCTCTAGTCCTACCATTACCCAACATCCTAAAAAGTCCCTCACCAGCTTTCTTGTAGGCCCCCTTAAGATATTGGTAGGCCACAATAAGGTCTCCTCGGAGCCTTCTTTTCTCCAGACTGAACAACCCCAACTCTCTTAACAGTTATCAAAACTGATATTTCAGTTACCATAATTAGTTTGCAACTTAAGATCATAAAGTAGTCCTAAAAAAACAAGATCATGTAATTGTCTCAGAGTTATTCGTAGGCCTGTCTTAAGACTGGCGCCGACATTGCTGCATTGGTGTATATGCAGTTCACTCTTCTATGGTTATCTTTACAAACACAAAACTAAAGGCTTTTTAATTAAAGGTCTAGATTCTGAACCATGGTAGTTGATAGTGGTACAAGCTCAAGAACACTGATTCCTGGATCTCTCAAGTCCTCTGTCCTGCTTTTTTAAGAGGGAAAACCTATGGTCAGAAATAGCCCTCCGAAGCTGTCAATTCATAATCTTATTGAAAACTGGCTGCTAGAAATAGCTTCTGTGACCTGTTCTCCTTTTAACTTTTGCTGTTATGTCAAAAGATATTTTAGCATGGAAACTATGTATCTATTTGGACAGTATTCACTGGAATTACAAGTGAAAATGTTTATAGCACATCATTTAATACAAATTCATTTTGTCCTTATTTAAAACAAGTTCTAGGTTCTAGTTCCAGTTTTCCCCGAAGAGACTCTTACAGACAAATGCATTACAGGTGAAAAATCAACTGTTACCATCAACTAGGGCATCAATATGTCTGTGTGATGGATTCACAAGCAGAGAGATGATGCCTGAGGCATAAGCCTCAAGCAAATTGCATGGAGGCAGCTGTGTTAGATAAACAAGCTGTGCATTTGAAAATGGGAGAGGGAAAGAGGGAAATGCAAAAAAGGTCTGGCAAATTTAGCCTCAATTTATGCAGGTGTACATTTTTCTACTGTTGGATTGGAGGCTAATTTGATTTCTGTACCTGTATTACATTTTGCAGCTTTTTAATTCACACTATCTTGAATTGCCACAAATTACGCCATTCATATGTCCAAATCATAGAATCATGGAATCATAGAATCATAGGGTTGGAAGGGACCTCTGGAGATCATCTAGTCCAACCCCCCTGCCAGAGCAGTGGGGCTCGTCCGGGATGTAAGCCACATCATCACATCAAAGCCACAGATGAATTATATTCCCTGCCATAGCTGTAACATAACTAAGACTGTCAGACTGTTAATATCTGATTGTGTACACTATGCACACTTTCGGTTAGTCCTTAGGTCTGAAGTCAGAACAGAAACTTGTAACATATGAATATGGACTTTCTTAAAATCAGGATTCACTATACCTGTTTTCCCTGCTGGGATTTTTTTCTAACATTTTTATAATCAGTAATTAATCAACCTCCTCTCAGACTTCTGTTCACGTATTTGACCAAATATCAGCACATTTACACCTTAGGTCTACATTTCAGGACATTGTTTTCTCATCTAGCTCACTACTTCCAGTATTAAAAAGATTTTTCTGATGCCATAGTGAAATGGTAATGCTAGTATCTACACATGAGATATCCAAACATAACAGAAATTTTACATACATGTTAAACAATTCATATAAACTATTAATTTGCTTAAATGATAAAACGTATTTTATGTTTAAATTTGCACAGTATCTTTTTTTTTACAAAATAATTATAATTCCAAATTCCAAACAAAATAATCCCAATTTTCCTTGGAACCTTAAATACAAGGCATCTTTAAATAAATAATCAGCAAAGGCAAAAGTCCAGAAATTATCCCATGCATGTCCTACACACAGCTACACATGATACCGTGTTAGGTACTTCAGAAAGTAGTTTCAGAGCTTAATAAAAATTACAGTATTCCAGCTAACCACTATGCTTGGAGAACAACATATTTGCATCTCAAAACACAAGCTTTTCAACAGAAACTCGGTGCTTCCCAAGAAGGCTACCCAATTATAGCCAGGTGATCAACCAATGAGTGCAGTATAGTCGAACTGTATTCAGCGTGTTTGGAAATACTCTGTCACGCATTTCTTCTCAATAGTTCCAGTCCCTTTTAATCGCAAAGTTCAGATACTATGGTGAAGAATATCACTGAAAAACCCTTTGGCAGTGTAGTTTTGAGACCATTGATTGAACTAATTTTGTTGATGAAGCTGTAGAAGATCCAGGTCTGCACATTTTGGTCCCCTGCTTATGTACCAAGTATCTGGTTTTAAGAGTTGTCTACTAGCCACATCTACGAACCTGGAAAGCACTGCTGGCAAGCTCTGTCTTTTGAGTCCCTGCCATTGCACTCTGTGATGTCCACAGAGGGTGATGGATGTTTCAGAAAATCTACAAGTAAAAGAAACTGGAAGAAGTATCTTCTATTTTTCTAACTCCCCCTCTCCTTTTTTTTTTTTGGTTATACGATGCAAACACAGCCTTTTACCTCAGTGATGCTACATCACCTGCAAACATTCAATGGCCACGTTAGCCTCCCACTGAGACAGCTCAACGGTACAGGAGGCAGCATCATCAAATGTGCGGAAGACATATCCTCAAGTTACATAGCCTCAAGTTATTACCTATCTGAGTAACATAAAAAAGTGCCTTTGAGACTCTGCTAAACATAAGGGAATGGTATTATTAGAGCACTGCCAGTGAGACTGAAGAAGGTACTGTAGGGCAGTTTCACCTCCGGCTGAACCTGGTGGGTACCATAAAGCATTTTTTTAACAAGCAGCAAGGCTATACAGATTTCCTTTCTGCTATTGGACGCTATGGTAGCAACAGAAACGTACTTTGCCTTTTTATAGTGCCTCTTATCACTTTTCGTATGGACGGATCTCACTAGTTTCCATATGCTTGCAACCTGAGTAACTCATTGCTACAGCACATCTTACACAGACCTCACTGGGAGATGCCACACAAAAGCTTCAGGTGGTGTGACACGCAGCTACCTGCCTGCTTGAGGAATTAGCTTTAGAAAAAAACATGTTGTTGCCAGTTCTTGGCTGACAATACCACTTCTGTACTACTTTCTGAGAGAAATCAGGGTGTTGACTTTGATCTATGAAGCTCTGAGTCTCATGCGTTTGAGAAAGCACTTTCCTCTTGATGTAACGCTGCTGAAACTGGGAGTAACTGCAGAGCTTCAGCAACCCATGTTCAGACGCTGATATCATATGACATTCTAGGTGAACAGTCCTCCATCCTGAATACAATTTTATCTGTGAGCTCAAAAAATCTGAATTACTTATCAACAGGTAAAGCACAAGGAAATATCTAGCTCACTTTGTGTATTTGCCTTTACAACAGGGTAAGTCCATGTGACACAAGCATGGGAAAGGAAATCTCTTTGTAGATAAATGTTCAAAAGATATCTTTGGGTTAAATGGTATTTCATGCACTCTGGAGACTTATAACTGTGCATTTAATAAACTAAAAATGGCCAACTAAATACAAAGTAATCATTTGCAACTGCAATTAAACCTTTAAAGGCTACAGTTAAGCTAGTATTCACTCTCTCTGCCTCCCAATTACAACTAAGAACAGCACATTGCCATATTTAATCTTCAATAGTTTCTTAAAAATTGCAAGGAAAGACTTGCTCAAGAAGTTGAAAACTATTAAATGTCAACAAATAAAGGTTCTAGCTATATCAAAGAAACCATATGCACACACATCGTTTGTGTCGGCTTACCAGGAACCAACAAGAAACCCTTTGACAAGCCCAAACAGAACCTCACGAGATTCCCTCCTCATTGCAAAATGACTGCAGTTACTGTATTGGAGAATGACAAAGCATCTGCCTGGCATTCCCGAAGACTGTGCCTATCTTTCATTGAACAAAAAACTGAATACCCCAATCACTTATGAGAGGAAAGTAAATGGCCTCACCAGCTTCCAGAAGCAGCTCTTCTCAAGCAGTTCATATATTTCTGTCTTCAGACAAAGATAAAACCATTAAAAAGATAAAGCTGCAAACAAGCCCACCTTGCAACAAAGAATGTTTTAGCAGCCCCAGGAATTTTAGTCAGTATGTGGATAGCAGTTCACTTGGACTGTTGTATGCAACCAGTGTAAACCATTTATTGTAAGAGGAAAAGAGTCCAATATTTAAGTCCCCCAAACTGGAGGCAGTTTTACCATGCCATTGAAAACTGAGTATTTAATGAAAAAAATCACAAAATTTGACTTAAAGTTACCAGTAAACTGTGCCCTTCATAATCCAAATTCAAAGGGCTTGCAAGATTGTCTACTTCTGCTTGCTTGGTTCAATCAAAAAACCAAAAAATTTCTCACTGATGTCAGGATGTTCTTCAACAGGATTCTTCACCCTGCTTCACCATTGTTTACCATGGTCTGCTTTGCCATCGTTTCCTTTGTCACACCTTCTGACCCTTCTTCTGTGATTCACCACACCTTAATCAAGAAATTATTCCATTTAACTCAATGGGGCATTAAGTTTGGAGCTTTTGGTTTTGACTTCAGCCACACAAGTGTTACTGTGCTTGGTGATTTGGTCAGGCTCATCAGAAGTCCGATTTTGATACTGTATATTGATTCATACACTCTCAATTATTAATGCATTTCAAGTGTGTGCAGACTTGTGTGTGTGCGTGCACATGTGTACAGACACACAGAGCAGGTAATATTTTCCAAGATTAAAAGATTCACCCATCTGGAATCATTCAAAAAGGAAATACATGCTCAAAATTTGTGGTAGCTTTGAAAACCTCAATACACTGTACATGCATAAACACCGCTGGTGGAACAGACACGTAACAATCGATTAGGTTTTGCTGAAACTTACAGTGAGTAACCACTATCAATTTAACTGTGGAGAGACCAGCACCCTGTCATAATACAGATACATACACACACACACACACAATCTCATCCAGTAACGTGTGCCTGGCTAAGAAGCAAGGCCTTGAAATAAATATAATAAAAAGGGCTCAGCAGCATTACTTAATTAGTGGAAAGTACAGCAGTTCTCAAAACCTTGGGAACTTTTCAGACTACTAGTTGGAGGCAAGTCCAGCTTTGTATCTAACAGGGTCCATTTCTGTTCAGTATATTTGTTTATTTATTCTCCATATTGAACAGGGGATAAAAAGCAGATATGCATGAAACCAACAGCCACGGCTCTCTTTTGTTTAGGATCATCCATTGTTTAATAATTTTTCACTGCAGCCAAAGGGCCTGTTTGAATTTCCTGACTGTTCATCACACATAATTTGGAGTATTTAACATTATGTCAAGAAAATTGCCCACCGCTTCCCACCATGGAAACCTATGGGAGCTCTATATCTTTAAACTAATTTTACTTAAAGTATTCCATTGAATAGCATGACTGTCTCACTATAATCAGTGCAGCAGTAATGTAATTAATCTCAAAATTGCTGTGGGGAGTACAAGGCATCTCAGTAGCTTGTCGTAACAATCTAAATTAGTGTATTACTGAAAGATGTTGGGGAGGAACAGTTCATTTTAGGTAAATGCTGTCAGGGTATCCATCCTTTCTATTTCTAAAGCTGAAATTAAAACTATCATCGTAGTTCTCCTTTTGAAATCCAAAGGAGTATGTTTTGAGGTGGGAAAGTATAATTAAATTTGATGTGGTATTCCTACAGATGCAGTTTTGCATTTTATAATAATTAAAATTGTTTGAATAAAAATTCGTGTTTTATTTAGAAAAGAAAAACTGGTTTGGCTCAAAGCTTGCCATTGTATCAGAACAATTCCCTTTTGTCACTGAAACTTCACAGGCGGCTGCTTCTTCTTTTCCTAAGCAAAAAATTATTTTTGCTGTTTTACTTTTTGTACAGCCATCCTTTAACGGTTCTATTTAGAGATATTTTGACTGGGCATGCAATTCCTCTAATGTACAGCATATTTCAGAGGTGAACTTTAAAGAATTAAATTTAAAAGAGATTCCACTAATAATAGTGATTAATGATAATAAATTGCGGAGAATAGCTGGTGCAGATGCCTGTAATCCCATACTTAGTGTTGTTTAACCCCATCTCCTCTTCTCTGGAGCTAAATCAAGCATCAAATTAAATGAAAAACATTACCCTAATATAAAGGTTATGAAAGGTGACAAAAGTAGTAAGTTGAGGCCAGTCTGGCCTGTTATTCCCTATGGTGCCAGAACACAAGAATAGGAAGTGTTTTGAGTTTGCTACTACTCTGAAAACAATCAGCAGAGTAAAATTTTATCTTTTAAGGTCTAAAGATTAATCTTTGAACAACAGATAAGGGACAAGAGCAAGACTCTTAGTGGACAAAGAGTTGAAAGTGTTTCTCCTGCTCAATGAATATACTCCCCAATGTTAAAATCGTAAGACAGCACATTTGTCAACTGTCTGAAAGAGTCAGATACTTCATTTAGATGTTGTATTTTTTCAGCAATGATCCAAAGCAGAACACTGAACAATCCAGAGAGATTATCACCTAATCTGCTCTTTTAATATATATAAGAAATCAAAATGGTAAGTAAAACAAGCACTGAATAATTAAAGAAATGCATAACAGTAAAGGCCTGATTTTAATTTGCATAATTTTTCCCTTAATAGTGCCTAATTAAGACATCAGTTTGAAAAAAAAATCCAACAGAACTCTAAGATTTTCCACACTGAATTAACGTTAAGGACTTTTAATGGATGTCTTAATTAGACTTTGTTATTCATGGAAATTTTGCACAAATTAAAATCAGGTCCTGCATGCAACATCCCAGCTGAGTCTCAGCAAAAATGCTATATGGGACTGAAAGACTTTTAATCCATGCGCAGATAGCAATTTGTATTCTAAAGCCGACATATTCCATTTTCACTTTTTGGTTTAATTTGCATTAATATTGTAACCAACAAAAATCATAACATTAGGATTTCTCACTTCAAAGCAAATTTTTATTTCATAGACTCACTTTTTTTTTTTTTTTTTTTAAATATGTAGAAAGTCATGCAGCTGGACCAGAGCATTAGCCTATGGAGACAATAGCCACAATGACCTTCTGAACAGCCCAGAGGGGCCATATCTGTTATTCAACATGGAAAGTTTGATTCAGTCTCAAGTTCTATTGCTGTTGTGCCTGAAACGCAGGCTGAAAGGCCTGTCATTACTGGTGAAAAACAACACAAAACAAAGCCCAAAACAAAATGCTGTCACAGCAATCCCTTCATCCCTGATAAGACAGTCTTTCCAAAGGAACCTAACTCTTAGAAGCAGGAAAACCTGACCGTTTTCTCTCCAGTTTATATTCCCAAGGCTCTTCCAAAAAACATGCTAAAGCTACAGGGCTCCACAGGAGCCTTTCAGACAAGGCATCAAAAATAAATAACAGTCTGAGCAGCAAATATTACATTACACTGACACTGGAAAAACTCCAAGTATTGACAGACCAAGTCTCAACTGCAGTTTATCCTATAGTGCGGATCACATGCTAAAGCTATCTGCTGATGCTATCACGGAAAGCAGTTTTGCACAGAGTCCTTCACAAATTACTTCACTAATGAAACCCATGCTAATTTCCCATATCAGAGACAAGTCTGAATTGGTGTAGCAGCCAGGAGCTCATCTGTTACTGCGTGTTCTCTACAAAGGGAAGAAGAACCATTTTGGGGGGTCTGTGCTACCGTCACTACAGTAATGTCTTGCATCTGTGCAAAGAAAGGTCAGGTGCCTACAAAACAAGGCACGCATTACCTTGCCAGGGTTTGTTTTCATTGTCGGTCTATCAATATACCTGTATGTCTGTGCGTGTGCATGTGTGCGTCCGTACGCACCAGTGCACTCCTTGCTCCATCCGGCAGCAGGAGCTTCGTCCCCAGCAGCCCTGCACGGCCACAGAAGCGCCCAGCCTGCAGCAGGGATGTGGGACCAGGACCTACCCTGTAGGTGCTGCCGGCTCGCTCAGGGCAAGTATTTTTCTCATGCTCGACAGAGGAACAGTGAGTGGATATGCGCCCTTTATTCAACCATGCTGAGCAGGAAAAGTTGGTGGATATATGCTTATACACTTATATGCCAGCTCCCAGCTTTCTCTGAGACCAGAACTAGTGAGATACCGGTCTAGACACCCTGGAAGACACACATTCCTCATCAGATTTCTTTTGGAGGGTTCGCATTGTTTTACAGTACCTGGCTAGTCTGCGGGCTGGACGGGTCGTAAGAAGGTACATAATTCTTCAGAGTATCCTGAGGATTCAGGTGGGGAGGATATCTGATCGTTGGATGAGAGAAGTAGCTAGATGGGGCAGGAGGGAGAATAGCTTGTGCTGGAAATGGCAATGGTGAAGGTGGAGGTGGAGTTCTAGTTGAGATGACTGGAGAAGATAAAATAAAATTAAAATTACTTCGCATCTTGTTTCTTCTAAAATTCTTCACGTCTGTGTTACAGCAAGAAAAATAGAAAGTCAGTTATAAATCAGTACACTGCACTCCTGCATCATGGCGTCTTTACAGAAAAACTTACATATCCTCCCCTCACATCATTCCAGGCAATGGAAAGTGCTACTGTTTCAAATTCATAAATACTGTATCTTATTTGGGGTTTGTGGGCTATGCTATCATATTTTTTTCTTTTTTTCTTTAAACAGTAATCTTTCTCCGGCATAAAAGACATTTCATTTATACAGTTTTCCCATCTGGAGCCCAAATAAACCAAACAAATATTGTACTCAATAAATAAAACCTACACTTTTATCCACAGCACTCCAACAGAGGAGAACAAAGTCACCAAGTCCTAAGAAACAGTCAGTGATTCCTCACTGCATTGCACTCTACCTGCCTCACGTGGGGACGGAGTAATAGCTACTCATCAATAATGCCATGAATATTAGCTTAGCTTTGTGAAAATGCTAATGAACTTTCAACTTCAGGGCCTGGGAAACCAATCCATCCAATAAAAATATCTCTGACAAACAAAAAAGTATCTACCCTATATATATTTTTCTTTGCATTCTCTTTCTTCCCAGACCCTACAAACACAAACTTCTCTATCTATAGACTGTATGTAATGTCTAAACAACCTGCAGTGTTTTCACAGTGAAAGGAATGTACAGCATATCCTGCTGCTGCCCAGTCGTCCTGCTGGGAGTGGAGAGTGTTCTTCGATCGCACTGCCCACAACAACCCACTTTCCACCCTCACTACACATCTACAGGGCACCTACTTGGCAATGGGTTGAAAAGGAGGTGCTGAGTTCAATGGAAGAAGAGAAAGGACAACAGTGTTTTCATTTTCATTACGGGGAGGGTACAAAATCAGGACTGTGTAAGCAAGGTATTTCATAAACTGCTCGTGGTTCTATACTGTATCAGCACAAGCACACCAACACTGCTCCTCTGGACCACCTCTCCTATCTTTGGGTTTTTTCAACTTAATTTTTAAATTACTTGCTATTTTTGAGCTGGGACCAAGTCATAGGTTGCCCAAGAAAAAACAATAGTAGGGATGTCCCAAAATTGCTGTACTTGGTAATCAAAACCTTGCAAATCTCAAAACCATTGCTCACTTGCATAACAGGTTACACAGATAGAAATCAGGTTTCCTAGCAAGTAAATAGCTCATCTACAAATTAGGTTATGACTGTCACTCAAATACATATGTCTTAAAATTATACATTAAAGCAAATACAAAGACCTACACATAAGTCTAGGGCCAATAATAATTATGGAAGCTTCTTTTGTGACAGGGTCATTTTAATCACAGCCCCACCAGTTCAGTTTACTCATAAAACATTAGTTACTGCTCTGGCACGTGGGAGCTGTGCGAAACAAACAAAAGTGAGCAGAAATCTATCCCTTCCATTTCACCCACCGCCTCTGTGATGTGCTTGAGTATTTCCTGACAGTGGAAACCTGACACAGACCAGAATGAGTCCAGGCTCACTTTCATAATATAAAATAAGTGGATGTTAAGGGGAAAACAGTCCTTACACATGAATTGAAAGAAAGGAACTTGAAATCGTAGAGAAATCACAAAACAAAAACTTCTCAAAGCAGAACTGCATGTTAAAAAGAAGAAAGAGTCTTCAAGTCTGCTTTATCCCTCTAGTCACCCTGCTCTGCTCAAGAAATTAATCCCTTTATATGCAGTTTATAAGGAGACAGGATGAGCTGCTGAGGGGAGACTTCCGAGGACCGTGTTATTATCTGAAGAATCAAGGTCACTCTCACCTCTAAAATTAAACAGAATATGATGTTGGAATTTCCCTGTCATTCCAGATAAACACTCAAGATAACATGCATTCTGCCACATTTCAAGTGTCTCCTTCACACTTCAAGTGAAGTTTTACTATGGATTTACTATGGATTTCAGAAAACAGATGTTGAAAAATATTTATTGGGATTCTGTCTCCTTAGACAGAGCATTCAAAAGAAGCACTGGTACTTACTTCATTGTGTCGCATAGTGACCATGTTTGTGACTTCTCTTGTGTATTTAACCCTACTTATTCTGGTATTTAAACAAAACATAGCTACATCAACAATAATAAAAAAGAATGTAGGGGGAAGGAGGAAAGATGGGGAGGATTTTTCCTCTGTCACTTTCTTCATGCATTTTACAGTTTATTTTATTCACTGGTTAATCCTAAATCCTTTCCGGTAACTTGCAGCAGTCAGACTACCTGAATTGAGTTCACTGAGCATTCCTGCAAGGATAACCCCTACCTCTTATACTTCTACTGTCATTGGTATTATAAATGGGATTAGGTCTCTAAGAAAGTCTCAAAAAATGTGTCACAATCTGATTGTAGGAAAGGAGAACAGACAAAATTAATAAGGAGGTATTTCTTCCTCCTCCGTAACCCTCACCACTGTGTGCAACTCCTGGGATTCCTGGGTGGTGATGCTGGGGAAAAGTGCTCAGTCTTGGTGAAGAATCCTGGGGAGAAGTAGGGCTAAACAAAGGCTTTTCAGGTTTCTTCATTGTAGGAGAAGACATATCTGCAATAGAAAAACAATGGAACAGTGTCATTAGCTTAGAAGCCTGTCTCAGGACACATCAATTTGTAAACTGAAGATACTTATTTTTACTGTTCTTGCATAAATATTATTTGTTGACCTAACTCCCCAATGACCAATAAACTAATTTTAAACTATTGCTTTCAAACTTGAGAATGAATAATAATCCCCTAACTGGTCTTCATCCTGCAAAACAGAAACTACATTCCCTTCATACCAGACAAGCCAAACAGTGAAGACATGCATGTCTTCAGAACCTCCCTAGACACTTCTCAGCTCCCCAGAACATCACCAAATCATCTGCTCCTTCAACAGCCACATAATCTTTATTGCATTTTTTAATGGAACACCTACACTCAGGTGTGTACAGTAACTGCCTTACATATGCCTGTTTATGGTATTTATTATTTTGTTATTTCAAAACCCATCCCTTACCCTTCCCAAAACCATAGCGAAACAATGTAACCTCCCTAAGAATAAAGGATACTTTGACTTCTCTATCTCATATTTTCCATGTCTCAAGCAGGGCCTTCCCACCTCTTCCTTCCAGTTTCCCTATCAACACTAACATCTCTTTGGAGCTCTCTGCGTGAAGATAACAAACTAGCAGGGACAAACGTGTGATTTCTACCATGCAAGGCTACTAATACTGCATTTAGAAAGCAAAAATACTGGATTCTTTCTGAAAGTTTAAATTAATTAAACAATATTTGTTGGACTTTGCACCAAATTATTTCAAAGTTAATTATAGTATTTCTATAGGACACACATCAAGATCTTAAGTGGGTTCCATTTCAAATCAATGGAACTAACCCATGTTTTAAGCAAAGGTCATTTCTTAAGTACTTTACTGGAGTGGGGCCACATTGTAGCTGACTTTCCTACATGGTCCATGTTAGTGCTTAAAGTGATTTTGGCACTTTTAATATTGGCACACGGTATTGGGCTATTCTGGAGGAGATACAATCATCTTGGAAGTCAAAGACAGGCCTGCAAAATGTGAGTGCCTTACCGAGACCAAATCAGACCAGCGCCTTCTGAACCAGCTGGAGTTTAAGAGTGGGTTTTCACCCTCAAAGCCGTACTTAGCGCAGGACCCGTCAAACCAAGAGACCGCTTGTCCTCTCTGCCCCATCCCGCTGCCAAGCCCTGCAGAGGCGCTGGTGCCAGACCCAGAGGAGACGTTGATGATGCCCCTCCACCAACCCCCTGCAGCTCCCCTGTGGTCCTTACTGCCAAGGCTGCTGCCCTCCCAGGTGCCCTGCAAGGTTCACCTCTGCAAGAAGGCTGCTGAGAAAGGATCTCATTCAGCATAACATTCAGCAAGAGCGAGGAATTGCTTTACAACAGAGCAATTCAGCACTTAGTCAGTTTTAACAGATACAACAAAGGTTACTGCATGCTTTTCATTACGCTGGTCTCTTGCAAGTTTATGTTGCTATCAAAAACACAGAGTGCTGGCAGAGGAACTTCTAGCGGTCTTACAAAAATTTGGTAAATAAATTGTTGCTGAGGAAGAAAATGGAGGAATATTTTGCTTCTCTGAATCTATCAGCAGGTACCAAACACAAAGTTGCCAAACAGTTACAGTTTTCTTGAATACATTCTGCCAAACTAAGAAATAGTTTTTAAAATTGCAAGACTGATTTTTTTTAAATTGAGCTTTACATAGGCTACCATGATTACAAGGCACGTTAATTCTAAAATTATTTTCAAATATTTCATTATGTTTTATTTTCTGCTCAAATGACAGCCCTAGCTCTTACATATAAGTCCCTAGTTCCCTCAGAGCAAGAAAATTCTCACACCTCCGCAACATATGGAGGGTTTTATAAAAGCCCAGGACAGAATTTACCAGCTATTCTCTTTGTACTGTCGTTCTGTGCATGCACAATCTCTGCCTCTGCAGAAACGCTGCAATGTTACAGTCTGAGAAAAAAGATGTGTGCCTAATGGCTTGTAGACACAGCCTCCCACTACAGCACTGTGGTCATCAGTAGTTGTCACAGAACTTATCAAATATCTTGTTGACTCTACCACATACAGGCTATCACAAAAGAGAGAATGTACAAACAGTTTAATTTTATTTCAAATGAAAAGTACTGCAAGTAAGTCTCCCTAAGGAAAAAATAAACTATGGGCTGGAAGTGGAAAATCTTTTCCTTATGTAAAGCTCATATTCAACAAAAGAACTCATGAAAAAAAGAGCTGCCTAGCTCCTGAAGGTCTGCATGCGTCAGCAGCTCTGATTTCTGGAATGCAACAGAGATTTAATTTGGTTGGTGACTGTTACTTCATTAAACAAGCAAAAGTTGTTGTGTTTTTCAAAATGAAAATATTTTAGTTGCTTGAAAGAAGTATGCTATATGAAGTGCAATATAACCAGAGTACCCATTAACCCCCCAGTGGCATCACTAATTTGAAAAGAATATACTGAAAAGGAGATCGGTGGCTATGATAACCCTAGCATTTGCTTTAAAAACGCATAATTTATTCCTGTTCCTACTTTACGGAAGTTAAGAACTGCAGTTAGCACATAGAAAACAGATAGCATAAATTACAAAGAAAACACAATGAGCGTCTCATACAGAAGACTGTTTTCCTCACCAAGGTGAACATGACCGGTAGTCAGGAATAGAAAACACAGCACTGCCATAAAGATACTCATTACCCACCAAAACAATGACTTTAAGGCGCACCGCACAGCACACCACCATGAACTACTTTCAGAAGAAGACTCGTCGTATACAGCATGGGCAACTGCAAAGAGTAACGGCTGAAGTGCGGGCAGCAGCTTCTTTGTTAAAACAATGCACTGCGCATTGAGAAGTAATTCAGATAGCCCCTTCCCCCCCGCCGCCCCCGCAGCTCTCCCCACGTGTGCCTGGGCATCGTAAGGGAGCATTCACGCTCCTGCCACTGCCGAGTAACAGATGCAGCGACAGGGGAGACAGAACAATAACTGTTTGTATAGGTTAGGAAGAAAGGCTGCAGCCGTCTCCTCCTGGACCAAGAGAGGAGGCTTGAGCTTTAATAGGAAAACACCCAAGTTACATTTCTTCAGGGAGTTACCAGTTACAAAAACAAAAAGGCGGGGGGGGGAGGGGAATGCAAAGCAGGTTTTCACTATCTTTAATTTTGCTTGTAAGAAACAGTGCCTTTAAATAAAGCAGAATGAGTTACAGCAACAGTGAGACTTCATAAGATTTTACTAGTAGCTTCTACATGACAGAAAATACACTTTTATCTCATTTTAAACCACTTCTTATTTTTTCCACATCATGAGATATAGTCTAGTAGCCACACAGAGTTTAGCTATATACTGATAATTACATAACGAATGACAAAGAGAGGTCACAAAAACAGGCCTCTTTCTCTAACGTCTGTGTCAAAGTTTCAGGAATGAGATTCCAATCCTTATTACTTTGAGAATGAAAATAAAACAGTTTCAAGAGTGATTTATTTTTAGACTTTTGGAAAAAATGCTAAGTACCAATGAAAAGCAGGAAGATGCCAAAAGTACTTGGACAAAGTTATCGAAAGTTCAACATTAATCAGACTCCTGCCGAGAATTTTCTTCAAATGTGAAAAATGGGCTTTTTTTTTTTTTTTTTATTTTTCAGAGCTGTTCCAAATCACTCTTCCTGTATTCTCATATTATTGTGGAGATACAGTATGTATGCACTCAAACGGTGGCATGTTATACATTTTAAAGCATCAGTTCAAAATAAAAAAGGGCTTATGCAAATAAAAAGAGTTAGATCATCTCATCTCCCAACAAGGTAAATCTGTCTGCATAAGAAGGCAGAAGAGCTGCTGTGAAGCATAGCGTATGTAGCCTGTTCATCAGCAGCTTGCACAAATGGTGCTCCAGATGTATAGCTGTTGAAGACAGCCCACGGCAACAATTTTGATCAATTCTAATGTGATAAAATGCTGCAGGGAAAGTGTGCAGAAACGTGTTTACGTCAGCCTTTAATTAAACTGTTGTTCACTTCCAAAGAACCTTAGGAAACACTAATGAGACACAAGTTTGGGCAATTTCCTCATCAAAGCAAAGACCCTCTTCCTCAGTCTGAAGCAGCTTGTCATCCAGGCTGTTCCCTGGACGAATGTCACCTTGGCACACCACTCAGCAAGACACCTGTTAGGAGAAATCGGCTGGAATTGAGCAGTGACCCAGAGCAAGTTCAAACATCCACCTGCCTGTTTCTGGACACCTGACCTGCTTTCTTGCTCACCACCACAACATGGCAGGTTATCTTTCTTGCTCATGAGACATGCTCACAAGCAGAGTAAGAAGAAATCATAAACAAATATTAACTCTCTTTTAATCCAGTTCGGTTTTGACTCTCTTATTAATATCTTTTGTACTGCTTAGTTTCACAAGTCTTTCTTTACAAGGTATGCTCCTGCAGACAACAAAGATTAGTTTACAACTCATCAATGTAGCATCACCTCCAGAGAACGCAAGATAAAAGAACGTTCGGTTTACTGTATATATAACCATAGTGAAAGCAGGAAATCTATGGAGTTCATAGCACCACTGGCAAGCTATAAGAGGCACCCTTTCATGCTACAGTTTTAAACTAACTGCTCTGTCCCAGAGGCAGTATCTGGGATAATTTCTATTGGCAGAATACACTACATAGATCACACCCAGCTGGGCCTCACTCTCCGCTGCCTCCACCACATCTGGTAGGTACACTTGTGTGAAGCACGTGTGAAAACTGAAGCAAAACTTTAAATTCACATCGGATAGCTGTAGGATGATGATGGTGCATGTGCATGTGAAGAAATAGCATAGCCACTCTGCACAGGCAGAGCCAGCATCACCAATTTTCAGATATGCTCAGTTTGATTTCCTTTAACACTGTAAGCATTCTGAATTTCTCAACTGTAGGTCTTAATAAGGCATCTAACACTGAATATTGACAGCTGAGTGACTCTACAGCACAACCACTTCTCATTTGTAAGAAAAAAGGCTTTGTTATATCTGTCCTAAAGATGTGGCACTGGGGCTGGATGGAAACCAAGAATCCTGAAAATCAAAACATTTTAATTCATTTATCTTCTTCACAATAAAAGGAATGGTGACATATTTTTGTGAATAAATAGGACAGAAAGACAGATGTGCTTGAACGGCTTGGTGTCTGAGATACTTGATGAACAGAGAAAGACTTGCTAGAAATCCTGTTCAGTATCAGGCAGAGATCAGGCTTTGTTTTTAGTTCTCCCACTATCCAAATCTACGCCCTAATCATTGGCTTGTTGGGCTCTCATTCCCCCTCACTGTAAGTTTTATCTTGGACCAGAGAGAAACCCTCCTAAAAATTAAATTGCTTATTTCCATGAAAAATTCAGTTCTCACAATCAATGTTTTCCTGAGCGGAAGATCAAAAAAACAAAACAAACAAACAAATCATTATCAGTTCTGTTCCATGACTTTCTGAGACACGTATGGCAATTCTCAGTGTGAAGGCCCTTGTACTCGCTTTTGAGAGAAACAGTGAGGTCTTACATGAAGATATATATTCATGTTGCTTAGCAGCTGAGAGTGTTCTGAACTTGAGGAGTAGCCAGTGCTAAGGTTTGAAGAGAGCTGCTCTCTTCACGTTTAAAAACCTGATCTCAGTTTGATTTTTGCTTCTACATCAAGTGTAGAAAAGCATTTTGCATATGAAAGTTTTATACTAGAGTATAATATTGCAGCGTACAAAGATTTAGTAACCTTCCATCTTCAAATCAGCCTACTTAGTGCCAATGTTATTTTCACAGGCACACCTCCAATATTGCACAAGCCAGCCTATCAGACTGTGACACTGGTTTTCCTATCAGGAACCATGCCCAAGGCTAATCAAACACTCTGTTGTGCTGTTTTGCCATTTCACAACAGAGAAACCATTTCAATGTACTACCTTTTGTGGTTTGTAGTGAAAAACCTAAGAAAAGGAACTAGACCAGAATTTCTTCCAATGGCATTTTCAGTACTGCAAGCTGGTGAGCAAAACACTACAACAATATTGCAATTCAGAAAAGCTACAGGAAAACAGGAGTAAATTTCTTGCAATAGGAACTGAATTATTTCCTTGTTCATTCTCTATTAATCTTTTCTAATAAATTACACTATTCTCTTTTGCATTGCTCAATAAGTATTAATATAGATAAGAGAAGAAAGTGATGCAAGAACTTTCAGACAACCAAAACATGAGAGTCAGAAACCCTTTAGATGGAGTAAACATGTCATTCTTCTCATCCTTACCCACAAGCACATCTGCAGAACACTGTACTCCGTTGCCAACAGCTACATTCTGTGGGATGTGTTAACCTTGATGATTTTCTTTTCCTCAACTGAAAGGGCTTTAGACATAAGATAAAAGGGTTGTATCTACCTTCCCCTTATATCTCCTAGCATACTGGGGGAGGGGGAAGGGGGGGGACACCCAGATGAGTCTCTGTACAAACAAGTTGTAGGATGCTTTTTGTTGGTGTGTGTGACTAACTGTAAAAGGCTGGACAATCAAATTTCTCCAAATTTCTCAAATTTTATTCTGTCCTTTATGGACAGAAAGCAAAACAACTCAGTACAGTTCCCATTAAAATTATATACACTAGCTTTTCAAAAATATAATTCTAGTGTATGGTTATTTAAGTTACGGTAATGGCGAAAGCTCCATACGCATTTCCTAAGATTAACTTATTTTTTCTTTTTAATCTTTCAGTTTTAACAAAACTCAGTTTATAAAACAGGAGAAGAGTAAAGATATGATGGTCAGATTAGAGCATTAATATTGAATATGTACATATCAAAAACATCCACATCTCAAAGTAATTTCAAAAAATATTTAACAGTAGGACAGGACATACGGACCTAATCCTTTAACAGGTGTTTGATACTGTCATATGACATGTAAGTAATTAACTGCCATACTGAAGAGATTATTCCTATTTAAATTTACACCTATTCCCGCTAAGATCAGGCTGAAACTATGGCATGCTATCCAGCAAGAGCAGTGGGGAGCAATTCTTCATTCTCATTCTTCAAACCCGCCTTGCCACTCCTCATCAGGAAGTAACAGTGAAACTCCCAGGAAATGTTCATAATCAGCATGACCGTGTTATCATACCTGTACTGTTTCTTGTGAGAAGAAAAGAACCCATTTTTTTCCATGCACTGATCTGCCGGCATAAAGCTGGCCAGCCTTCCTCAAACTGCATGCCTCATACCAGAAACTTTGTCCGACTGCAAGACCCCCAAGGCACAGGTGCCACCACGGAGACCGTGGGGAGCTAGGGGGTGCTGCTGTTGGAGGGCGGTGAGAATGTCTCCACCAGCTCCGCAACGACCCAAGGGGGCAGAGTGCCAGACTTCACCTCGTCAGCCTCTCCTGCTTCACTTTTTCCCACAACTCCAGACCCAGTTTATCCAACCACCTCTGTACCAGCACAGCCCATCAGATGCCGTATGGGAAGTACTTAGGAGTAACTCAGAGCTCAGTGGGGTGACTACTTGTTAAAAATGGAGCAGGCACCGCAAGTAATGAGGCTGACTTTGGAAATAGATATATAAAGCATGAGACCAAAAATACAATGTTGCTGCCACAAAGAATGTACTGTAACAAATATGTATGTATATTGTCATCAACAAACCCCCATGAGGCTCCAAGTACTCTGCACTGCGACAAATAAGCCTTAAGCAGTTACAGTGTACTTTAGGTACTCGGCTACTTTTTTATTTAACTTTAGACTTCAGAAACAAACTGGGCCATTTCATCATCTACGAATCATTCTTAGGAGATGTAATTCCACTAGACAGCTCTGATAGAAGAGCATTGTGGGAGACTGTGAGAAAATCTAATTAAAAAGCCAAACAAATTATAAAGACTTTAGAGTACATTTTAGTCATTTATTAAATTATCCTACAGAAAGTCATCCAAACTCCAAGGAAAAATGCACAGCTATAACACCTCATTAATGCTGAGAATCCAAGGAACTTGGCTGGAAAATGAAATCAATATTGTAACCTTAACTGCAAAAGTCAGAAAAAGTATTCCCTATTTCTAACACAGTAAGACTAAAGAGGCATTTCAGATAAAACAATGTAAGGGAAGTTGTTGATTTAGAAGGATTTAGATTATGGCAACTCCTTCGTATTACTGTTATAGTCTATACTGGTTACAGTTTAGGATAGTTTAATAGGTGTTCTATATTAATTTAATTGTAGGTCCATCAGGGGAATGGTTTTGAACTGAGATAAAATTATTAACTCACACTGAAATATACTACTTTGATCAAGTTTGATACAGTTTGCATGAAAGCAGTAAAAAAGAGAAATTAAGAACCTATCTACGTACACAGCACAGAAACAAAGACTCTAACAATGAAGACAAAAAGGAGAGATGCCTAAAAAAAGTTACAAGATGTGGACTAAATTCATTTTCTCCACCTCATGGATGTTCCATAACTGGAAAATAACGTCAGTGGAGACACCTATGATTCATGAGGTACTAGATGCCTATTCTGTTGGTAACTGAAGATATTCTGCACCACATAGGTTAGATGATACAGAATAAAACTTAACCTACAATTTCTAATAGGAGCTGATCAGTTTCAAAAATAATGAAATGTCTTATTTAGCAACATTGGAATAGGACAATTACACATAATAGCTCCTGGGCCAAATCTTGCATTAAGACATGCATTTTATCATTAATTTCAATCAAAGGACATCTAGAGTAACCATCAAGGTAACAGGATGTTGCCATAGAGTAAGTGCTATGCATACAAGAAAGATCTCCTTTTGCACCTACAATTTTCACTATTGTATGTGGGAAATGCGTATGCCCTGAGTGTATTTAACTCACTAATCCCACACGGAAAACATTAAGTAATAGGCCTTGCCACAATATATTAGTCAAAATAAAAGACAAAGAACCTATAATGAGATTTTTTACAGTGACTTTATTGAGCAAATAACAGCCATTTCCAGGAAAGCAAAAAAGTAAACCTTTTTGTATGCTTCCTACTTTATTTGTCTTTCTGTCTGTATTTCTAAACATTTTATTACTCTTCATTCATCCACAAACTGAAGTGCACATGGGCTGAAGGAGAAGTCAGGTCCTTGCTCTGCCCAGAGTAGCAACTTCCTCATCTGTTACTCTGAATATTTGAATATACTTATGAACAAGTTGTAAATTGATCTAGAGCTATTCTAAACACAGAAAAACATATATAATCTCTGCTGCTTTATTTTTGGAGAGAGTGTAAATTTAATATCATTCTCACCCAATGATGGACGATGTAAATTTTCTTGATACACAAACAACTTCACACATTTTAAGATAACGTTTTTGCTGTCCTGTTTGTGGATTTTTTTCTCTTTCTCTATCTTTTTAACCAAACAAGCATTTGAAAGCTCCTTCACCTAGTGCCTTTAATGCTGTAAGGATAAGGAAGCACTGTTCATCTTTATGAAGGTAATATTTAACTTATTTTACATACCAGCAGTTTCTCTTGTAAAATCGCCATTATGGAAGTGAAAAGTAAACCAATTCCCTATTGATTTTAAATTTGTTTTAACTATCATGGCACAACTACCATTTTTTAGCGAGTAGACATAATTCCTGTTCATTGAACACTACCAATGTCTTGTTCTGCAACCAGAAAGAGGAGAACCCAACTTGCGGCCTCCAAGGCAAGCCTTTCTTGCTAATGCTTTGATTTGTTACCATGATGCCACTTTAAGCATCATTGCAGCCAACAGGCTAGGAGAAGCCATGGCTAAGAATTTTCTCTGGAAATAATACACTTTGAAAAGTTACTCTTGCTGAAAAGTACCTCTCACTTTACGAATACGAAGTTATGAAAACTTACCAAATGGCAGCATTACACTAGTTAAAAACACAGAAAATTCATATAGATCCATAAGGTGTGTATGGGGGGTGTGGGTGTGTGGGTGTGTGTGTATATATATATATGTATGTGAAAGGCATGTCTATGTGTGTGTATACATTGAC
Organism: Dromas ardeola; assembly: GCA_013398915.1. NCBI lineage: Eukaryota > Metazoa > Chordata > Aves > Charadriiformes > Dromadidae > Dromas > Dromas ardeola. The sequence continues at coordinate 444,295 of VYZM01021234.1, read as the reverse complement.
TAAAGAGTATTTTGAAATATTAAAAAATACACAGGCTGATGTAACAGAAGTTACTAACAAGACATAAATGGCTTTAAAACATGCTTTGACATACAAGGGTTTTGAGAACACGGACTGAGTAAAAAACACAGAAATGCATTTAACAGATATTCATCAAGGTAAAGCTTTGCAAGATGAATTAATCTGTTAGATGGAGACTGTAAGTTTCTATAGTATTAACCTTCAGAAGAAGCACCAGGAGCCGGAAAAAGTCCTGAACTCTGTCCAACACAGGCCAACAAAAAGCCAAGGTGATCTGTTACCGTTCTCAGCTCCTGGACCACATTAACTACTTCCTCTTTTAGTTCCCTCACTTCAGAAATGAGAACGTCCATCTTTGACAGTCCATGAGAAGAAGGCCCAAGAAGGAAAGAACCATCAGGAAGGACCCCAATGGGGAGGGAGTGTCCGGTGGGTGGGGAGAAAGCAAAAGGGGACAAGCGTCCAGAAGAGGGGTATCCAACAAAAGGGGTCGGGACCTGAGAAGTTGAGGGTCCAACAGCTGCTGGCCAATCAACGGGTGAAGGCGGTCCAGCTGTTTCAGTTTTAATGGTATGCTGGCATCTTGACAAGTCTTGACTGTTGGTAGAGGTGGGTGAGGTGTAAGAGAGTGAACATGATGAAGAAACTGTAAAATTAAAATTCACTTCATTGTATATTGACATTCAGTATTTCCAGACACCTGACTACTACAGACATCCACATGAATCTCTCCACTTTTATCATGACCAGCGAGCAAGTAACTCCTGTTTTATTTATTTACAACATACACAGTGTTGTACTACTGTAACAGTAAAACAGATCTCAAGGACAAATACTGAAATTGTTTGCAATTATGTTAATGCACTTTGTCAAGCTAGCTTTTAGAAGGGAAGCCATATGTGCACACACCTACGTTCTTCTGATGTTCCTGTTTCCTTATGTGTTAAACTATTCGGTTTACTTACCAGTTAATAACTCGAGATGTTCACCAACAGTTCTTAGCCTATTAGATCCAAAGTACTTTTTATCCACCGCACTAGTCGCAATTTTTGTTATATTTTTAATAACTTACTTTTCCAAATGAGGAGGATGATTTTTTTTTTAATTTTTTTTATACTGTACAAGATTTTATCCTCCCCAGAATTTCTAAAACACTCAGCAAATTTACTCATGCAGCAACTTCCATCTATTTCACGAAGTATTACTACACTGCTGCAGGAACTCAAAATTTTGTTTAATATAGAAACACGTAAATAATTCAGTAACAGCTACCTGAAAAAAGGAAGACTCCAAGAGATTTACAGCAAACTACTTTATAGATCTAGATACATTTCCAGTTGGTAGAAATGTAAGTAAGAAACAATCCAGACATTATTGAAGTTATTAAGGCAGTCAATTGGAAAAACTGAGGTACAACAGAAAATAAATGACTTGCACAACATATGACAGCAGATAGAGAAATTGAAGTCCTAATTGTCATGTTAGGGCTCTATTTCTAAATAATGCACCATTCTCAGAGATGACCTTTCACTTTCTCAGGGTCTGGGATTTTTGGAGGATGGTTAGTTACTTGGAAGGCTAACGGTAGAGAGAAGGTTTGGGAGAAATCTTTGCAGTTATAAACCCGCCTATTTGCTCTGCAGGAAGACCTCACACCTGTTTCAAAAAATCATGCAAATAGAGCCACATTTTAAGTATTTTAACATAGCAAAAATAATGGCACAAACTACAGAATCTTTCCACCATGATTGAATGCATGTAAACTCAAAAACAACATTGTAAATCCACAGTAATTTTTTTTTAATCTGTTTTTTTGAAACTGTTACACATACTCTTGCGGTTACATTTTGTTTTTAAAATAGCCTCAAACTTTTGCAAGCCAATGAAGGACAGTATCATGGCTTCACAAGCTTTTTTTTTCTTAAATAAGGCTTTATAATCCAAATTCAATAAATACAAATAAAAATTTATTTTTAATAATAATTGTGGTTAATTAGAGTTTTTTTATATTTTTATATCAGAGCAACAACATGCACAACAATACTAGAGCACTGGATAATGAAGCCACTGTTCATAACCCTTCATGGATTGGCTTTGACCAACGTTATGCCATCTGAAGTTCCCATTTTTCAAATAAGTTTACTTATTTCTGACCAGAATTACATCTTCAAACAGCCAACTCCCCTAAAATAGACTATAAAACACAACATCTGGAAATCTTGTCAAAACATTTTTGGAAGTACTTCAACAGGAAGAGGACAGATAACAGCAAACGGACAAAGTCAGGCACTTTACAACTGGAAGTAGTGTGTGGTATGAGGAAGATTTTATTGTAGCTGGGCTAGATTTCTTTTTCTTAGTTTCACAACTGCCACATCCTGCCTAAACCACAAGTACTCTGGTAGTCGTGTTCCTACCACTCATGATGCATGCTTGCACAGTAGAGAACCTGTAGAAACTATGAGGATCGCAACGGAGTCACGCATACAGAATCACTCCTCTCCTGATGTCTACTTACCTACTAAACAATGTGACACTCGCTTTTCACATCAATAAAAGGTTGATCTAACTTGTTCCATCACACTGCAAATTTTTATCTGTCACATTTTTAATCTCACTATATTTCTGTGTTACCCATTAATCTTTCTCCCATTCTCTCTATCAAAGTGGTTAGATACCCCTTAGACACCTATGAAACTCCTCACTGCTTTATTCCAACTTGTTTAAGCTATCGTTGTTCTATTGTGACTGTCTCCAGTTCCACACTATCACTGCCACCTCATTTCTGCTACTGTACAAATGCAGCTAAATAAAGATATGAAAAGCCTTCATGATAAAGGAATCTTTCAAATCTGTCATTTCTATTTCTATGAAAACCCATTACACTTAGGTATGCAGGTGAAGAAACTAGATCTATTTCAGGTCAGAAGTTAGAGACTGCTCTGTCAGATTCAAAACAGAGACAATGAAACTGAAATCTCTAATGCTGTATCTTAATATCAACGCTATTTCTAATTTAGTTTCTTTTAGAAAAGTTAAAATTGCAACAGAGTGAAAGAGACGCTACTTATCCATAAACATGATACCCCTGCATATTCTCCTTTGTGGGTACTGTGGAATGATTCACATTTGTGGTGCTGAGACCTTTGGAGACTGCCTGGAAAAGCAATGCCTGCTGGGACTACATGAGCATCACCTGGTGACACTAGATCAATACCAGTGTGATCCCAAACGGCTTCTCCTTTTTTTTTTTTCATTTATGCCTAACCTCATATGACACACAGATCTCCATGGGAAAGAGAGAAGTAGCACCAGTGAGCTCTCTGGCATAGAAACCACCTCCAAACTTTTATTTCTATTATCTTTGTTCTTGCAGGCATAAGGAAACAGAAAATAGGTTTTCACAAATATCACATCCTGGTAAGACCTCGTAAGGAGCTTTACACAGACAGATGCTAGTAGGAAGATGATATCAAGCATCTAACAAACTAGCAGGAGAACAAATATGCCAGGAGCTGCCACATAGCCCTTCCCAGTGAGGCCAGGTACCAAGGACAAGCATTGCAGTCAGTACCTTACAGTGTTTCCACAGCTGCAGGATAACCTCAGAAAGCGACTGGAGCCAAACATAATTGGTTAGGGGCAAAAGACTTATGCTTCCCCCAGTGTAATGGTTTTGAGGCTGGACAGTGGTACATCTGCCCCTCTGCAGGAATGGAAGAACATCTTATGGACAGAAAAAACAAAGTCCCTCACAATGTCTCAAAGACAACCTCTCTGCCAGGGATCTGGTAAAATTTCACTAGGCCCAGCAGTGCTGGAGAACAAGGGAGGAAGCAAAAATAAAATACACTGATTCAGCGCTATCTCTTTTATTCTCTTTTTCTCATCTTTTGGAGTTCTCTAGTTTATGAAACATATAGTGAGAGTTAAAGGTTGTTTCAGTCCCGAAGTAGCTACCCAATGGCACATAAATTACACAAAGGTTCATTTTAAATCTACTCAAGCAATCTGAACGATAACATTGTTCACTACTGATAAACGTGACATGAAGAAGGCTGGTAAAACTGAACAAATCCAGTGTTCGCAGAGCACAGTTCCTTGGAAGCAGAATGATTCAAGAGCCAAAAAGCAATTGAGATAGTTGGGAACTACAGAGACCATCTGTGAAAGGCTCTGTCAGCAGGACTTGGGTTCAGCTGTCCATGCAGCACTGCATTTCTCGGAAACCCCTACAACTCACTCAGCAGCACAAAAGGACTTCATTTCACAAGTAGGGATATGTGGAGACCACTTCAGAGAGGAGCAATGGGTTGTTCTCCCCACAGCCGCAAAAATAATTTATTTAAAAAGCACGAAAACTAGCTGAGGTACAATCCTGTCTTTTACAAAAATCTTAATATAAGTGTCATGGCAAAACAGGTAACAGTCACAGGGGAAAATATTTGGCACAAGGGGGAAGATTATGGCTGGCAGAACTGCTATTTTGCTATTCTTAAGTTTGGTTATGCAAAGACAAAGGCAAGATTATTTTTTTTCAAATCCAACAGTTAATGCTGCAAGCAGCTAGAAATAAGAAAATATCATAGCCTCCATAAGAAATGAAAAATATAAAAAAATGATGAAGAAAAAGACTAGTAAACATTGTGTGAGAGGAACAGCCTAATGATGACAACTCATATCAGCGGGTAGGCTTGAAGCAGATTAAAAGGAGACGAACTATAACAAAAATGTGAAAATAAAAGGCAGCTAAATTAAATACCAATCACATGCTACCTTGCACTTGGAGATGAAAGAGAAAACTTAGCAGGCAAAAAAAAAAAGGAGAAAAAAAAAAAGAAGCCTAAAGCAATATAAAAATGAGGTAAGACCAAAGGGTTGGTCTGTTACTGAAGAACTGAGCACAATGATGAGCAGTGGACAGGGAAAAGGAAGGCAAACATTGGAAGATCAGCAAAGGAAGCAACAGCATGTCTTCTTCTCTATTTCACATATTGCACTGTGTTGTACACGTCACAGACTCGCCAAATAGCTGCAGCACTTCAGCTACAGGATCCATTAACCAACACTGTTCAAATACATGTGAGTTTAAACACATTTTCACATTACAAAGGTGAGGGAAAAGACTACATTGGCATCTGGGTTCATAAAGCATCAAGATGACATGAGGAAAAGTTATGACAATTCATTTTACTGTTTTGACAGCCATAACTTTCTTCTCTACACAAACATGTTGCTTCATTCTGACAACCCAAAACACAACAACACTTATCAACACCCTTTAGCATCTGGATATAGTCCCACAAAGCTATGTGTGGGCTCTTCAGAAACAAGACTATTGGACCTACTCTGAGTCACAGACTATGGACTAACGCATATAGAGGAGACTGTCATGGTAAAACAAAAACTGAGTAAACTAGTTTTGACTCAACCATAGTATGAAGATATTTTGTTTTTCACTTGAAACGATTGTACTCAGAATCCTGCTGCGATGATCACAGCATATACAGTACCAAGTACCTCACCTGCCACACATCTTTTCAAACAATAGATAAGGCAGTCATCAGATGGAAAAATTATTATGTGGTTGTTTATACCATATCCTGTTAACTGTTGGTTTTAACTACATTTACAAAACCAGCAAATACACATAACAGACAGAAAAATAATGATTATTCTAAAAAGCCATCATTTTACTGCAGTAATGGAAAGGCACAGGCAGAGATTTATTGTATATTTGCTTTGAGGTACTCACCTTGATCTCTTTCATGCCATGTCCGACTCCCCGCAGCTGGTGAATTTGGAGAAGGATAGAAGTCTCCTGTAGGGCTTGGCTCCATATTTTCATCTATGGAGATAGTTTTGGGTCTTTTGCTGTTGAAGTAATATGAGATTTGGCAGTGAATATGACATGCAGCTAGTAGTGTTATATAAACTGTTTGGATTTCAACAAATATTTCAATAGAAAGTAATTCAGGCATACAACGCACAGAAAAGTGGATGTTAAAGCTTACATTAACTTACATAGATGACGTTATTTAATAATATGTAATGCAGGTATGTGCTTGCATTTTTCACATGATTTAATATTTCGGAGATGGCATGAATGGGTAACATATACAAGTCTACCAGCATTTGGCTGAACAACCAAGAAACCAGTTCCTGTTACTTACCAAAGAAAGGCTGTGTCATGAGAGTGTTAAACACTATGCAGAAACCATGAAAGCAAAACAAAGCACTGGAAAAGTACTACTAATAAAGACAAGGTAAAACAGGAACTTTTCTGAATGTGTTAATAAGGAAAAAATGTAGTTTACTATACACCAGGTCAAAATCCTAAGCTTTTCAAAGAGGTCTAACCTGAAACAAAGACATTTCATTTTAGACTAGTTTAATTAAAAACAACAAAAGACACATATTTCAAGTCACACTATATAAAATGACGCAGCACTTCAATACAGTCAAGGGATGTCAAGTTTCTTCCTAACAATATATGCTTCCTAACAATATATGCTAAAGCTGTTATGCTGACTGCCAAAGAACACCAGGATGAAGCTTTTAATGGTGGTGGTATTATTTTTATTATTGTTGTTGTTGTTACCATCATTAGCATTATTAGCATTATTAGCATTTAGACAACACTGTGAGAATTAATCTATCCATTTCTAAACGCCAAGCTGAAAATACAATGGAATGAAATAGGGGAATATGAGCAAAATAACTCAGAAGCACCAGGTGCTGGTGGAAGAGCACCCCAGCCCCCTGACAGTGCTGTTAAATCCTGTCCCACTGCTCAGACACTTCCTGACTCACAGGGATGCAGAAACATGGGGCAATGAGAGGCCCAACAGTGCTTATGACTTCATGGTACATCGGACAGTTTCAGAAAACCAAGGGGCCCCTGGGTGTTACAGACAGTACATTATCTGGGAGTCAGAAGGAGGGCACAGCAGGTTCTCCACGTCTGTGGGCCCACCAGCTGCTACTGAGGGAGGAACCAGGGTCTTTCTCAGAGTTGGGACAAGGTTGAAGCAAGGAAGAAGTGGATCCCTCAGACCAAACTGCCTGTAGCAGGTACATGGAGGCCCCTGACAAAAATTAGAGAGCCTGTGACTACTTCACATGTTCCTCCTTATTCCCACTGTGCTGGGAAATGACCCTTGTAAGGGTGAGGCAGGAAGTACACTTCCATGAGCTGGAGTGATGCTACAGATAAAGACAATTTGTCTTTATATACCTGTCCTAATGCCTTTTCCACAGGAAACAGTACCTGTCCCAACACATCTTTCAAGACAGAGGTCCAAGGGGAGCCCTCAAAGACAGCCTTTGTGCCTGCAACCGCTCCATGGCATCGCGCCCTGCCAGCAGGCTGACGGCTGCTAGACCTTCCTGCAACTCAGCCGCAGTTTCAGAAGGCATAGCTGTTCTCTCGGCATATGATTAAGTGAGCACTTCAAACCCTGACAAAAGTTACTAACGTCTTCGGTATCAACAGCAATGACAGGCAATAATGACACCACTTCAAATTACAAGATTTGTAACATATATATCTGTACATTGGTTGTGGTAATGTACGTAAGTAGCCTACCTCACAAAATCACAGGAATTCATAAAATGGGTGGCTGTTGACAGTATTTTTTAGTGCCCTACACTATACAATCCGGTTTCACATTAGCACTTATTTCAAGTTTTTACCTGCTTGGTGGAGAGGACAAGGACCTCTGTAGATTTACGCCCGAATTCATATCATGGTAGTATGGCTGACTCGGAAGTTCTCCAATTGGGAAGTTCACTCCAGTTCCCTGGGTTATGGGTGCTGAAAAACACATCACCATAACAAGTCAAAGATAGTCTTCTATCTTTTTAGCCATCTTTTAATTTTTAACACTGAGACAAAACATCAAGATGTTACTACATGTATTTAATTTTCCACCTCTTGCAGAAACCAAGTACAGACAAGTTCTATCAATGTTTATATAATTTTAAAAAAGCGAACTATCTTCCCCAGTCCTTAGAAATCCTTTAGCAGTTATGCAGACGTAATATATTTGTTGTATAACAGATAACCTGGAATCATCAATGTGAAAAAGATAACACAGGCCTCGGCAGAAAGTCAAGCCTTCTGTAGAAACACTTTTATAATGAATGAGGCAGGGTTTGTAAGGACAGCTAACCTTATTTATTAAAGAACTGAAATAACTGGAAAGAACAAACTTGGGGACACACGAACTCTTTTTCCCGTAATGTTAATTCTTTTGTATTAATAACAGCCTTCTGTGCTCTTTTTTCTTTCACCAATGCCACAGGTACTGCTTTGCATATGCACACCTACACACAAACACACACACTCAGTGTTATCATCACCTCCTTACAGAGCCTGTGTACCACACATCTTGGCATTTCCAGAATAAATTATATGTTACACATTGTAGTGTATTTACCTTTGTTCACTGTCTGTGCATTGTGCATTTTAACTACCTTTGGCACTTAAAAGAATAATTGCATGTTGTGTAATGTATCTGAAGGTTTGTATTTTTCCTGACAGTTCAAGTACAACTCTGTTGCGGCTTGAGGTTAAACAAATGCATGGTAAGAAATCCCACGGAAACCACATGCTTTAGAGCTTATTATTAGAAGTATATCGTGGATAACAGATGCAGAAGTTATGATTTCGTAACGTAACTACAATAGTGATTCTTTTTTGACCTGAATGGCCTGATATTTTAAAAGGTATTTGACCACCTGACAACTAAAAGAAAGCTGTATTTCGCACATCCTCAGCCTCCTAGAACAGCAAAACTGTATCTTCAGCAAGCACAAAAAAGAGTATGTCTTAACACTGCAGGATGGCAATGCTCACTATTTTGCTGAAGAACTTAACAAAATATTAGTTGTTGAATATTAATTTCTGACCAGAGCAAATGAAATGACACATGCATCTTAAGCCTCACTAAAGTAATTAAATTCCTCAAGCATCCTGACCTGGCATGAATTAACTCCTGTGCAAAATTTGGACAGTTAGTTTTGGAAACTTATGCTTCACTGGTTTTGTCCTCACCTCATCAGAAAAGAGATTTTCCTAGACCATTCAGTTGTTACAATATTGGTGTCATCACTGTGGACACTTTTAACTATAACTTTCAAGTATTTTTCTTCACTTCCTAATGAAGTCTTAAGAGAAATACTTTAATAGAGTTGATATTAAAGGGAGAAAAAAAGTGTTCAGAAAGCTATGTCAAAGGAAACTATGCACCGGTTTTATGCCATACTATTATGGCATATTCTTAGAGGTCAACAAAACAGATCTTCTTATTTATATTCATTTTGGTTTTTCTTTCTGCAAGAAAAGCTTCACCTGCCCTTTTATATATATATTTTATGTTACTTTTTTTCTTGCATGTTCATGCGCATAACGTTTCTGATGCCAAAACAAGCCAATGTAATTAGAAATTCAATTATAGCCAGTGCTACGAGTAAAAGAAACACAAGTATACAATACATTATTAGTCATGCTTTATATCCATAGTATGACTTTTCTTTTAAGAGCTACAAATTCAAAAGTAAACTAAAAGAATAATCAGACGGTTTAGCAAAATCCAAAGATGTGTAGGACAACCTTAAAAAGCTGAAAGTCTAACAAATAGAAGTTTTTGTTACATACGGTAATTTTATTGACATATCAGTCCATTAAGTTGTGCAGGGGGACATATAACAAATTGATTCAATCTTTAAATAGCTAAGAGACAAAAGAAGACTTCTGTTTGTTTTATTGCGAACACATGCAAGGTGAATTGTAATACTGTGGTCAAAGACGTCAAAATTGTGCATGGTTATAGCCATTTCCTATACACCTTACATCTTGAGGAGAAAAAATATTTGAAGAAAAAAACACTTCACTTCATTATAGCAGGCTTTGGAAATGATTAAACGCAAATGATAACTTACTTCTGGACACCCTCACGAGTTCTGACACGTTGAACACTCCAGATTTTACAAAACTGTCCTCAAGGTACACTGAAAAATATCACAATACCATAATCAGTATAATGAGAAGATTAATAAATAACTGTAGATAAGTTTATACACCAGATAACAATAGTATCAACAGAATTCCAGAACTATAATACACAGACCAAAGTACACTGAAAGCTGATCACAGGATCTGATGAGAGCTGAAATTCAGGCAGAGGTGCAAAAATCTTGAGGAGTTGTGAGAAAGCAATTTTCTGTCATGTGTATGAAAACTAACACACAATACACTGAGTTCCTAGCTAACCATCCAGAAAATGTCTAAAACCCAGTTCCTTTTATTAGTATCTTCAATTTTTAGGTCAGTATTGAGCTAAGAACTGTATCAGTTGATCAATTTCAGCATAGAGCAGTCCTGTCCTTGCATACATTTCTGCTAAATAGATTTTTACTTAACTCTTACCCTGCTGATAGTGACTTTACACTACCACCTCCACTATCAAATCACCACCTCTGAGGCAGATGAGGGTTTTACTATTATTTCCAACAAAAGCAGGAACTGGGCAAAACAGGTGAACTATTCAGTGGTGTTTTTATATACATGCTGAATTACATATCTAGAAACCTATGTTTAAGAAACTACATATTATTGTTTTGGCTTATGTTTACTTATTCTAAGATAAACGTATATGATAAACCTTCCCTGCCATGAAATTCAGGCACAACTTGGCGCACTGCAGTAAAACAACAGCTGATAATCACGACTTATCTCAGTAGTGTAACTACATAACCTTACAAAAATGCAGCTGAGAAACCCAGGTTTCTGTGGAAGTCTCAGATCAATAATCACTGCATAAGCTGACTTGACTGAATTTAAGACTACATAACATCATGGACCTTACAGGTAGGAATGCCAACCACTTATCAACATAAATATTTAGATCTATCCTTGGTGCACATTGCTGCTCCAACAGTATTACTTTTTTGTTTGCTTTCATCTGAGACGGTGCACTAAGAATTTCTTACTGTGGTTTCTCTAGTCTCTTTTCTGAATTAACACAGCTTTTTTCTTTTGTAAATCCACCGTCAATTTTCTGGTCCAAATGCCTGAAGCAGTAAAAGCACTCCAAATGTCTTAACTAACAAAACAAACAACCAAACAAATAAAAAACATGCACCTCCTGGAATATTTACTGATTTGGAAAACAATGGTTCGGTACTGTTCTCCTCCAGTTTCTTTTGGCAATTACTGCTTTCATCTTCAAGTAATTTAAGAAAACACTGCCACAATAATCAGAAAAGTGACTGTAAAGGCAGTACACTTCACTTGAGAGATCTGCCCTTGCTACATCTGGAGAAACCTCCACTTACTTTTCAGGGTCAAACAACAAGGGCAGAGGCAAAAAGAGCAGTTTTCACTGCTTACTCTCAGTCTTACTAGGCCCACAGAGCCGCCTCACCCAGCGCCTCTGATAGCATTTCCCGGTGCAGGTACAAACAATGCGCCTGGCAACTCAAGCTGAAAGAAGGTGAACGCATCCAACTGAGCATGCTTCCTGACATCACCCTGAATGATGTTATGCCAATGCCATCATCTTCTCATCTTCCAGACAAGCGCACTTCATACGATATCCCTGCATGTCTTATTTCCACTGGTAGCTCTGCAGGTCCACCTCTCTTTTTTCATCACTTTCTTTCACATTCCTCTCCCTATCCATTACTTTTTTCTCTCTTATTGGCATTCACCTGCATGTTGCAGGCCTCACTGCAACCTTATTCAACTCCAGTTTCTAAGAAATAAGAGCCTTTCTCTTTCATCTTCTGCATTTTCTTGCACCCTTTCTTCACGTTTTTGTGTGGATGAAGACATGACATGGCTTCACAAATATTTACTTTGGGAATATTTACTTATTTATTTGACAGAATGTGGGATACCCATATCATAAAAAATTGCAAAGAGTTAATCTTTCTTTTTCCCTTCTTCCTCAGATTTCATTTTTTAACCTAAGAACGGGCAAGCTGGATGAACGCTAATGGCAATCTTTCCCTTCTCTGCCTATTTCCTCTAGAAGGAACAGTCTGAAGTAGTACAAGGAAGGGAGATTTCCAAAGAAAAATTTGCTTTCTTGATTTTAGTTGGCCTGTAAGTGAAGTGTGGCTCAAAGCCAGTGTACGAACATGCAGCCAGCTCTGGAGCTGGTAATGAGACAAGACCGAACTTCTCTGCTTCTTATCCAAATACCACTACTTTGAAGCACAACTTCTCTCATTCATGTTAGGCTAACTTGAGAGGAGCTGTACCCACGTGTAGATTAGTCAAGCTATCATTACACTGAGAACAAGCCCCAAGGCTCATATTAGAAACAGAAAATGCCCATGCAGTATTTTATATGTAAGAACACAGACGTATACATGTGCATACACACACACGTATACACCTATATGCAAACACACGCACACACTGACACACACATTTAACCTTCGGCCTTTTCTCATGAATTCTTAGCTTTTCTCACAGAACACAACGAGAAACATAGTGTGGTTTTCTCCTTGTGATAATGAAACGGGAACAGGGAAACAATTCTGCCACTGAGTGGTACCACTATTTATCACCCCCTCACAGAAGGATGCATTGTTGACTGATGGATCGCTGTCTTTCACCCAGGTTTCACCCTGCCTTGGATGGTCCAAAAATAATGATACCCACAGATATACACAAGTGTTTTGCCTGGCCTTAGGAAAGAGAGGGAAACGGAATCAACTTTTTAAAAAAGCTTGATTTTTTTCTCTATATAATGTGACAAAATATTATTAAAAAACTGAACACAACAACAAACAGCCTATGTCACAGTCACTGAGCAGCTCCATCCTGAGCCTTACGTTCTAACAGGGAAGGTGGATTCCAGTGGTGCCTCTGAGAGCAGAAAAATAAACACAGTATGTTCAGTTCCAGCACTAGCGGACTTCAACTGTTTTAACTAGTTAGGGAGACAATCCATAGTGGGTATGCTGCAGAACTGTTCTTGGCTCCCAGCTGTGCACTAGGAAAATGTTCTGTGCCATTAAACTGCTGTAATTTGTTGCAGAAACACGCATGCTACATACGATAAAAGACAAACAGCAAGACTGTTTAGGACAGCAGCAAGACAACAGTATAGGTCATTTTGATCTTATGGTGTGAGATACTCTCTTCACCCTTGAGAAGCTGATGTCCCTGCTGAATAGGAGTTAACATTTATATCCACATTATTACACTGCATGCAAGAAAAAAATATACTTATGGTATACATCTTACTGGGTTTTTGATTAAGCATTCCCTAATGTACTGCTTGCATTAACATGCTAAAGAGCCTTAAATTAGCATTCTTGGTGTGTGTTTCTGATCTGTTCAGTACAGAAACCAACGCACTTGATAACAGTCTATTGCTTTATTCCTCATACAGCAGTAGAGCATCTTTTGATAGTCATGATAACACTTTGCTGACTTTATTGTTCAAACATAATATAAGCACTGAGTATTGTCATTTACTAAAACTCATCTTGCCTGAGAGAGAACACTCTCTGAAATGCATTTGACTAATTGTCATTATTCTTAAAAATCTGAGTTCTACAAAAAGAACATTTCTGGCAAAATCACCATAGTGCAATTCTGTGTAAACAGTCAGTAACTTCCAAAACCCATAAATAACAGAGGATTTTTTTCTGTATTTACTTTTAGGTTTTGTACAGGGTGAGTATAAAATCTGTCTTGTCTCCTTACCTTTTTTACAGAAAACTAATTTCTGATAAATACATTTTCCAAACAATACTACAGCACCATCAATGATGAAAGATAAAAAGCCCGAGCAGCAGTTCTAATCAAGCTCCCCTCATACAGTGAGTAACGGGAGAAACCTCCAGTAATGCCATAGAAATTATTCTGTCCCAGTCCTTATACATCTTCCACTCTCTTCCTGTTCTATGCCTTCAAGAGCTGAGTTACAAGTATAGCTTTTAACCATGCTAAGACTTAAAATGGAAAAAAAAAAAAAAAATTGTTTAAACCTATTGAAAAATATTTTCAGTTTGCACTAACATGTATTGTAAAGGGCTTCTCACATTGCTTAAAAGCTTACCAGTGACGTCTGGATTTACAAATCTTTAACCAGCCTTTTTTATGTCTTCTGATTTAATTGTACCTTTATGAATAGAACGTCTGTTTACGTTCTGCTGCATATTGACTAGTGCCAAAATGTAAAATTGCTTCCTGGTATCATTAAACATCTAGGTTTTTTACTGATAGAACCTTAATTTTGAGCAACTTCTATAACATAAGTAAGAATCCAATCAGTGCAGGAAACAATTTGTATTACTGTACTTTTATTTCTGGATCTTTAAAAAGAGGCATTATACAGCAGTAGATAGACTTATTAGCAGTGACACAGGTTCAACATCAGGAGCTACTGTGAGAAAAAAGGCTGGAAGCTTCAGTCTGGTCTACAAAATACTAGCAGGGAGCTGTAGCTTGACTTTAAGTTCTGCAATGTAATGTTCTGGGTGCTGCTAGAGGCTTGTTTGACTTCTGAACCTGCTACGATTAAAGATTAAATAATTTCATTGTATAGCTTCTTTTGTTTGAGTCTTTGAAAACTGACTTTAAGGATCAGCTCTTGCTGCTCCCTGCTATATCTGACTTCTACAGGAGGATTCTACTTTAATTTCAGCAGGAATCCTAGTGGCATACATCTACTATTCACAGTCAGAACTGATAGTGAAAAATTAGTCTCACGCTGTTGATAGTAAGTTAACACACAGTCAGCAGACTTGCAGTTTGTTTTCTTTTTGCATGCATTTTGAAGACAATATCTTAAAAAAAGTACTAGAAACAGGTTCCCACTGAACGAGTTAAGGGTGCATAAGCAGTTAAGGATGGATAACATGAGCCAAGGAGTGACACAGAAGATTTCAGTGATGATGCCATTTGAAACAGTTGAAATAAGGTCTGTCCAGAGAATGAGGCTATTTTGGTTATTGCACGGTTGTCTCCAGCCTTGTGGTGTACCCACAGTTTGTTTTGTTGTTGTTTTTTTTTCCTGAAAGTTGCAATGTTGTAACTGGGGCAAGAAACAAATATGTTGCAAAAAGATTCCCTGACTTCATTCAAGTTTTTAGCACAACAAGGAACCAAGAGGCTGCTTCTGCCATTCTCAGAAACAGATGAGATTTTCAACGGTCTAAAGTTAATAACCAGAACTATAATATCCTTCAATGCTGCAGTAATTTGAAGAACTAAACACCTGGTTAAATGGACTCTGGAATCCATGTTTTGGAATCCAAGAAGTGAGTTGCCCCAAATCCTAGCAAGAAACAGAAAAGGTAACTAGCGCAAATGCATAATGCCTTGAGGGTCTCAGGTTATATACAAACTACAGCCAAGATTTAAAACAAGGTTGGGGAGCTGCTTTTTAACAGCTATAGGATTACCAGGTACCAAAAAGGAATTTTTTGGTGCCAAAGCAGGTTTCTGGAATTCTAACTGGTAACATAAAGCATTTTTTATTAAACTCCTGCTCTGTGCGTGAAGTAAAAACCATTGCACTCACCATTGAACACAACGGCATCAGAAGTTAACATGGCCTCAGAAGTGATCACAGCATCATTTATTTACACAGTAGGTTCATAAAAAAGGATAGACGATGCAAACAAAAATTCAGGAGTAATTCTAAGCAGTAGACAGTAGTAATTACGCACAACAAATTTCAAAGCAGCCTGCACGGCCAAAAACTCTTCCTCTTGGAAAAAGGGGCTGTACGATCTGTGCAGGTTTCTGATTGTCGAGATAGCACAGCTGCGTACTGGCCCCAGAATGCCCCACCTGGCTCAGGGCTGAGAGGCTGAGGAGGAAGAGTATCACCTCTCTATCACTGGCATTACTAATTCATAGAGCATTTGGGAAAGGAAGAACAGAGAAAATCAAGCCCTGACCAAACCCAACCCTGTTTTATTTGAAGATCGCTATCTGAGATGGCACAGCTGCAGGCCTACGGGAAACAGCAAGCATTTCAGAATATCCACTCCCATGCTTAAAAAGCGAGGTGAATATATGTTTTTTTCAATACAATTCTGTCTGAAATCCCAAACTGCTACTATGGCATCATTGCTTCCACAAGAAAAGCTGCTTTCAATGATGAGGCCAGGGAATATCTCTTCTGTTCCTATTAATTAGGGGGCTAATTCCCCATCCACAAGAGGGTAACTTGCAATACAGTAAAATAATGAAACCATCTGTGTTCTGAGTCATTCAAAACTCAAAGACGTTTGCTTATTGCATTTCCAAAAGGGAGCAAAGGTTGAAACCACATCACTCTTCAGAGGTTATTTCTGAAACTATACATTCTGAAACTTAAAACTGAAATACTTCTATCTAAAACAGTCATATATAGGCAAATTTATTACACATTTCTGAGGGCTTGATCCAAAAAGAATGTTCTCCCTATGGCTGCTAGCCCATATGAAAGCGCAAAAAAGCCTTTGGGGCTCTACAGCTGCAAGAGAGATACGCATATTGAGAGATAGGTGAGGCTGGTTGCAAGGTTTTTGGCAACACCTTTTTTAATTAGGAAAAAAAAAATTAATAGATGGTGATTTCACTCAGGTCTTCTTTGGAAATGGTTCCCAGAATAAAATTTCTGGTGAAAATAGAAGGGGAAAACCAATTCCAGAGCAGTGAGGCTGGGGATTCACATACCTATGCCTCATTCAGATTAAGGATCTTACCACTAGATGAATTCCCTGACAACACATCATGGGTTACTGTGGAGAAAAGAAGGGGAGCAGTGGGGAGAAATGAAAGGTGGAGAGGCAGTTTCTCAATCTCTCTGTCTAAAAGCATATCACCCCATATAAATAATGTAATATCCATCAGCGCACAGGCTCAAACCTGAGTCATCTGCGTTCCTCATTCCTCAACCTGACTGACGTTATACAGTCTGCAAAATTTATATGAAAATATTCTTTGGACCAGCTAAAGTGGAGTAAGTTTTATCAGGAAAAAGAAAACCACCAAACTAGCAGGTCCCACTTGCTAGGAAACATAGCTCTAATAACCTCTGAACTCAACTGCTTGAATAAAAGCAAAAATCTGAACACACCTGTCTTCCTTCACCAATGAGTTTCATAACTGTCTGTGTCAGGATGGTTAGGTTTCCTTTGCACCTTCTGAAAAGTTATCTTTTGTACTCCCCATGCTGGACAAGAGAAATCTTGAAGGGACCTGTACAAGAGACTATTCTCCTCGCAATTCCATCCAGAAGACAAAAGAGGAAGCACCAGTAGCAACTGCTATCCACTCCCTCAGGTTTCCAGTTCGCTTGATCCCTCAAATTGTATTAAACTGTCTATCCTATCTTATTGTCATACCAAGATAACATTTTACTCTATCAGTATTGTTTCTTAGTCTTATTTTAGCAGCTTAAAAAGGCTGTGTTCAATGATTTGAGCAACATGGCAACAACTGGACACAGCAGTGTTAACGCGCTGGTATATCAATAAATCAAGTCTGCCAAGCAGCAGCCTCACAGCAATGGCAGGTAGCGAGTAACCTTATTAATCTCAAACAGTTACGGTCAGCAGGCAGTAAGTAAGGGAAAGAAAAATAAAGCAGGACAAAACCCAGAAAATCCTCTACTAGAAGAACTGGCTAGTAAGGATTGTATCACTGGAGACCAGATTGTTATGGCTAGTGTCAATATAATTAGCTTACTAGTAGTTCTAGATGTTTTTGTCTTTTTAATGACCCTCATAATTTTCTTACGCCTAACAGATGGACTTACTGAAAGATCACTCCCTCTGTCTTCAGTTCATATCCTCCCACACCTTTGCAGGTATTGCAAGACACACATGTTACAGAAGGCTCATTTTTTAGATTTTCTTAAACTATATAAAAGACCTATGGGCTTTTTATGGAGCAAATAATACAGCATTACACTGAAACTGCCACACTAGGTCTCCTTCAACAGCCTGCCTTCAGCAGTATCCCTGAGCAGATGCCCAGTAGAATAGTAAGAAATAGGGCAAGGTTGGTGGGTTTTTTTTGACTGATAGTGTCCAAGGCTCGAAGTATTTTCAGTTTTAAAACTTATTAATCCAGATGTACCTCTATCTGTTCAGTCACCCTTAATGGATCTATGGACATATCCGTTCTCTCTTTGAAAGCATGCAAATTTTTAATAATTAGCACTGTGCTAGCATAACATAAACTTTTAGATTCCAGGAATGTAATGATTGATGCAGACAACAGCAATGTTCAAACTCTTCTCTCTCAGTTCAGCTCATCTATCTGTCTGGAACCTACTTAATCCCTGCAGAGAAGTGACCTTTACAAACCAGCTCTCAGAAAAGCAAGTTTCGTTCTTTAGAAATATAGCAGATGAAAATTATTGAAAAATAAAACTTAGAGGAGGATATCCCTGGATCTTGCTACAAAAGCTGCGTACCATGTTCACCACAAGCTACACCATTTAATACTGTAATATGCTATCAAAGTATTCAGTGTATTTTTAGGAACATATTGTAAAGAATTCCAGCAAGTGCTCTTAATGTTCTTTTGTTTGGCAAATGACGTTGCCCTCCCTCCATGGTTAAGACAGCAAATTACCAGACACCCTAAAGAATGCAACAGTCTAGCCAAACCTAGAAAAACCCACTTTTAACACCAGCAGCCTCGCCAACTACCACTCAGTTTCCAACCTCCTCTTCCTTGGCAACGTCTTTGTGAAGGTAGTGGCATCCAACAGCTAACAGCACCTATCCCTTGCCAGCACCCTGGCTCCTTGACATACAGGCATCAGACCAAAACATGATAGAAGAACAAACCCTCCTGGCACTGCCAGTCCGCGTGCTCCTGGCCTGGGACTGAAAACAAACCTCAGAGTGGATATCCTCTGGGGCTCTGACAGAAGTGACTGCCTGGTTCTAATAAAAAGACTCATGGGAAGTATAATAAGAAAGCGCAGGACAGCAGTCCTTTTCCCAGACAAGCTGAATGGAGTGCAACTCCCTCTCATTCTTCTGCACAGCCCCTGAAGTCCTGCGTTCTGCAGTCCCACAAACCTCAACGCTTTCTCCCTGCCAGTTTAACCCCAAGACAGTATCACACAGGGAAGCTGAACGATGCTAGAAGTTCATGTATCCTCAAATAGACACATGACATCCAATTATGCCTCTGTCTCTGCTTAAATAAAGGGTTTCAAGGGAAGGAAGACACAGCTTCCATTTTCTGTCCCCACTTGGCAGCAGATAAAGGAATAATACTGCCAGCAGTGAATTCAAAGAATGAGAAAGTGTTATGCTCAAATTTCAAGCAGAAAGTTTCATGATGAAACTAGGAACAGATTTCTCTGTCTCCCTCCACCTTCTGGGACACTAGAGTTTGTCAAACATTGGAGCATCTGATCTTGCCCCACAAGGCTGCCAAAAGAAAGCCCATAGAGCTCATCTGCTGCCCTCCCCAGAGCTCTGCTGCTGGCAGCAAGATTACTCCTTGATGAAATCGCCTGGGGTCAAGACTGAGGGTCAGTGAGACTGGACTCTGTAGGGGATGTTACCCTCACTAGTGAAATATTTACTTCTACCTTCCTACTCCAAAGGCTGAATGGTACTTCAAAAGCAGAATTTTAAAACATGTTGAAGGTGAGTTTCCAGACCCTGCCTTCAGACCCTAAGCCTTGGCTGCAGCCAAACCCAGAGGCTACAATGGATCCTTCAAAATGACGAGGTGTAATGAATGCGTTTGGCTTTTCTTGCACTCACAGAGATATTCTAAAACAAAAATAAATGCTCCACAGATAAACGCTCCAAGTTTTACAAAACTGTGGTTGTCTGTGAGGGAATTTTTCAGGCTTGTTTTAGGTGTAAATTTGCTGGTTTGGGTTTTTTAACCACTATCCTACATAATTCATGTCATGTATTTAATAGAGGAATAAAAGCCTACTCATAACGTCCCACACGGTTTGGAGAGAAACAGCATCGAAGCCTCCAGCCAAAAGTGATTTCAGGCCTGCATCATCCCTTACAAAAAAAAAAAATCATATTTAAAAAATCACTTGAAAAAGAGCTTACAACATTATTTGGCTTGTTCCCTTGTTTCCCTTCTCAGCTTTGCCCTCATATCTCTAAAACATATCTGCAATCTTCCAGTCTATGTTTCTGGGGTTTATATTACTGGAATATGGCCTTTTGTATAATGATCTATGATGGTTCTCCCTCTTTTGGGTATTCACATGCAACACACACCTGACATACTCCACCACAGGTAGAGAATACTTCGACCATATGCATAATACAAAACTGTAAAGCCACAAGGCAGGCTGTTTTCCCTAATGTTTGAACAGATCCAGAAAATATTCACGTATATGTAACAGCCCAGCATCACACAATTACTTCTTGGTTAGAGTGTGGTTCATTTTGCATTTAGAAAAAGAGCAAACTGACTTAGTTGCAGCTTATTTCAGATAGGCACTTCTTCTGAGAGCCAAAATGAGAACATACAGCATGACGGTGGTGGCAGGAGTCACCCCTTGCTCATTAAAAAGTGACAGTATGTCTGTCACACTTATTTGTCTTACCCCAATAAAATTCATAAAACAAAAAAGATTTACAAGATTTACTAGCACAGACCAACTAATTAGAAGGATAACTCCATGAAAATACGAAGAACCTTTGGTCTAAACAGTGTGGAATGGCAAAGTCTGGGTTTGATTTTCACGTTAATTTTTATTTTTAGAGAATCCTTGAACGGACTGTTTACATTGACATCCCTTTCAAAATAATTCTAAATATCACTAGCATGACCCATTAGCAATGTGTTCAAAAACTGCTTTGAGCTGATATAAAAATATAAAAAATTAACATATTTGCATTTTATAACGCACATATAAAATAAAACTAAAAAAGCTCATAGCTCAGGTCACGGAGTTTAGAGGTAGGTCAATTGTGTTTTGTCCGAGATAAAAGAATAATTGTAGCATCTGAAGACTTTTATGAAAGTAAAGTTACTTGAGATCTTGTCTCCTTACTCCTCTGCCCATACCATTTTACAAAATTCTAAAAAACACGAACTGAAAGAAAAACTCCTTAGTTTAAATTAATGTTGAAACTACAATTGAGGCATTGCCAGTTTAAAAGAATTAAAATAATCACAGCTTGTCCTGATTATATGTACTTACCAGTGCAAAATAGGTTGCTGACCAATTATGCTCTCTTTAACTATTAACAGTAGGATCTTTGTTCTCAAACAATGTTAGATGCACATGTTCTGGAACTTATATTTACCTGGTGGATTCTTGGCAGGATCATTGTGGCTTGGACTTCCTGGTTGTCCAGAATCTATAAAGAAATGAAAGAAATGTTTTACTAATTTGTTTTGAAAGTATCTCACAACCTTTTAATACCCTCCTTCAGTATTAAACTAATACTTAACTTTGTTCTTTAAAGGTCATTTCCCTGACTTTCTACATGAAGGCATTACTGAACAAACACACTATATGTAACACATTTTATGCAGAAGCAGAAACATTGTGAAAGATGCAATGATCCTAACATGAGGAACTCATAGATCACTGAATAAGGACAAGAGAGTCATTCAGGTAAATACTCAAGTTGTAAACACATCTACAAGGATACCTTTTCATTCCCTTTCCCTCCATCCCCCAAATACAATATTGCATAATCAGCAAAGCAGAGTAGTTTCTTCTCAGGCAATGACCAGAAAGACGTACTGGAACAGGCAACTAATGGCGTTTGCAGACATGAGTCCTGTTTCTTTACCCTTTCCTTAAAGCACAAAGGCCTAAGCTGCTTCCACAGACTCAGTACTGCCCTGAAGATACGACCGTCCATTTTAATACAATATAGGCTTTGTGTTCCTAGTCTGTGAGAATTGCTGTTGTGAAATGAAGATTATGTAACATCAAAACTAACAAAACCCAAATCCTGTAGACTTCAAAGAGTGTTCTCTTCATGATATATGCACCAGCTGAATCAAGAGGAGAATGCAATTTTTTGTTAACATACTAAATAATAATGATATCCTTATTCATAAAAGCAGTTGCTTTTAAAACTATCTACTTTTTGCTGTATTCCCACACCAATAATATAACAAAACCCTGCTCCACTGCAAGAAATTGTTATTAACAAAGTAAGACACAACAGGCACTCTTTTATGCAAAGAGAGTAAGAAATTAAATGAAGTTCAACCATTTGTTCTGTACATAGGTATCTAAAATGGAGCAGAACAGTTTTACAGTCTGAATAAAAAAGATCCATTTTTTAAAGTGTATCAGCGCTTGTTAGTAGCATAGGACCACCAAAAGATTGCAGTACAGAAATTGCTACTGCCAAATGGACCACAGAGGAAAGTCAAGAGTTCTTGAATGCATTGCTGCTTACAGTGTCCAAATTAAAGAAAAAAAAGCTAGAAAAGGTTAAAAGTACGTATAAACAAATACTTGTCCTTTAATCCCCATGACTGCTTCTTAAAGCCTAGCTAGAACTCAAAGCTCTAGCTCTCAACCTAGAATGAAAGATACCCTCCACCTGCTACAAGAAATTCATTGAAATCTGTTACCACGCATTACGTAGCTTAGCAAACATGGCTTCACACACTTGTCTCTCAATCAGTTTAAGTTAACACAATCTTGATTCTACAGAAGATATTATCTGAGATGGAAATCCATTTCACAGTTCAAGTTCTACTGAATTCACCTGAATGACAGCTGTCACAGAAGACAAGCATCTGGGGATCTAAGAGAGTACTGGAAGACCAATGCACATGTGAAACCCAGTTCCAATGGTATTAAAAACAGAACTAAATTTTCCAATACTGAATGAAATCATTCCTGCACACAATAAAAAACACATTGGATAGAGAATTTCACATGAAATTTCCTCTATCTTCTTCAGCCCTGGGTAGGAAGAATGAAGTACAAGCCTCCCAGTCAGAGTCTACACATGGAAGTTTGGGCACTTGGATACTCTTAAGAGTCCCATTGTACGGCACAATTATGTTGCCATTCAGTATGCCTGCTTCTTTTCATGATAAGATACAGCACATCCCTTCAAAAAAACAAATTAAGTTGATTTGAAAACTCAATCAGCTACAAGAAATGCTAAAAATAAAATGTGTTTTTCAAATGGACCCTTATATAGACAAACGTCCTTTTCCCCCTGTTGCAATGGGAAGGTTCACCCTGCAGGGGGTGAACTTTAATATTCTTCCAAAAGGCATTCTCTGCTTCTGCACATCATACATATTATTATTTAAACTAAGATTACCAGAGAGGATTAATTTTACATAGCAGTGGTCCAACTGTAAAACTACTGCAGATGCGTGGCTAAATGAAATGTCAATTTGGTAGCAGATGCACCCAATAAAGCTTGGACAATGTAGCTTGGAGAACACAGAGATTTGAAACTGGATTAATGAGGCCTTTGAAGTTTTCTCCTGTTAAAATTCACTATAAAGATGCACAAAGTGAGGAATATTTTCTAGCTCTTGCACAGCAACTTGCCTTTACTCCTTCTTTCTCATTGTCAACATGGCCACTTTCTGGAACCAGGTTTTAAACATTGATGGCAGTTTAAACAATTCTTTTTCATATTATAATAAGATAAACTTAGCAAAGAATTTTCCGGTTATAGGGATGAGCAGTTGACTAGTTACTATAATTTGCCAGTCAGACTTAGTTTTGTTTTATGTTAACTACTTATCAGACACGATTTTTACAGATTGATTCTCAGTGTTTTGTGCAGTAGATGCTGCTAGCATATTGGCCAGCAGCATCTCAATGATCTTGAGAAAGCAAAGAATAATTGTAAGCTGAATATGAGAAGCAACTTCCCTAACCCTTCACTTAAAGCAGTTGAGAAAGCAAAGAATTGCATTCTGTATGAGAGTATCAATCCATGTAACTCTGCACTCAAAGCACACAGAAGCGTCTCATTCTCAGGATGAAAGACATAGACCTGAGATGACCTGTTACAATCCAATTCTCTTACCAGTGTCAGTAATTACAAAGCACTCTCCTGATTTGATTGGATGCAAACAGCCTTGCAAAGTACAAAAGATCCATGATCATTACAGGAATAAATTATATGAATAACTTAATTTATAAGCAGAACATTGAATGAAAAGAGACATTGGAGCAATGCTCTTCTAAAAGAGGCAGTAAGAGACATTTTTGGAAAGCCACAGAAACTAAGGAAGCAAAAGACATGTTAAGACATTCTAAATCTTTCTTTGTCTTCATCTGCACAAGATCATTAATTAACAACATGAGCCCCGGCTTTAAAAATTGCAGGCTTTTCATCCAGTGTGGTGGAGAAAGACATAAACCAGACTCATTGTCTGCCTAGCTGGCTTTGCATTCAGTTTTCACACCAAATAATTCTGTGCACATTTTAAAAAATATATATATATATAAATCTTAAGCTAGAAGTTGTAAGTATAGCTATACATCTAGTAGCAAATAAAACCTGATCATGTAAATGTGATGAAACTGAAATTTTCAACATTGTCATTTAGGTAGGTGCCAACTGTAGGTTCCCTTAGTTTATTCTTTTTCTTTGCTTTTTTTGTTTGTTTGTTTATTTGTCTGTATGTTTTAAAATACTCCTTCTCAAATTTGACTGTCAATGTGCTTTTCTTGAAAAAATTCTTCCACGCAGATCTCACAAGTACTTATCCTTATTTGCTACAGAGCAAAAAATCACCTACACATACCATTTCTACAGAATGGCTTTCATATGCACCTCAAAACTACAGTGAGCATATCTTCTTCTCTGCTCTTCTTGGTGCTGACTGCTCCAACAGTCAACAGCTGATGCCTTGATAAGTTATTGCCCCATGGATGAGCAGTTTATATAAGAATGGTTCAAGCTAGCCTTTACTCTTATCTGGTAGATATTCATGTAACCCTGATATGCTTTATGCATAATTTATGATGATTCAGCATGGCTTCCATCAGGATATTCAAACTCTTTATCTCAAATTATTCTTTCTTTTAGAAGACAGTTGGAGAGGATGAGTCAAGAAGCTGGTGTATTTTATACTGAATTGTTTCCCGTGTTTTCATTTCTAGGGGTCAATCCCAATGAGCATCTGTGAATACAGGCAACTCTCACTGCAGCCAGGGTTAAATAAAACTGACTGCTGGGGCCTGCTGCTGGTGAGAAAAAAAACATCCCTTTCCTCTGCCGTACACTAGGAGAAAGGTGCTGCCATGATGCATCTCTCTTGGCTTCATAAAGCAGAGGAGGGGGAAAAAAAGCTGATGGCTTGCCATCCAGTCAGGGACAAGATGCTCTCTCCCTCTGCACCACCTTGTTTTCGACAAGCAGCAGCAGGAAGGACACCCACCCCAGCAAAACAACAACGTCACACTGCTGTTCACCAGCTTCCTGAGGGGTTTTTAGTATTGCTCACCTCAGGAGTCTAATCTTTCATTTTTCAGCTGATAATAAAAGATACTGTCTTTAAAAACTAAGTTATGCTATACCTCCTTTATGCCCCACACCGTACAAGGAATTTTGCTTTTAAGGGTCTCTGCATTAGCATAACATTGAAGGACTTGAAAACAAATAGAGGCAGAATCTGTAAAAAGAAAAAATACTTTCTTGAGCCATGTCTTAGAAATAAGCAGATTCTCCACAGGTGTCATACTAATCAAATAAACTTCCTCAGTGGTTTCAGTGAACACATTTCACTTTTCATTTGCCACAGGCTAGGAGACAGCCTTTGGGCTCAGTTAATCTCAGCTGACAGCCACTAATTTAATCATTCACCAGCATGTAAACACACCCTTGTTCTTTGATAGTCCATGATTTGGATATGGGGGAGGATAAAAGACCAGAGAGATGTGGCACCATGTAAGTACCAGTTTGATGCTGTTCAAGCCTTCACATACCTATACAGCATTTGACATGACAACTGAGAGTCACTACCATGAAGAAGAATCACAACTACCTCCCAGACTGTCATCCTTCAGGATTACATAGCCACCTGACATCACAAACCTGAAGCAAATTGTTGTACTCCTGAAAATCATAGGATTGCAGGACATCCCAGTCTGGTGGGAACCTGGAGAGGCCTCTAGTCCCAGCCCCTGCCCAGGGAAGGCTCAGCCATGGGATCAAACTCAGCTGCTCAGGGCTTTACAAAGTCAGAGCATGAAACCCCTCAAAGACAGAGACGGTCCAACCTCCCTGGGCCCCATCCCCACTGATGCGTTGTCCTCATGAGGAAAAGACTTTCTAAATCAACCCTTCATCTTTCAAAGACTTTGAGAACATGATCATGCTAGGAAAGCATTCATGTCAACAAAAAAGCAAGATCTCTCCTCCAAAGAAAATAATGTGATCAGCAAAAATCCATAAAGCAAATAAATAAATAATTTCATGTGTGTACTTTAAATTGTTACTGTTAATTATTATTTTCCTAATTTTACTACATACTTACCTTCTACTACCTACATTATTATACCTTGACAAAGCAACTGATTGGATTGATAAATTTCCCAAATACTTTTAATGATAGTTTTGCAAAAGCAATGTCTTTCATTGTGTACCATTTCTGTATCAGACTATCCTGAATTATTGTACAACTTTATATGCATTATTCACACCAACTCTAGTGATACAACAGTTTGTTCATCATATAACCAAGTTCAAAGTGTTTTCTTGCATTAAGTATCTGCTGAAATTATGCTTTAGACATGGAAATGGAATTGGTGCAAGTGTCACCCATGTTTTCTGAAGTATGTTAACTTGAGGGGGCATTTCTTTTTCACATTTTCATAGGCCACTATATTTAATGAATATACTTCCCCTGAAAATTTTGATTAACTGATTTCATATGATAAAATGAGCACCCCTACCACTTTCTTTGATTGAGAACAAGTCCTGTAAGAAGCAGCTGAGGGAACTGGGGTTGTTTAGTCTGGAGAAAAGAAGGCGGAGGGGAGACCTTCTCACTCTCTACAGCTACCTGAGAGGTGGGGGTCAGTCTCTTCTCCCAAGTAACAGGTGATAGGATGAGGGGAAACAGCCTCAAATTGGGCCAGGGGAGGTTTAGATTGGATATTGGGAAAAACTCTTCACTGAAAGGATTGTCAAGCATTGGAACAGGCTGCCCTGGAAAGCGGACGAGTCACGATCCCTGGAGGTATTTAAAAGATGTGTAGATGTGGTGCTGAGGGACGTGGTTTAGTGGTGGGCTTGGCACTGTTAGGTTTACGGTTGGACTCAATGATCTTAAGGATCTTTTCCAATCTAAATGATTCTATGATTCTTTATCCTTGTAGATATATGATATGAACCACATTTCACACAAGGAGGAAGCACCACCTCAAAAAAACAAGTAGGGCTTCACCATGAAAACGAAATGTTTGCAGGTTGAAGCCTCACACCTTTTGCCAACAGCATATGCTCTATCAGCAATACGTATTCATGACACCCAGGCTGAAACCCTCCACAGAAACAGTGACTTCTTTTAAACATGTCATTCTGTTACCCTTATTCTGCATCGAGTTCCTCTGTGTTCACCAAGACTGCTATCTAATAAAATGCCATTGCACTGGGTAAGTATCCAAGGTGCTAGCCCTACAGGTTTTTAACGTGCTTAGTACTCATAGAGCTGGTCATAAATGAGCAGTGCAGAGAACTGAAGTTAGATATTTAGGTGCAAGTCTTGGGGCAGTGGCATCGACTCCCAGACAATATTGCACTGGCAAACCCCGCTGGCCACGCAAGGAAGGAGTGCTTGCTGCTAAGCTTGCAGAGGCTCTGTGGCATCCTACCTCCCACTCGCTTTGATCTGCTTGCAGACCTTTTTTTAAATAAGTGTACCAAAGAAGTGCAAAGGCTCTTAAGCTGACAAAGAAATAACAGTCATGGTTGCTATCAATACGAGGTGTATTCAAATCTTAAGAAAGCCTCAGTTCCTCAGTTACTCCATTTTGGCAAGTAATGCCCACTGCTTTTTGCTCCTTTCATTAGTTTGTACCCAGGGGGCACATGAGGGACCTCCTGGGAGACCAGAGCAGTGGCAGGAGCTACACTGAAGGCTGGACGTGCTGATCCTACCAGGGCGGGCTTCATCAGCACCAATGTGCCGCACCAGGAGCCGTGAGGCACCCTAACAGTGACCTACGCTCCTTTACCTTGAAAGGGTGTTGCCGTCTAACCTTCACCTACCTGAAAAAGGCAGTGAGGAGCTAAGCTGACTGCTGGCCCCAGAAAGCTAAGGTATCTTAGCTGTGTTGCCCATTGGCTCTGGCAGGCACCCAGGTTTTAGCCCAAGCAGGCCTGCCATTTCACAAAAGCAGGGCTCAGGCATGGAGGTGCTGCCACTGAGGAGACAGCCGGCCCAGCAGGCAGAAGCTGGGCTCTGTTTTCATTTTGGTTTGAAACCTGTTTGCTTTGGAGTGGGGACATGGCAAGAGCCCCTCAGTCATCGAGCCATCCCCTTTCACCGCACTCCTCTGGGCCCTCCCGCTGCAGACAAGTTCTCCTGCGGCCAGCAGGAGAGGGAAAAACCCCCGTGCCTCTCAGCCAAGAGCCCGTCCGTCCCTGTGGGACACACAGGGGTCTGCCATGAGTGGCATCGCCACGCTCCGGGCTGGTCGGGGTGATCCTGGCCAGCCGGGAGGACAGCAAGGTCATGGCGGGCTCCCCGCTTCACCTCCCCTTTTATCAGCAGCTCCGATCTGCTGCTGCCAAGTCACCCAACCGGCCATTGTCGAGACTGTTAACTTTTCTTCAGAGTGTTTTAATTAGGTAAATAAAAAACGGTAATTAAATCAACATTACGTAATGTGTTTCTGATTTGTAATCTCATTTAAATTAATTAACTGACTCAGCCCTTGTTTAGTTTTTAAACTGCCCTAGTTAAGAAGTGGAGCTCTGGGAGTAAATCCAGTTTTTATATAGTTGAAAGAAATTCAAGGACCTAGAAGCACTTACCAGAACCAAAATAGCAATAAGCATAGTAAGCTTTTCAGCTTTATGTCCCGTGCACAGATTTATCTTTTTAATTTAAATTCCCTTATTTGTTTATGTAAAATAAAACACAACACTTATTTATTCAAAATATTTCTTATACAATTTATAAAGACCATATGTTGCCCATTTTGAAAACTGAACAACTTTCCCCAGCTGTGTTATAGGTTGTGCATGGAATATATACATATCATATATATATATATATATATGCATATACATGTATGTATGCGCTCACACACACACATTTTTAAGTTAAGAAAAGGGTTATATTTTTTCATGGCCTGAAACAAATGTTTCCCATACTTCATAATATTAGCTGAGCTCTTTTTTGACATGTACATTAAGAAGAGATTTACATAGGTATCTTGCCACATGTGGATGCATGTGAAAGAATGAAGTTTCTTTCCAAAACTTACTGGATTCAGTAGGAAAGGATGAGATATGAACGTTTAATTCTATCCATCTGGATGACACTGTGGATACTAGCTATAGTCAGAAACATTCAGAAGTTGATCTTGGAAACCAAGAAACCTTTTACATTAAGGTATGTATCATAAAGGGCTTTTATTACATATTCTTCAGAAAATGAAAAGCAAAAGGTAGAACACAGTGAAAGACTTATTTGGGTGTTTAGAGAAGAAAGAAATTATATGTTAGACTATATTAATGAAAATGTTTGTATTTGCATGTAAAGAATAGCCATTTGCATGCATATACCTTCAGCCAATTAACAAACTGGCCACTTCATTATGTTGTGAAAGAAAAAGGTTGACCCTCACGTTCACGCATTGTATATTACTAAGAAATTCTGCACGGATCCTGGTTTCATGGAAGTCAATTTGAATTTTACCACTGACTCACATGCAGTCAGGATTTCATTTTTTGTTGTATTTTAGGGCAGTAAAGCAAAGAGTTCCAGGAGATAAATTACACATTTCCACTACATAAGGCAATGTTTTTAGGCACAGAATAATGATGACATGGCTACGAAAAAAGATCAGTTTTGTTCAATATGGGTCTCAGCCAAAAGTTGTTAAAATCAACGGAAAGGTGCTCCAGCTAGTTTTGCACAGGGCACTTAAAAGTACAAAGGAAAGCATAGTTCAACAAATACTCTAGGATAGGACTGCATTTTTTCTTCTAGGTGCATTGCATCCTCCACTAAAACGTACAGTAATAAAAGCTGGATTCTTCAGCCTTTCAGAAAGTTACAAACATATGCTGCTTCGCGAGTCTAAAACATCACCTGACAAAGAACCCACAAAGTAGTTTACAAAGAGTAGCAGAGGTTCACGAGGCCTCTCTACTAGTCTATAGACAGAGATCTCCTAAAATGCTAAGCATGCCACCACACTATACAGTAATTGGGGGAAATAAATGGCAGTTAAACTATAATGCTAGGATTTTACATATCATGGAAACTCCAACTTGAGCACTGCAGTGTTTAGTATTTCTTCAAACCAGCTAAGAACAGCATGAGGTAATACCTCTGCCAGTAAGTATAACTGTGCTTAGGAGCCCAAAACAAAATTAATGTTTTCTTTGAAATAGGAGGGAAAAGGCTTAATGATTTTACAACTTAAGCATCATTGTAGTGTTTCTAAATACTGTAAGATTTACCAAAGGATCTCCTAATTTTGAACTATGACCCACAATGCTACCACAAGTATGTTTTCATTTCAATTAATTTCAACTTTATGACTGGTGGTAGAACATGACCTTTAGCATAAAGTATATGGAATACATCAAGAAAAGACCCAGAGAGTGATGGTTTGGTTTTGGTTGGTTGGTTGGTTGGGTTGGGTTTTTCGGTTTTTCAGTTTTTCAACTGCTGCCTATACACTGCTGAGAATTTCTTATCTTGAGATTGCCAATTGATGCTATGTACAATTTTTAAACACTGGGAAATTACTTTATGTCTAACAGAGATGGAGCATAAAGAATGCCGTAGTTCTGTGTATCCTTAAGTAGCATATTTTTTATCATAGATCACGTTTATGAGAGCAATGTCTCAAATGGCAGTACATACATATAATTTGTAGGTTATGTTACCGTATTCTTTATAAAGTGGATTTAATTCCATCTGCTATAATTAAAAATTCATAGACAAAATATGCCCACTTTGCCTGTCCATATTCCCACACACATACTATTAAAACAAACTAATAGTGACAAAAGAAAGATTAAATCTATCAGTGGCCACTAGCTAGGTAATGCACAACTGGCTGAGAAAAATCACCCTACCTTTTCATACCAGTGGTTCACAAACTTGACTGGAATTGCACGTGTGCTCACAGCCACCGTGTTTCTTTTCCACTATATGCAAGTTGGTAATGAATAAATAATGAGAAGAAATGATGTATAGAGTACTGAAGCAACTGTGATAAAAAAAAAATTCTGATCAATGCACTGATTTTCTGACTACTTTGACCTTTTACAGTAGATAAAAAATTAGAAGTACCTAATCATACGATGTGCCACAGGAAAACTTAAAATGTAGAACCGATTAACCCATAGAAATATATGACTAACCCAGTTTTGTGTTTGGGCAGAGATGTCCTGCAAAAAACACAAGGAATTTTTTTTAAAGCATGTAACCAAAATAGAAAAAAAAACACCTTTTTTAAAGGTTTAAACGAAGTCTTTCAGATTTTAAAAAAAGCAATTTCAAAGAACATTTTTCCCACAGACTCCCTACCTCTCTATTAGCAATACTACTGCCGTTGCGGTCATATTGGTCAAAAGCTATAAAAGAAATATTAAATCCTATCTGACCATGTTCATTCGTGTCTTCCCAACATAATTCTGTCATTTTGTGGCTAATATCACATGGGAGCATCTGATATGTAATTCTGTAATTTTCGCTGTACATTACACATCAGCAAATCCCTCACTTTGGCTAATTTCTAATGTATAACCTTTGTCTACGTAGGCGAAATTCCCTGACACAGGTACAATACCAACTACAGTTCTGCAACCAAGATTTTAAGATACGTATGCTGGTTCAGTATACAGCAGGGGCTGCTTTTGCTCTTTGTATTTCAATTTATTTACTAAAGCTGGCACAAGTTCTTGTAGTACCTAAGGGTATCGTATACTTGGAAAAAGGATACTACTTTTTATCTCAAAAAAACAGGTGCATGGATTCAAATTCCAAGGTTTTTATTTTTATTGCTTATTACTTTTTACTTTTTTTTGGTTTGCATGAGTAAAAATTGAGTGATAATTAAGTAAAAAAAAAAAAAAAAAAAAACAAAAAACAACCAACTAACTCAGAATTCTTACTGCACCTGGTAACTTGCCAGTGCCTTGAACATTATTTAACCATCCAGAATTTCTAAGGCTTATTTTCTTACCGCTGTTCCACCACAGCAGGACCTTGAGAAATCTATCGAGTCTGATTTGGTCTGTAGCTATAAAAAAAGTCTTTGGAGCTAAAAAACCCTGCACAAGTTCACTGAAAATACAACAGAAACTCAAGTTTCAGTTTGTGGCAGAGAGCAAAAGGGGGTGCACCACCCAACAGCTCCAAGACCTGAAGCCAGAGTGAGTAACTTTAGACATTCAACACGTACTATAACTGCAGGAATTATATTCTTAGTAAAGGGCCTTTTTTACTTAAAAAAATAACTTTCTGCTGGCTAAAGATATACGATAACATTTAATCCAAACAGTCCTTTCCATTTTAATGTTTGTATATTCATGTATCTGTGCGTGTGTGTCCTGAAATTATAAATGCATATAGCTTCATGGTTATCTTACTTGTAGACCAATGTTTGGAGCTTTGTAGAGGGAAAAGTCTAGTAAGTTAAACATGTTAACTCTCTTGTGCATTACTGAAAGAACAGGAATAAGTGTGAACAATAGCACCTTCATAACAGCATTCCTTACAGAAATATTTCAGATTTTTCTAAAAACACTATAGCAAAAAATAGCAACTTAATACTTGCACAGCCCTTCTTCCAGGAACAATAATAATCATTTTCCCCCTTGTGCACCCACACAGCAGGTTCACGATTCAGTTCAACATCTTCTTATGTGTATTTGAGCACTTTGACAGCTCTGCACTGTATTTTTCCTGGACCTGAAGAACTTAGAAGAGACACAGTGCACGGCACAAGAGTTTGGGTGTATGCAACTGTAATTACAGCAGACGTTCTTATGACTAATTTCAAGCAGATGACAATACTTTAATGGAAACCTGCGAACTTTTCAGATTCTGCCTTACCTTCCTCCCTCCTGCCTGTCCCCCTCTGCCCTCCACAAATACACAGACACCTTGTTCACTTCTGAAAAGACATCCTTACATCTCCCTTTCTAGCCCAGCCTCCTTTCGTTGTGGCTGCTGCCAACACTTCAGAGCAGTGTAAAGTCAATCTGTCTGTGCTGCTTGAGCAACTTAATGTGAATTTGGAAAACTGCGCAATGCCAAGACTAGATTTCATTCAGATCAGCCTGTCCTTCAGTAGCTCAGGTTTCCACGCAGTTGCTAAAATTTGCATTGACATGCAAATGAGACCAATTGGCTAGCTAGACAATAATCTTTACCCTTATGAACAGTTATAGCAAGCAAATCTCCGATGCCCCAAAATGCTTTTATGTTTTCAAGCAGTTTTCCAGGAGATGCTGTACATCTGAATAACCAACAGTATTCCTTTAATGCCTACTGAAAAGTGAAACACGAACAACAATAGAGCCTTTCAGGACAGTGGTATGATATCAGTAACGGCAAGAACATGAGAAAATCCAATTCTCTCATGAAATTCACCTTGGCCTAGGGCTGTGTTTCTCCACCCAGTGGGTGTGACTGACAGGCAAGCGCTGCAGAGGGCCCAACAGTCACACCTCACACTCGCAGAAACCAAATCAAGAAAACCAACAACCAACACCAAAAAAAAAAAAAAAAAAAAAAAAAAAAAAAAAAAAGGCAGGCACCAATCCCAGGATACAGCAAAGTTAAGAAGCCTGCCCGTCAGCCTGCCCCAAACAGCTTTTCCCAAACCCTCTCCAACCTGAAGCTGTCCCATGGCAATGAACGCTTTCCACAGGATGCTCTTCTGCTCACTGGCACCAACGCACCTTCGCAGGTGGGAGCAGAACAGGGTGCCTGAGCCACCCACAGCAGAGTGAGGACACGTCAGGGCTGGCAACAGAGAGCTCCAACAGCAGCAACGCAACCACAGGAAACCAAGAATATGCCAGCACATTTTGGGGCCAATTTTTCGAAAGTAATTCTGGCATTAGCCTTCCTCCCTTCACAATTGTTCAAAATTAAGTTTGTGTAACAAAGTTAAAACACGCTCCATATCAAGCCAGTTTGTCTGCTGTAAGTTTAAAGCCCTGTGTCCCCTCAGGAAACACTAGCATTACTGTATGGCCCCTTTCTTCTATTTTAATCAAATGAACAATCAAATCACTTCCATATGCATAGCTATTGATAACAGCATGATGTAAGTATTCAGGAGATGGAAACAGCACATGAAGACAGATTGCCACGACAATAAGAATAAAACTAAAGCTTTAGACAAAGTTTAGTCTACAGGTTACCACAGTCTGTCAGACAGTATGTGTATGTATACAGGAGACAGCCTAGAAAACACGGATCTAGGAAGATTGTCAAGCTTGCAAGCCTACACTATTTCCCATACACACGTTGGCTCAGTCACAGCAAGTCTGGGTAGCTTTGCACAGCTCTCACCTATACCATGTCAAAATATACGCCACAGAGTAGCATTAAGTTCATGTAAATTATAGGCAATAATATGGGGATCTCTGAGCAAAGGCATATGTCAGCATCAAAATGATAGGTGCTTTCCTAAATTTATTAGCATCAGTCCGTTTTAATAATCAGCGGATAAAAAAAATGTAATCAGTATGTTGCAGCATTAAAAAAAAAAAAGACTCGTCTAAACGTACATAATAAAAATCACATGTTAGGAAATAACATATATTAAGCAATGAGGCATTAAAAAGAAGTGCAGTGATAATGGAGCAGAACAAGGCAAATTCTCTGGACCATATCTTTCCGTAAGATTAGTAGGGGAGAACCACAGTAAATTGACATATCTGGACTATGTGTTAAAAAATACTTTTTTCTACATTTCCATACTCCATTCAAGTGTTCTCGAAGACTGCTGAAATACGTTCTCTCAGCATTGATTGCAGACTCATGACCAAGACTGGAGTTTATACTTTAAACCACTAGAAAGCCAAGATAAATTCTTAGCCCAAATGACAGAGTCCTTACTGTCCTGAAATCTGTAAAAATTAAGTTTGTGCCTCTTAGGAAAGACCATTCTTCTGTCCTTCTTACAGGTATTGCAGACCAATTTTAACAACTTGTACAGCCTGAAGACCTTGGATTGGATGAATACCTATGTTCAGTCCCTGCTAACAACAAATTCAAGGCTGATGGCCTTCAAGGAACAATACTTAAAACAGAATTTTGTTCTTGTTCACACATAAGCATACCCACAGTCTTTCCTTCTGCAGGGCAGATTTGTCAATGTCAAGGTCACAAGCTAAGCAGCAGCAATCAAGATCATCTTGCTGATTTCAGGCATTCCCAGGAGAAAGCTTCCTGAAACACTCCACAAAATCAAGCTCTGTGAAAACTCTGCAGTGATGTTTCACTTTCAGGTACCTGAGAAAATGACTATGCCCACGCCTCGCACTTGAAGAACATCTAAAGAATTCACCAACAAAGAAACAAAGCTGCCTGACTACTCAACTCTTTCACCATTACTAATGCTCTCTGCTTAGGGGGCAAATATAGTTAGCAGGGTGTAAATCACAACTGAGCGAATCACAGCTGGAAGGACAGAGACAGACAACGTACCTTTAGAATAGAAAAGTAATAGTAACAATTGACATCCACATTTACAGAGGATTCTTCTGTTGTGTTACTAAGAGCAGAGGGCATAGATGTGAGTAAATTACTGCCTGGTATGCAATGAATTCAGAATATGTAGCTTTGTGTGTGTGGAGCTAGA
The DNA here is from genome assembly GCA_013398915.1 of Dromas ardeola. Lineage (NCBI taxonomy): Eukaryota > Metazoa > Chordata > Aves > Charadriiformes > Dromadidae > Dromas > Dromas ardeola. The sequence continues at coordinate 408,278 of VYZM01021234.1, read as the reverse complement.
AGTGGTTGTCCACAAGCAAAGTTTGATTATAGGAAGTGCACAGTTATTCCATTCATTACATTGGCAGCACTTCTACCCAAGTTCTAGGTCTATAATTAACTTTAGGAATAATACTGTAGATGAAATTGTTAACGATTTACTATAACTTACAACCACCTGTATGAATGAACGAAACAACCAACAACAAATCCGTCTCCCTGCCTTCTCTTCGCAGTCTCTCTCTACCTTCCTCCTGCCACCACCATATGTCTGTGAATATTCCTCAACCCTGCAGCTTTCTTAGGGTCCAGGAAAATACTTGTACTTAAACAAACTAAAACCACTAAGAACTGTACAGGATTCTTGCTCAACTGAATAAGACACAATCAAATGATGCTTATTATGAAGGGGGCCTGCTGCTGAAAGGATCTTTCCCTTTTTTCTCTTGCTTGTTGCTGTTACTTTAAAGAAACAGCCTCTCTTTAAAGGTATGCAAGGTAGGGGAGAGGCTGAGCTGATGATGAATAAAGTGAATAGTCTCTTTTGAAGACGGACTGAAATATGAAGCTGTGCTTTACAACCAGGGCTTTGATGAATCGTCTGAACAGAAGGCTTCCCCTACAATCACGCAATTTTACAACTCATGGCCAACAGTCATGCTGCATTTATGGCTACTATTATCAGCCTTAGTGTTTAGTCAAAAACCAGGAGATTAAAGCATTAGGTGAATACCATAGTCATGATAAGAAACTTTACAGAAACAGGACCGGTAGATGTATTTTCCTGCTTCAGCTTCACAAGATGGAGAGAAGCTGAACCAAAATCCGGCGAACAAATTTAGGCTGGGGAAAAAAATGTACAAAACTGTTCAGTTCAGGAGTTTTCAGATTTATGTTAGTGAAGTTTGGGTTCTGAACACCTATACTTATTATCAGAAATTCCCAGTTATAAATACTACCTTAAGCTTAATGCTCTTAGTAGTTACAACAGGGTCACAGATATTAATGTAGATGCAGATCCAACTGCAACGAAGTGTAGTACTAAACTCCAAAGGAACTCGACTCCCAAATCAGTAAAACTGCGCAAGTAAGAAAAACCAGGGGAGGGGAGAGGGATAAATCCACAAAACCAAAACGGTTATTATGTATCTTTAGAACTTCATGCTTCACTGAGCTTTACTCAGAATTCCTCTTAAAAAGTTCAGTGTTCACTGCCTCTGCGAGCAGCTTGCAAAGCTGCAATCCATACACTCCTACTGTCAAAAATTTCTCTGTATTCCCATCTCAGCTGCGTGCTGTGTACGTTCCATTTAGCCGACTACCGAAGAATAGAAAGAAAATACAAATGTTGGCATAGGTGATTTCAAGCCGTAGTTGTTTGACCTTTTTGTATAAGCTTTTGGCATCTGCAACTTGGCAGGCAGAGAGCAGGCCGAGCCAGGACAAAGAGGAAGACAGGAAGCAGAAAGCTGGCCATGTCTCCTTGGCAGTCAGCGTTGCAACAGGGTGAAAAACCACATCGCTGCCAAACCAGAAACAGTGGGGGAAGCCCAGATAGTTGGCAAGTCACATACGGCTGTATTGTACATCCTAAACACTAAATGCCTGATAAACTTAAGTGCTATGCCAGAGCCTAATCTATTTAAACTGTCTTCTGCTGTGCAGGGGAATACTTCATTTGTACTTGTTTATGTGTTTCCTGAAGAACTAACACAGCATTGTTACTACCATCTAAGGGCTGGCAGGTTAAAAGCTTGCTGCTACTATACGCGCATGAGCTTTCAGCATCTTTCTAAAAAATTCTCTAAGATAATGCCAAAGCAGGGGATCCCCACCACACGCACTCATTTTCTGCCCCCAGCCCCCATTCCTGGGGACCCAAGCTTTCGATCACCCCCCAGGATACGCAGTGCACTGCCAACTGCGCCAAACCACATTTACCTCTCTGAAAATATTTGTTTTAATTCTTGCCACATTGGTTGAGCAGGACTACTTGACTTCCAACGTTTGCCCAAACATTAGGTAAGCATCCAGCTTCAAACCTGTGATCTGGGACGAAGGAAGGGCCTTGGGTAAAGGTGGCTGTCAGCCACCTCTGCATCCTCCCAAACGCCTGAATGGAGGGATGCTGTTTCAGGCTTTGCTGTGGGTGCAGGATGGGGTAGGTCACTTCCAGCACTGTGCTCTGCAGATTGCTGCAGGCTGCTGTCGGGGCCAGAGCCGCAGTGGTCCTCGTGGACACACAGGCAGAGGTGGGAAACCCCCCAGGACATCGGGACGACCAGTGTGGGCAGATGGAGGAACACTAAAGATGTTTCCTCCATCAGTTATTCAAGGCTCCTTGCACTTACAGTGGACCACAAATTTTGAAGGGGACGTGGCAGAGCATGGTACATGTTGCTCCGCTCCCCAGGAAGGCCTGGCTTCCTGGTGGACCTGGAGACTGGCTAACGCACAAGAGACCCTCAGCAGCTTCACAGGGACTCTGCTCTCCCAGAATGGTACAAAACAGCCTTGTCCCAAACCCAGCTGATTAGGAGGCTTTACTGATAGGCAAAACACAAGAGTTATTTCCTTTCCAAGTATCTCCAGTACTCCTGTAAAACCTTGGGAAGGGCAAGGGGGATTGCGATTTATACAGATCTTTATTTACCAATTATCAATTAAATTAGCATTGTCAAAGGTGACTGATAATCTCTTTGTAAGTGTGGAATGCATTTCTCATTTCGGCCTTTCAGATCTTTCATTCCTGTGGCCAGGCTTGTACTATCTTGACAACTCATTTCATTTTAAGGAACACCAATGAATTACAAAGCATCTTTTTTTAAAATGCCGATTCTGTCTATGGGCCTTGATCAGCATTTTCAACAGACTTCTGTGGCCAAATAAAGAAGGGAATAAGGATCTCGCTCATGAGGTCCTTTGCCACCAAGTTGAATTTTTATTGCTCGTGAAATGGACATAGCCTATTAAAAAGTTTCATTTTACTCCTAAGAGCACTCTGTTCTTTGCTGTACTTACACTCTAATCACAGCAACAGTGCTCAATAACTGTGCTCCAAATTAAGGGAACAGCACTTAAGAAAAACAGCTAGATAATTCCAATTTATCAGCAAGATTGATTTATTGATTGATTGGTAGAAAGAATAAGGAGACAATCAATTAAAAGTAATTATCACTTCCTACAATAGAAGTCTAAGAAAATGTCTTGTGATCACAAGGGACAAAAAGTTATTTTGAATTCTTGCAATAACCAATTGTGTGGGATTCCATCCATAAACTATATTCACTCCCTCACAGCCAATCTTCATAACTGAACAGGTTACAAAACAAGAATTATCCTTACAGCTAGACCCCATCTTATGTTGTTAGTGCCTTATCATCTGCTTTTGCTGACTTTCTTCAATTAGATTTTTAATATATCTCTATTGTTATGCTTTAGTACTTACTAACCTAGTCACATTTATTTGATGTTTACTATGAAAAAGCAAATATACTTTTCTAAAAACATCATTTAAGATTAATTCACTTCAATGGCAATTGGGAATGGGCAAATCAATTGGAAGAAGCTCCTGTTTTTCTGATGGCCTTTCACTTACATTTAGAATCAAACTTTCTGGAATTCATTAAAAGCTGAAGTAGATAATTTCACTTGTTTTTGGGCCATAACACGCCCATTTAAAAACCTCCTGGTAAACTATGCCTTCAGCAATGCTCACCAACATTGTCACTTGTGTCTACTTCCCTCATTCGAAGTTTAAAGTAAAAAAAAAAAAGAAAATTTCACTCAGTCCCCAAAAAGTTCCTGTTCATCAGCTGAAAAAACACACAAAGACACTTCGGTGCCCTTTACCAGTCATCAGCCTGCCCCACACCACCACCTCCTGGCCCCACACACATGCAAACCAAAGCTGAACATTCTGTGGGGCAGAGACCATCATCTAGACTGCTGTGGGACAACCAACAGCCTTTCTGCTGCTGCTGCTACTGCACCTTATCGACAGCAACGAGTGGCTCGGCCTGGAAATACAAATGCCAAAATGAAAGCAGACAAGATAGCAGTTTCTTGGATGCTAGTCCAAGTTTCATGACTAAAGAAGTCTTAACATACTTTCAAAAAAAAATACAATCCTCCCTACTACTCAGCTTGTCCAAACTGAACAGGTCCTTTAAATCCTGAAGTCTGTCATCCCCGGAGAACATGTTAACCCAATTCTGTGACTGTGCTAACTCTGTTTTGCCCAGACCCTGAATACGGAGCCCCCCCATGCCAGGGATGATCCCTCCAACGCAGTGCGACCCCTCACAGGATTGGGGAGCTGCTGGCTGTGAGGAAGGGACTCAGCATTTCGGCCTTTCAAAGTCACACTGAAGCTTCTCATTCCCACAAAAATGCAAAGGGAATTAGAGAGAGTTACTTCAGTGCATTTGATAGTAGGCAGAAAGATATTATCTAATATGTATCCTTATATTATAAAACATTAACCAGTTCCACAAAGTCAATTAACTCATTATAAAATACTGTAACCTCCAGCATTCTGAAGTTTGCAGGGAAGGATCTTTGGCTGCTTTTGCCATCTAAGGCTGAATAACGCTTGTGATTGGAAATTATTTTTCTTTTACTCTGTAAGAACAATTACTGCAGCTATCACACAATTATTGCAATTATATTTGTAAGAACTGCTGTTCAGAGCTGTTCTCTGTAGCACCATTCTGCAACGCCGGGAACATTTGTCTTTTCTAATGATCACCAGCACAAATGTCCTTTTGTAGCTCTTTAAGTGATTTCATTTATTTCTATTAATATCCTGTTACTTGCTTTGGGAGAAACCAAAGGAGACAGGCCCCAATTAATATATACTTTTAAAGTAAAGGCTTTTAGTGAAGCCAGAGCTAAGGCATTTTAAAACAGGAATTGACACTTCCCTTTATGACAGCCTAACATTTTCAATGTGCCTTGCTAAATGGATAGAAAGCCCCCAAAATACTTCAAATCTGTGTTTCATAAACTGTACTCTCAGAGAAGTAGCAATAAAGTTTATTGCAGACCTAAAGTATCTGCATAAACCCGGTTAATTGAAAAGTGGGTGGAGAAGGCTGCCAAATTAAATGTTTACATTAGCACAGCTGTATTGTAAAAACATTCTGCCCCCTGTGCTTTGTAATTATAAGATATTTCTGGACTGTGTATCTCTGCAAAGTTTATCTCTACTGCCAAGAGTGTTTTGGCACAGAGTGTCTGCAATTTTTGGCAGCCAGAGCGCTCTCAGTGCAGGCAGTATCTAAAATGGCTGCCAAACAGTTATCCTGAAATGTCGTCGACCTGGTGTCGTCCTGTGTGAAGGGCAGAAGCCAAAGCTGGTTTTAAAACCCTATGATTGTTTTAAATGAAGCAAGGAGCCGGGTTTCCAGACAAGCAGGGCACCTGGAACCACAGGATGGTCCCACCAGGCTCACCAGGACACCGTGCACGGTGGCAGTATCCCGTAACTGGGAAAAAAGGAGGGAGGAGGGGTTTCCTGAAGTGAAGCTTAATTTTATTGTTTTAAATCATGCATACATCGTCACACGCTTCCCCTGTGCCAGGAGCGCACACGTTGGGACCTTTGCAAAGTACAGCTATTCTGAGCTTCGTTGGAAGGCACGAGCAAAGTCTCAGGCGCCTGATACCTCCTTTGTACTGATTACATTTGCCCACTTCTAAAGAAAATCTCTGCCTTTTCCGAGCAACCAGCAAAACGTACAAAACCCTTCCACACGTCCCAAGCCTCTGCTGTGCCAGACTCCCTGTATTTGGTTTGAGAGGGATGTCCTCACCAAGCTATCCCATCCTTGGCCAGAACTAGGAAACCTTAGCTATTCTCTCCTGGGCCTGAGCAATAAAGATGGGATAGTATTCTTCACTGTGCCCATGGTCAAACCAAATATAAATGGAGAGATTCCTTAAGCCTGCTCACTGTGCTGTAATCGTAACTGACCATGACTGAAGGAGAGGGATTTCGAGCCTTCGCTGAGACCACTGCTCTCTATTGCTCACTGAAGAGTTTCTAAAGAATCCCAGGTAGACCTGGTGGTTTGGGTAATGTCAGGTAACACTTGGGTGTATCATGATGTTTCCACTGAATTTCCTTTAATAAACATAACCCTACAGACATTTTATCATCACTTGGGATTAAAAAAGAAAATAAGAAGTGTCCACACCAGAAGAAAATAGTCCATTAGCAGAAGAATCACAACCTTACAGACACTAAGTGAATACAAAGCTTGCCTTGTGGGTGCTGTCCCTGTCTATTTACTGTCCTAAGCCTCCCTATCAACTATCATTATATAATAACATCTGAACAGGAGCTTTTTATGAAAATGTTATTCAACTGATCCATGAACTGCTTATTGTCTATGGCCACATTGCTTCATCAGAAGATTTCCGATCAAGCCCAGTCAATTACTTATATAACTTTTATTTCATTTCTAAACCTTTCTACTCTATCAAGCAAATCTTTGTCCCTGTAAATACACAGGACATTCACTATGATAGTTCTGTCCACTCAACAGGCTTCTGAAATAAGTGACTTTCACCCTCTGTTTAATTAGTAATCAGGGTCAAAGTCACACAGCTATAGCCATGTAATGCTGATGTCCTTGTAAAGTACCTGTGAGCTAGGGTTAAGGTTCCAAAGAGCATGGGGACTGGATCGGCATGCAATTTCTATTGGTCTCTCTTCTATTAATATTTAATAAGTGCACCTTTAAACTGCTCTCTACAAAAAAAAAGAAAGAAAAAGAAAGAAAGAAAGAAAGAAAGAAAGAAAGAAAGAAAGAAAGAAAGAAAGAAAGAAGACAAACAAAGCTAGCAAGGGATTATGTTCAAAATATTTTATCAGTCAGATATGCGTAGGGATATCTTTGTCACCTCTACTTTCCACAGAATCTGCCATGGTTAATCACCTGTACGTAAAACATTATCCTCACAAACTTATGTCATTTGCTCTACCTTATCTGCTGCTTACAGCCCCTACAGATGAAGCTTCATTCTATGAGTATCACGTCACTCTTCTTCCTTTCAAATGCACGTGTGTATTTTAAAAATAAGTATCTACCTGTTCCCCATTTCTCCTCCTTGCTGAGTTAACATGGCACTTCCAGTTACAACACTAAACAAATACAGGCCATTTTCCCCTATGGAAGCACCAAATACTTACTTTACTGGGAATCCCAAAACTTTCCCTTCTTACCTAGCTGGATTGAAAAAAATATTAAAAGGTCTCATTTATTCTGTTCATTTACTGAGGACAAAAAACAGACGTACAAGAACAGCCTTCTCAAGCTCAAATTTCAATGTCTCACTGTACCTAACTGGACTGATACCAGGCCAGCAACCCAGGGTAAAGACTAGTATATATCTGCATGTAACTCAGGACTTCAGTGCTGTAAGCAGTAAGAAAATGAGATCCCATGCCCAGTCCCCATGTTCTGCATGCTACTGACAACAGGTTTGCTAAAAACTAAGTGAACAAAATGTAATTCTTCCAGGTTTCAAATGACTGTGAGACTGTATTTACCATATTTAAAAATTCCATTATATTCATGCTGTAATTGTAATGCTTTAGGCAACATCTTTGTATCTTAGCAGTTCCACTTGTGGATTTAGAAAGGCTTGCATTTTCACTGGCACTGGCACTTAGGCTTCTGAAGTATTCAAAGGAAAGAAGGATGAAGGTATAATTTTTTTATTTATTTATTTACAGTTACTTCTCTCTTCTCTTCCTTTTGATGAGAATTTTCAAGACAGGAAAAAATCAAAGGACTTCTTTTATCAGGAGCATCACTACAGATGTTTCAGCTTTACAGAAGTGTTGTGAGTAAGACCTCCTCCTTCCTCACATTCCTTAGCTAAGGCTAGGTCTAAATTCCATAAAAATGTGTTGGAAAAGAACACTGAAATGTGTACTTGATTCTGAAAAAAGATGAGGCAAAAGTTATCACAAGTTAATTCTACTTCCTACATCAACTATTTATTTATTTATTCTGCATATCTAGAGATCTATAATGAATCTTGCCTGAAGTATACAAAAGCCGTATGCAAAGGACAAAGTTGCATAGATAAATGCCCGAAAGTCAAGATGTCAGAGAATTTTTTCTTTGCTTTCTGGGCCGTATGCAATGTAACTTCTTGTAATCCTTTGTTCATATTCTGCATCAAATGAGGCTAATGCCTTAAATATTTGTGCATTGAAGGTTTTATATAAATTTCAGAAGAAGCTGTATTGATACCCATGCAGCATCTGTTGCACATATGTATGTGTAAAAAAAAAATACCAAAATCTTTATTTTGCAAATAGAGTCTATATTAGCATAAGGATGCCCCTATTTTATTTGCAAAACGTATTCCTGAGTGCAAATCTTCAATTGGAGATGATCTACTGAATGAAAGCATCTCCTTAGGAGTTTTGGTCACTAACTACAGATGCTCGCAGCCATCTTTAGCTGTGTCAGGCCTATCGACGCTAGGCAGTTCTTCAGTTCTTGTGTAGACCATCAGAAGTTAAAGGGAGAAGAGATCTAGGCCAAGCTACACCTGGGATTCTGAAGCACTGATCCTAGGAAAACACTGTGCATGCCACCGCCAAACCTAAAATAATCACTGCAACACTCTTCAGTATGGATCATTTCCCCAGCAAATACTAGTTTTTCCATCTCCAGGAAAATAGTGTAAATGAAAGTCACAAGATCGTTTTATTTTTATAGCAAGAAAGAATGTACTTTATGAGTCTCCTTATACATGCAAACCATTGTCACCTTTTTTGCCCAAATTATGTGTAAAGCACAACTGCATTCTAAGGGAGCAAGCTTTGAAAATTTCAAGTCCAAACACAAAGTCTGAAAGCAGAATGGAAATTTTTATGCAAACTTAACAGTTATCAACATGTGCTAATATAGTAAACTATTTAAACAGACTGAGGCATTTTCATTTAAGCTTTCTTCTTGGCTACTAACTCTTCATTCCATCACCTACAGAATTTCACTTCCACTTTTCTTTCTCTGTTTCCTATTGTTACCTTCATTAAAGCTATGATTATTTTTTTCTCTGACAGTATTTATCAGTTTTAGAGAAAAGCATCCAAGGACTGAAAATCATGATGCTTCTCAGTGAAGTGTTTCTAAAATATTATCTTTTATTTTGAATAATGGAAGGAAAAGTAAGGAAACTACTTTATAAAAAGAGTCCACATGTCTTTATACAGTGAACCACCTCTGGTCTTGTTTCCAGGCATTAGAAACTACTGAGAGTTTTACCTAGTCTTACCTACTTTGTCGTGTGAGCGAATTCTGAATTGTCAAAAACTATAACAGAACTGAATTCCATTGCCTGTTGAGAAGAATGTTTGCAAAATAACACTCAAATCACATCAGACAACTGGCCTACCAGCAGTTGACTTCTGGCATTAATTTTGAAGCTAGTTACATTACATTAGCTCTTCTCATGTTATGTGTACAGGCTGCCTACATCTCCACAGCAATATTGTCTTCACAGTCTTTCTCATCATCTTCTGCAATGGTTCATTTGTAGGGACACAGTGAAGTCCAACCAGAAGCTTTCAATGCTTCTTGTTCTGCATCAGAAAAGAGTATTCTCTGGGCTAAAGGTGGGGCCTGCGCTGAAGGGAACATTCACAATACAAATTTAATATTCTTGCAGCACAAAGTTTTACATTGTGAAAAGAAAAAGACAAAAATGTGATTAGCGAACATTAAGAATATCGTTGTCAAAGACTTAACATTTACTAGAAGGCAATTGCTTGAAAACATGGTTTTAATTGTGCATACATATTTTTATTCATTAAAATGAATAACCAATAAAATCCCACACTATGGTGTCCCAGCCTCATAACACATTAATAAAGTTTCTTAAAGGTTTTGGCAGGGGGCCAGCACAGTCCATTAACTCCTTGCAAGTTGTAAAAAGAAGTAAAGTCATTTCAGCCTGCTTTGTGGTTATGAATGAAACAGCAGGCAGTCTGTATGGAAACGTCACTTTGGATATGGCATTGGTAATGGATGCTTTGCTGCTCAATCAAAGCAGTATGGGGATAAGTTAACGCACTGAATCACAATCTAAATCCTGATGCACTGCAAAACTAATTTCGTTAAAAGTGGAGGGAAAATGGCAAAAGATTCCAAGTTATGAAGCTCTGCGTATTTCCTAGTAGGCTTTCACACTGTATCAGGGTAAACTTGCCCACTGTGAAACCAAAAATTATACAATCAGTTTTCAGTTATCCTAATGATTCTGTAAGGCTGTTTAATAAGATCAATCACATTTGGGGTATTACTATTAACGAATAACATACGCAAATTAAGTACCGTTTTGCCTTATCTTACCCTTTTCTCTCTGAAATGTACAAAACATTCTAATTTTCTTGTTTTATTCTTTTACACAAAGGAGTATAAATAACTTCAGCAATTGGTAACTAAGTGGCTGTCTTTAGCTCTGTCAAACAATTTGAATTAAAGTGCTATACTTTCCCCTTAAGCTTTATGATACCATCTGTTCTCCCTCTTCATGACATTACAAACATTCCGTTTTGGAGAAGGGATTTAGTGTTTTGCATCCTTTTTAGAGGAAAAGGCAAATTTGAATGGTGTTGAATATTCTGAGAGCCATCCAAGATTTTCCAAGTGAGGGAGCGAGTAGGCTGTAGGATTAGAGCATTTTCCTTAAGGTGTGGCCAGTCTTTCCTCTTGCCTTATCATAAGCATCAACATGTGCTTTAAGATTAAAAACATATTCTGAAAAAAACGGCATATTAAAGAGGTTTTTTTAAGGAACATTAAACGGAAAACAACTTGTGGAACAAAAGTCTGTGCACTCCTTAGCAAAACAATTAAAATGCCACAGACTGTTCACTGATGCTGTAATAATAGTTTTGGGTACGTTGAGGACAATTTCAAACTCAAAACTTAAAAGTTACATAAAATTTCCAGTGTGCAAACATCCCTGAAGGATTTGGGAGGGACAACCAAATAATCAACTGGAGTGATGTATTAATCTTTTACCTCTGACAGCCCCAGCTCAAGTGTGGCTTAAATCACAAATGCAGAAGTTGTTTGTCTAGCACCTAGTGGGAATTTGCCACATTACAAAACCACAAAATGTGTTAAAATTAGCAGTGTCTTCAGAGGACGCCAAGTAGTGAAACAGACGGGTTGTTGAGGCCAAGGGTGAAACCCAACAGCACTCGCTACAAAAGCAGCTTACAAAATAAATTACACAGCTATGTCAAATTCCTATTGATCTAGCTGCCACTGGGCACCAACCATTTAATCCATAACCAGCAATGACATATTTCTGTATCGAAGACAGCCTAAAACTTTCAATTTCAATACATAGTTTTCAAAAACTCATTTAGACGCCTTGAAATGTACCCAATTCATTTACACGATATGAAACATGTTTACTCAGGATCGCACCTTTCTGATCCAAAGTACATCAAGCAACCTGGTTATCTAAAGATTTTCCGTTGGCTGGGGATGGAAAATAAGAGAAGAAACAGCAATGTTAAAACAGCTAATAAATCCTGTGGCCCAAAAAATGTTTAGGACCATAAATGTGTACTTAAATCTATGCAGCAAATGGCATCTCTCGATGACTCCAAGGTAAACTAGGAAAAATTCTACAGATTTCATTAGAGCTAATGCAGACTTATGTAGCCAAGTGCAAAGTTTGGCCCAACAATTGTGTTTCACACACAACTGAATGTCAGCCATCTCTGAGATATGCTTTTTAAGCCACATACGACTTACAGACGCCACAGTTTATAAGCCTAACCTAATAAATCCATACTGTTGAATACACGTCTAACTTGTGAGTAGTCATATTGAAGCCCAATGGAATAATTTAAGCAGGAAGTAAGATGTTCCATCCCAGCTTTCCAAAAAATTAACTTTCTTACAGAAAACAGTTTGCAAATCGTAACAACAGATCTGTCAACCTTGCAATTGTAAAAAAAAAATACCATATATGACAGAAACTGTATTGAGAATTTAAGCTGGACATGATACATGTATCTAAATCGAATTGTTTCAAGTCTTTAGGCTCTTAGGAAAAAAAAGTCAAATTGGTTTTGATTCCCAACTGAAATACCCATCCTTCCTGCCAGCATTCACCTTGAGTGGGAGTAGGAGATTGCCTGTGAAAGGTGTTTTTGAAAATTCCCCTCAGTTTTAACTTCTGGAAAAGATCATCTGATACGGGAGGACACGTTCCATTAGGATACCCAGCCCCACAGTTCACAGGCATAGAAACCTACAACAGAGGACAGAGATCTCATAAAATGACCCTAGGCAGTTTTTGCATACTCCAGATAAGCAATTTGTTTTTCAAAATGGAACACGCAGGTTGTGTGTCCCAAGTTACTCTCTCCTTCCTAATAACATCAGGGACACATATGAACAGTCACGTCTCCCAGCATCACACAGTTCCAAGTGATCATTCACACCACTCTAAGGATCAGTCACTTTGGGCTTAGATGAGTCCAGTTTGGGCTTTTTGCTATTTGGCTTTGTTTTGCCTGGGTTTCTTTTTCAGTGTTAGGCAAAAAAGAGTGAAGACTCTTGATCTGCACTGAAAATAAAGGAGGATAACTTTCTCGAAGTTTTTTTTTGAGGGAGGATTAATTATTATTTATTTAGTGATTGCTGTCAGAAGTTTGGAATGCTGGAATAGTCGCACAAGAACGCTATTAGTGGGTCAAGTGCTCTTGTCTTAACATGGATAACAACAACCAGCCTATTCAAAATAGTAGTAGGAAAAGATCCTGTATTAAATAGTATAGACTTGTTTCCCTAACAAAGGATAAATGCATTTCTATTCTGTTTCTATAATGCTGTTTATATTATAGAAAGATGATGTCAACTCTTGCTTTACCGCTCTTAGATCAGCTCCATGAAGAGAAATTCACAGATGACTTGAGAACAGTCTGCACTAGTTGTATATAATCTCTTTTACAGATGAGACTTCTTGAGGTGTGGCCTGACCACAGACATGAGTATTCTACTAAAATTTAATCTACTTAGTCACTTCCAGTTTTGATAGCCATTCCTGGCAGGTACAAGATAACACTGCATGCCCAAGACATGACTGATGTGAGTCAGGAGAGCAACCAGAGTCTTCAATACCACCTGGCAGCCTAGCGCACCATTTACCAACACTGGAATAGGCCTGCCTTATTCCCATAGAGCAACTCTAAAACTGCAGGATGGAGCAATGTGGAGCACTCTTGCATGACTGCAGCTCAGTTCAGAAGCAAAATGGGGCTGGGTTACACTTTTCCTAGACTGTCAGCCCTGCAAACGCGACGAAGGCTTTGCACTATCTCCAGTAATAACCACACCAATCTGAAATATGTGCATGAACATGTGTGCAAACCCATCCTTCTTCAATCAGCTTAATTAAGCAATCCTTTTTCTGACTCCCCCATTCTCCTGTGCCTCTCCTTGGCTGCGGTGGGTGATAAAGGAGAAGGAGAGCAGAGACGGCTGCAGCTACCTCCCTCCCCGCCCCTCTCCCTGCCCATGGCAGGGGGGTTGGAACTAGATGATCTTTAAGGTCCCTTCTAAGGGGGGGGACCTCATGATTGATCTTGGAGGGTCTTGATGTTCTCTCTCTTGTTCTTGGGAGAAGGGAGCATGAAAACTGCAAATGACATTTTGTTGATTGTCACAGGAAGAAGTTGTAGCGAAACCCATCCATGCTGGTGACCAGCCAAGAAAGCTGGAGTCTCCACAAGTTAAAAAAAGGCCATGAAGCTGAGGGTCCCACTGAAAAGCCAGAGGTTAAGCAGGCCTAAGGTGGAGGCATGGCAGGGATACAGAGCAGTCAGCAGGCAGCACAGGAGGGAATCTGCTCCCTCCATCTTTTCACTGACAGAATCACCCTAACACCTACTGATGGTTCAATATGAAAGTCAGAGTCTTAGCAGGACATTAAACAACTCGCCTTCCCGTCTCCTGGAGATGTGGGCAGGTAGTCACTGCAAAACAATAACTGATACGGGGCTATTTCCACAGTGTCACATATAGGTTCATTCATTTCTAAAAAGAAACTGAAGTTCTCCTCTTTACTGAGTAAGCCTTCCTTTTGGCTTTATAGCTCTAAATATGCCTGCCAATTTGGGATTCATTTCTCTACAGATACCACTATAGTAGGAACGGCATCATCTAGTTAATTAAATGGAATTTCTACCACATAATGTTAATCCCTCAACACTATACTCTTAACTGTCCTTGCATAACTTATACCCAGCTATTACAGTACTCCGTTGACTTTTCCATTTCACCATGCTTCAGGAATGTCTAATGAGTCACAGTTTGTCTAGATGCCTTCTGAGAATCACAATCTTCCCCACAGCATCTCATTGTATCCAGGTGTAAAACAAAATGGTAAACAAACTCATGCACTGATCTCCCGTTTCTACAATACTGTGGCACAACGGAGCAATAGATGGAAACTATAACACACAAATTTTCAAATTTACCTCTCTTTTGAGACTTTATAAGATCAATAGAATTATTTCTTTTTATTACACATGGCTGAACTCAATTTTCTTTAAATGAGTGCATTTGCTAGATGTGAACACACTGTAATACAAAAAAAGAAAAGAGGGCAAGGTAAGTTCTCAAAATGGCAAACTAGTGGCAAGAGCTATGCCCATGATACCTTCAGTGCTTTTACCCAACTACACTATTTTTTAAAAGAAATAGTATTTAGGACTGTTCTAGGTATCACTCAGGGGAACTTGCTATATGATATTCACAGATCTATGAGTTGTATTTGTAACCATTATCAAAATTTCTGCTCACAAAGCTAAGCTATAAGTGATTTTTTTTCAGAATTAATTGAGTAGTTGCCATGCTTAAAGAAAATTATATTCCCAATAAAGCTAAAGGTGATTTTTATTAAGAAGAATTAAAGAGTTGTAAGTAGTTTGTGTTGATCCTGGTGTAAGCTGGTATCTTCCCTTCTAGAGATGGAGTAGTTGTCTACGTCAAGTGAAAACATGTATCCCTTATGGGAAAAATGGTGTCTCTCCCAATAAAACTTTCCATTATGGTTCCTCTGCCTTTCTCTTCCTCTGTCTTCTGGAAAACTTTTCCCTTCCTAAAACATTCTTCTTCATCCCTCCACCCGCCCCAGTTTTTTTTTCCTTTCTTTTCTAAATCCCCACACATCACCCCTTTCAGAATCCAGTATGTTTGGTTAGAGTTTTCACCCTTGCTACAAACAGCTTGGATGTTAGATGTTTATTGCAGGACAGCTCTCTTCTAACAAAAAATCACAGGGGCGGGGGGAAAACAAGCTATGTCATACAACTGTGTAGCCATCTACAATTCAGAATGTATATAAAATACAAAAGAAATGCATGTCAAGAGATGTCAGTAAATGTGGTTTAAAAAGAAAAATAAACTTAGTAAATGCCTACATACAATCTTCCACTTGGGAACACTACAGAACATGCTGCAGATACAACTGCCTACCCCACTAGGTCGCACCTCCAAATGTTAACACATGATCGTATTTCAAAGAGGGATCAGCACTATGTAGCTCTGATGACGACCCAAAACTTCCACTTTGCAAAATTATGAAATATTAGACCTAGGTAGAAAACTTCCCTTTCCTCTCAGACAGCATTTGTCCTAAAGCATAAGTGCTGATACCCTTCCAACTTTTTTTTTTTTTTTTATATTTCTGTCACAGCAGCCAAAGCTGCAGAGTTTGCAGGCATTACTTCTACTAAAGCTTGAGGTCATTTGGCAGTCACTGGAAAATTATCCAGTCTGCCTCCTTGGCCCTCAAAGCTGCCATAAGAAAAGATGCAAAAACATACTGCTCTTAGATTGGTCTAGACAACTTTACACACACCAGCTGGCAGCGTCTTGTCATTATTCATAAATATGGTTTAAGAAATAACTGCTTCCCAGATTTTGTATGAATCCCAAATATAAGTGCCTACATTTAGCAGGCAAGTTGATGCTGGTTTATGTAACAGTTGGGGATTTAAACCTCCGGGTAAAGCAGTGAGCCACTTAACTGGTGACCGTGCAATTTGGCTACCTGATTTCTGTACAAGCTGTAGTCTAATTGGACCTGAGAACAAAGGTGGCCCATTATGCTGAAGTGATATTTGCACTTGGTACTGGTTACAGTAATTAGGCTCAAAGAGCCCGGAGAAAAGTCAGTAGTGGAACGTTGTTGGTTTTATTTGATATTTCTCTCTGTGAAGTGCTTCGTGACTCTAGGATGTGTACCACACACATCTGAAGGAACTAACTTCATGTGCACTCTTTTGTCTTAGATCCTTGTAGAAGTAGCAAGTCACACCACCCTTGGAAGAATAAAATAAGGCAACTTCAGAGAAGATTCCCGGTCTGCAACTGGAAGTGGACCCTGCAATGGCAAGTGTATTTTACATCTAAACTGAATTTTAGTTTAAGCATATTTCCCCTCCTATTGTTTTTTCTCAATCGGAAAGGGAAAGCTCCAAAAGTAACTTTGAATTCTACTTATTATGGTAAACAAGATTATTTTTCTTCTTTATCCCCTCAAGCACATCCTTGTTTTAGAAATCATTCCATCTGACGTCTAAATCTTTCAAAGAGGCAAAAAAGAGCTTGTGGTTTGGCTCTCGCTTTAACTTCTAGTGGATAGCTTTTGGAAGAACTAATTTATTTAGAATCTTTCATCATTATTATAAATGATATTATACAATTGCAGGTTTCTTAGAAATTAGTTTTGCCATGGTTCAATCCTATTGGTAATAAAGTGAAAAAAAACCTTGATTAATAGATTTTTCAACTGCTTTTTGGAGAGGCGGGGGAGGAATTCAGCATGGCTAACTTTTAGTATCCTGCTCCAACAACAGAATGTTATCTTTCTGCTAATTTTGATTTTGAAACGGAGTGTTTTCATATGTAACAAGCTGTCTCTGGCACTAAAAAGTTTTGAAAAATTACCTGAAACTTGGTTGGTTGTGTGCTTCTATTGTGAGTCGTGTGTGTAAACCCTGCAAAGCAGCTGTGCAACGTTGGGTCTTCTTATTCAGAAAACCTGTTTCCTGAATATTCAGGCATATTTAGCCTTTCCATCTTCTGGCACAACAGCAGGGGTCTGAAAAGCATTCTCTGTTGACCTGGCTACATTCCCATAGTTTTACTTTTGAGATGAATAACCAGTTTTGGAAACCTCACCTGAACCTATTTTTACTCTTCTCATCACTTTTTTCTCCTGCTGACACTACCCAGGCCAAGAGACGTAGCTGACCTTCCTCCACTTTGCATACTCTGAACACAAATTTTGAGTGAATTCCAATGGCGAGACAAAATACTTCCTGGAGATAAATCTCATGCAATGATCCCATAAGCAGAATTTGGATGGCACAGACTTTATTAAATGCAACAGTGCACTAGTCATGAACACAGCTTAGTCCTCACATTTTTCTTCCAGTGTACTGGCTCTCCAACCTTTCTCCCTCCCTCCATTTTTCCTTCCCTTCCTTCCTTTTTTACCTTCTCTGCTTTCCCTTTTAAACCTGCAAATTCATCAACTGGGTATAGTAGCCCACTAAACGCTGGTAGCAAACACAGGTCCCAGTGATCCCACAGTGGGCCTTCCACAGGAAAATGCCACTTAAAATGTTGACATGACGTGGAGGATATCTTAGGTATATTTTAATTTCCAGTGAAACTCACTCTGGAAGATGGCACACTGAAAATTTTTCAGGTTTCCCTGCTAACGCAGGAAAGGTTTGAAAACAAGAAAAAAAAAATCTGGTTTGTTAGCTCTTCATCTTTTGGCTTGATGGAGCTGGATAGGAAGAGGATATGTTTTTTTACATAGGAGGCAAGACTGGAAGACACACCAGGTCTCTGCCTGGCACAAAATAATCTCACACTTGCCAACAGCCACTCTCAGGGCCAGTGTCAGCCTCATGCCCCAGGCCTACACTTCAGGCCAAAGCTTTTTAGGGAAAATGTGGTCTGGCCACACTCTTTTACTTATCCAGAAAACAGTCTTTATCCTGGCTGAGGTTGTAAATAGGTGGTGCAGAGCTCCCTGCGATGGCACTTCACCCTCTGTAACACAAGCAGCATCAAAATCTGCCCCACCATTGTGCAGCGAGGCTGCAAGGAGGATGTGACCCAGCCTTACGCACTTAAAAAGAAACTACCTTATTTGAATGTGGCACAGCGGGAAGATCAACCCTATCTGAATAAAACCCTGTGTTTATGAAACCCTTGGCACCAGATCTGTTATCACAAACTATTTTGATTGCATGTAAAAGAAAAGCCCTAAGTGAAAATTATTTATTCTTTATCTATTGTGCAATGAAAAGATTAACTCCCTTAACAGTTGGTTCTCTTTTTGAAGGTGTACGTCCTACTCTCATTGTCTTATTTTTACTAATGAGAGGTTTATAGTAGGTTTTAACTTAAGAATGATTGCTGATGGTGAAATGCAGTAATTATATACCCTTTGACAAGACACGAAGGTGCGTACTAGAGAACTTGCATAAAATGCCAACTTAATCTCCCTCATATAAAAAGGAATACTTTACAAGCTGGCAGATCTTCAACTCTGAGTAACAAAACTCCTTTCTTTTTCTGCCCAAAATAAGAACAGGTTAACAAAAGCAGGAATGAAAATATCTCTATTTTCTTCTCTCGCTTGTTCACAAAATATAGTATTACAGGATTTAAGGAATTTGAAATGCCATGATGTGAAAAGCTATGTGAAGCAAAAGAAGTCTCCTCTGATAATAACAAAACAGTCCTATTTGAAAATAAGTTCATAGGCAGTTCATAATGAAGGCCTTTGAGATCCATCATATCCATCATATTAATTCAATTTAGAAGCAAAACAGAAATCCTAGGTAAAGGGCAAAAGGCATTATGGGCATAAAAGTTAAACTAACATTGCATCCTGTTTAAAAAAAAAAAAAAAAGAAAGAAAGAAAAAAGACAGAAGAAAGAAAAGAAGGAGCAGCGACAAGCAGCAGGCAAGTCAATAGTGTTTGTACTGTTTCTGCATGACTGCATTTTCTCATACAAGAGGTACTTCTGGACTACAATGAGACTGTGGTAAACCATCTGTTTAGGGATTAAGAATCCAGCAACACTGAATGTTCAGTTCAACATAAACTGGTCACTTGTTTAACTCTGCATTCGCCATTGTCCCCCCAAAGCACTTGACAAGTACCAGCTTTTTAATTCTGTGGATAACTAGAAATGTATTTTCTTCTTGGTCTTGAAAAATGTTTTCTAGTAAGGGTGATGTAGCTATGAATTTTAATGTAAATTACAAGCAATCTGAAAGTTTTAGGCCCAAGAACTGGACTGCAGCTGTGGGATTGAAAGGTCAGTTGATGACTGTCAACAGAGACAAAGAGAGTTCAAACAGTAATAACATGGGGCACATCATAAAACATAGTGTAAACAATCTGAGAGTCTAAGAAAAAAAATGAAAAATGGAATATTTAGTCTAAATTTCAGGAAAATCTTTGCATTCATGAGACATTTCACACTGCAGCGTCTTTTCCCAAAGGAGTGATGTGACACTGCCTTTGGCAAGCCAGAGTACATTTGTGGAAGTAGGCATATTTGAGATGTGCATTTTAGTGAGACAACTGATGAAAAGAGAGTTAGGTATTGAAGGTGTTAGTCTCCTTTACTGACTAGTATTACAAGCCCAAGAATCCAAACATGTACATAATGACATAATGCATCTTCTACATCTCTAAAATTTACAACATAAAAAGCATAATATCTTTCAATAAAACACATGATGTGTTACTTTGTAATGCTTATATCACTGCACCAATAACAAGATGCACGTTTTTGCCTAAAGACTTAAAAAGCAGCCCACAAAAGGGTAAATTATACAGATTTTACCGTTGACGTTTCAATAAAGTACAGCTTGCCTTTCTGCTTTGAGCTTTCTCCACTTGCCCTTTTCCATTTAAACTGTACCTATGAGCGGCAGACAGACCAGCACACTGCAAGCTCTGAAAGTCGCAGCACAACACAATTACAAAGTTTCCTGCAGCCAAGTGAAAACTCTTATTCAGCAAACTAAACTGCTTGCTCACTAAAGACAAAGCGTACAAACTCCTGCTAAAAGGCAAAAGAAAACCACTAATTGCCTGAGCTTAGAAAGCTACTTCCCCTATGGGCAGGTTATTCTGTAACTGTCAATTAATGGGTTTCTGGCACATTCCACCGGCTGCTATCAAACACGGGGTGCTGCACCAAGAGCGAAGTACACGATCCTGGACCACTGATCCCCTCTGATACGATAAAATTCCTGTGGTCGTAGCACAACTCTGTCTTACCATTTTACACACTTCTACACAGAAATCGTGGCCTCTGTTTAAGGGCTCCTCTGATTACACGCCATTCCTCCCTGCTCAGGACATTTAAGCAGGTGTTCAATTCAGTTTCTAGGAGCTCTGAGAACGTACTTAAGGATGCCCTGTAGAGAGAACTCCCTCCTGAAATGGTGACTGTCCGTTCATGATCTGCCAGCAGAGTCTGCCTCCTCCACCAGACAAGAGAGCCGAGGAAACAGGGAGTTAGTGAAAGCAGCTACAGAATGCAGCACCCCGTACCCACAAAAGCGGTTTATCTGTTTCTGATACACCGTACGCTTGCTTCTTAGTTGACTCCCAGCGACTGGAATGTTCACGTGGGGAAAGTATTTCTCAGTTCGCCAGAAATGCAAGGGAAGAAGAAAACCCTGAACTACTAGCTTCAAACCAAACAGTCTTCTTTTGGAAATAAATGTTCTCAAGATGCATGTCAGCGTTGCTCCTCTGTAGGAGTGGGCATATCAACAGCCGGCCGTTAAACAAGGAGTTAATAATCAAGGCCCAAATCCTCCTGCCCACAAGCCAGTATAATAAAATCTGAGAAATAAAGCTGACAGTAGCTCTATCTCATAAATTCACCAAGCCTGTCACAAGAGAGATGACTAGCCAAGATTACCAAATGCACCAGTGTTTTTGTTTGCATCTTAACCTCCCAGAATGATGCTGACACTGAGCAGAGTGTTTATCTAGCAAGACAGGATAGTCACAAGTTCCTAGAACTACTGCCTCTTCCTTGTTCTCACTGCTTGCTACACCCTCTCCTGGCATCAAGACTTGAAGTAGACCATAAACTCCTTAGGGCAGATATTATGTCTGTGCTGGTTTTGCACAGTGCCCACTATGATTAAATTTTGATCCCAACTGTCATTTCTACAGATTTTTCAAATATAAAGGAAGTGGGTTGGCTAAGGAGCAGCTTTGGGGAGCTGCGTTGTTTTCATCAAATGTCTTCAAGATATTGTTCACATTTTTCTTGACCTCAGACTTTTATTTCTTGTAATGGAAAACTGTGAATTAAATTATGAATAAAAATATTTTTAAGTCTTTATTAAACCTTCAAAAGAAGTCACAGACACACTGTGCTGATGCTTTTGCTGCCCTCACACACTCGCAGACATCACCTATCCACACAGCTCCTTCAGCAGAGATGGAAACGGCACATTCCTAATTGTCCAGCTGATTTAAACACTCCTTGCTGGGGGAAAATAAACAACAACAACAAAAAAAAACCCTAACCTTTTTTTAATATCTTAGGATTGTCTTGCAAGAGGTGAAAGATCCTTGACCATGTGACAAAGCCCAGTGCTTTCCAGCTGTCAGTACTACATTTACCATATTTTCTAAATTATCTGAACAAACAAAATAATACCAAGAAAGTTGCATTTTGTGTACCAATCTGATTATTCAAATTTGAAACCTCAGTCCCCCCTAGTTCACTTTCTGAGCAATGTATCAGCTAGATGAAGGTAAAGAGGCCCTAAGCATGGCCTTGTCTGCTGGCCTTATCCTTTATGGGCTTTTATATCCTCGCTCAACTTTAAAGCCAGAGCCCTCCCTGTCACAGAGGACTGCAAGAAGTTCACATCTCTTGCAGTTTTGGTTTCAGCTTGCACAGCTGCAGACTAACAGAAAAGTTGTGCATCAAGCCTTGCTGTAAAGGATGTGCTCCCAACAGAAACATTCTTCTTAGCATCCAAGCTCATAAACACTAACAAATAAAATTTAAAAAGCAAAGGAAATATCAATGGAATGGGTAAATGCAACCGCCATTGGTACTTCCAAAAAAAAAACCCCACAGATGCAGAGTGGGAATGCTGTAGTTGTTACCATCAGACAGTCCCAGGCCACCACCTTGCATGGCAAGTTGTAAGATTTAAGCGTGGACACTTAAATGTATCATGTTTTGGACGGGGTGCAAAAAAATCACCTCTAGAGAACAAGTAGGTGGTTTGCTGGAAGAAAGAGGCAGTTGTTTGACTTGCTGCCAAGGACAATCAAGGAGCATCCCTAGAGCAGAATGTCCTGCCATTTGGGGACTGCATCTCAAGAACAAGGGGCCTTAAAAGCACAGGTCTCCATGAACTTTTACACACACCGTGTACTTTCCGCTGAGGTTCACTGCTGGCTGTATGTAGTTCCATCCCACTCCCTGGACAGGGAACCGCAGCAGGCAGCAGTGCAGGTGATTCATATAGAAACCCACTTTCCCCTAAACCACAAGGATCGAAGGCTGATGCGCTCCTGAGAGGCTCTTCCTTTGGATGAGATCTAAAATGCATTAAAACCAGTATGCTCTTGAGGAACTGCGATTGTTAGTCTTCATATCACAGTCTGCTTCCATGCATTTTGCTTAGTTCTTTATTTGCCACCCAATGTGTGTAACGCAGCATGAGGCGTTGAAAAAAGTCATCTCCCATTCTCCAGCTCAGCGACAGCAAACATTGAGGCTTAATGCTACTTTTGACTCATGTGCAAACCATCTGCTGACATCAGCGTTAAGTTCTGCCACAGACCAAAAATTTTGTGAATTAATTGAATTTGGCAGGTGGGAAGAGATGGACAGCTGTTTGGTACAGCTTCTTTTCTGTTGCGCATATAAGACTGTTTCTCCCAACATTAGTTGGTCATACAATCATACAAGCAAAATACATTACCTGATTTTGCATTTAATGTTTCTGCTTCCATAATCTGTGAGAGAAGCCCTTTTAGAATTCACTTTGAAGGACACACTGGTAACCTTCAATGATTGAGATGGTAGTTAGAATTGATTATTTGTTCTCTGCAAGAGAACCTCCCTAATTAACATAAAACTATGAGATACCCAAAATGCGGCAGTCCGCAGGGATTCCAGAGGGAGCATAATATAAAAGAATCAATGTTCATCTCTGTAAAACAACAGGGTAAGTGTTTTTCTTGAGTATATCATTCATGTTATGTTATTATTTTTTCATATGCTGGAAAGCCCATAAGATGCACATTTCTCTGTTACTGCTAAATTCCACAAAAATTTTTGGACTCTGTTTAATGAATGAGGATGTATTTTCATATAGTGTCATTGTTTTACTACTTCCCATGTTTATTTGGACAGATTCATAGCACTGGGTAGGAAATGTATTGGTTGGCAACTTCAATTTTGGAAGGGAAAGTAAACACATGGTGATTAGCAAACAGTGAACTCTACTGTGTTTAATTTTGGCTTAACAAAAACTAAAAACACACACACAGACAAACACATGAACCAAGGACCATTCTCTATTTTGTTCCAAGCAGGAGCATTTGTCCGTACGTCGTTTCCTAACTCCTCTTTGGAGAGTATCCAGGATTATACTTTTTTTCCTTTTTTTTATTTTTTAATGTCTTCACTAACACTGATTGCAGATGCCAATGAGGCAATATTTAAGAAGAGAATGGCAAGTCACCAACAAACAATTTGCCTCTGAGATGTAAATACAATCACTAAATCATACAGATTAAAGGGAGTTTAAAAAAAAAAAAAAAAAATTAAAAAATTGTGTCTATTCTATCTAGTCTGGATAAATGAAAGGTTCCAAGAGTCATTTACAGAAGAACCCAGAAAAACAATACTGGAAAAAGCCTCAATTAATTTCAAAGCTAAAGACAAATACACAATGACAACATAGGTTTCCAGTTGTCATTGTTTTTCTTTTAGTACTCCCATTGCTTCTTTTATTGCTTCATTGCTTTACTTACCCTGGGAGTTGGGTTTTTTTAAGGCATCCACTCTCACTACATGCAAATGTGCTGCCTTTTCTGACATTATGACACCCAAATTTAAGTGGAGTTAAGTAGTCAGAGAAGAAAAGCAGGAGCCCAAACTCGTACAACCTATTTTCAGTTCAGCCGCAGAAGCCGTAGCATCGCTTCAGGCAGGACAAATACTTTTTTTTCTGTGCCTAGTTTCATCTTGCCATAACAATGTTTCTCCATTTCAAAAGAAGTGTTGGTGACATTTTATTTAGAGCTGTAAAACAGCCTCAGAAAGATATGGTGCGAGTAGGCAGCGCTCTGAAAAGTCATTACCTCCCTTGCCACAGTTCACCAACTACCGGCAAGCTCTTTTCCTGAAGTGCGCGTTAATCGCCTCGGAGCCTCAGGTGGCTACGGTGTATAGCAACCCATGGCCAAGAGTTTTTTACACGACACTTGCCGCATGCGATGCGATGATGCTGCGATGCTCAACAGCACTCCGTGCTCCATAAAGACGAAAAGCATTTCCTTCCACCAAGCCCTGCAGCCCCCGGCCCCGCATCCGCCAGGACTACTCAGTTGATTTCAAACAAAGGTAGGAAATGGCTGTATCCTAATGCTTCATTGTGGCCCCATGACTCAGTGCTTTGGAACTCAGTACCTATTCTTCACTATTTTACCAGAAGGAAAAAAAAAAAAAAAAAGCCAGAAAAGCAGCAGATAAACACTCCAGGCTGTTCAGATAAATGCTTTGCTCAAGAGAGATCTCCTGGTCCTTAACTTTTCTTTTCATTTCCTAATCTCCAGCTCTGCAATAACATTTACTCACCAGCAGGAAATCACTCATGGTGGCGGGTTTTTCTACTGCTATGATGGCCCAGCACTGAGCTGCCGTTTCAAAGGCATAGTTGGTTCGGAGAAAGAAAGAGAGAAGGTGCGCAGGCTGCAAAGGTGACTCAGTAACCCTCCCGAGTGGAAAACCACTCTTGCAAACACAAACATAGGAAGGTTATTCACAATAGTAACTAAGGTAGCCAAGCCACAACAAGTTCAGTTTTACTTATCAGTTAGCATATTTTTTCAGGGTTAACAGATACGTTTTTACAAAAAGCATAAGCACGAAGAAACAGTGGAAGGGTTGCCAAAACCACATCACACAGCTTTGACCCTGCTTTTCTGACTAGCCTGCAAAACTGTTTATGATGTGGATGACCAGATTAACGTTACAAGAGCTGTGCTATCACATGCTGATATGGTGATATGGCATGCTACTGGGCAAACATCACAGCATTTTAAAAACTCTTTTAAAAAAAGGAAAAGTTTGCTATTGTTATGTACCACTAGAAATCATCTTATCCATCACAGATATGCAGCTACCTCTGAGATGAACGGAGGCGGAGGTTTAACACTGAGGTTAAAGATACTCAGTATTTCTGGAGCTTAGTGTCTCAGAAATGTCTCAAGCTGGAGTCTGACAAACCTCTGTAGTTACAAACATTCCTAGTTAATATAATCTTACCTTCTCAAAGGTACCTGCGGTGACTGCAAAATACGAGGGTTAAACCAAAGATCCCGCACAACCACTATATACCTCTGTCAGATACAGGACAGATACCTCATTCAGGCAAGGACAGTTTTTTAGTTCAAATGGAGATCCAGTTACAAGATCCATTAAAGAACAGCATTAAAAACAGACTACAGGAGGAAAAAATAATTTCGCTGAAATGTACTGTACCATCTTTAACACTACTGAAAGGTATTGCTGTAGTTTTTACAACTTGAGAATTCATTTTATAGCACAGTCTCAATGGCGTGGTACAATTCAGTTTTTTATGACCATTGCCAATCGTAAAAATAATGTCATTGTTCTCCTTTTGAAAAGGTGAAGTTCCACGCTATATATGTATGAATAATTCGTGGATTAAAATTAGTATCCTTCTTTAGATTTCAATAACATTCACTAAATTTTAAAATCATCAGGCTTTGCATTTTATGAAAAAAAAGACTCAGTTTCTCCCTACATAACACAGCAAGATTAAAATCTTGTTTTTCTTAGAAAATCTTTATCTAACTATCGCTAAGGTACATCCTTACATATACTATGATTATCATATTGATAATTGACTTCTTGGTCATTTAAAAGATACAAGTAATGCCACAAGTAATGCCCTTTTTTTTTCCTAACTTACACCAGTAAAACACTATTTGTCATCCAAGTCTTTATCATATTTTAGCGAGTCAAACTGACCACACTATCAAAACTGAGTATGGAGTGTATATGAGCACATAACAAGGAGGAAACCATAAGAAACTACCTCATACTTTGCCAACATATCAATAGTCAGAACTGTTTACAGAGGTACAAAAACTATGGAGAGCACAGTTTATAAAACAAAAAAGGAAATGCACTCTGTGCAAGGGGAAAGTTAAAAGCGAAGTGCAGTAACAGCACTATCTTGTTACAAACACTTGGCAGTGTGTCTAAAGCACCATGGTCAAAGACATGATGCAGTATGTGCTGTGTTCCTGTCAGAAGCACTCCCCAACTCCAAACCTCTCTAGCCATCATCACCACCTCATTTGGCAGTGGCTCCAAAGACTCAGTTCGTCTACTCTAAATTTACTCCACGTGAAATAGACACAAACTTACTAGATCTGTATTGTGTTCCATGCAGCAAAAAAAAGGAACATTGGCAAACAGCAGTACAGTGTATAGCTGGGCAGCTACAAAGACAGTTGCACTGTATCATGAAAGCACAGTTGTACATCATGTCCACATCCTGTTTTCATTTTAAAATTTCAGTGACACTTTTCTTTATTTGTCTTCCGTTCTAAGTTCTTCCAGTTTCTCAGCCCCACGCTTTTTTTCCATGCTGCTGCTGCCGCCGCTGCACTGGACACAGAAGTAATGTGTTCAGGACCGATAAGAGGCAGCATTTTGAGTGGATAAAGGAGGCAAAAGGACACAAAGAGAACTAACTGACATCTCTTTGATTAGGAGTTGAGCTATAAAAACTCTGGAGGCTGTATTCCACTTTCCTCAGTGTTATCACCAAAATTATTTTCTCAGATTCTCTGCAACAGCCTACCAAAGGAAATTAATGAATTCAGGCACACTGATTTGAATTTACTGCCTGCTGTATTTCTTAAAAGGAATATGCATAAACTGGAAGAAGTCTTTTCAAGCAGCATTGGGGACTAAGAGATTCACTTTTCAGCAAACCTTGTAGTTAGTGTTTAACTACTCAGTAGAGCGAGGATAACGAACAATCTCAAGTCAGCCTGGTGTGTACCAGAGACTGTGTGTAGAAGACTCAAGTCAAACTATCTGAAAGTAGAGGTGTTATGTTAAACAAAAATATTCCTTTTCACGTTGCTATTTTTTTAATTTCCTTGAAGACACCGAAGTGGCAATTTCTTTTACTATCTATCAAGATCCCTTTGAGTACACTGAGAAGATGGTTCCTCTTCAGTTTTTCTCCCATGAGTTTGTTAGACAGGACAAACAAGAATGGAGGACTATATGCCCAATACCTGTGACTCTGAAAGGCTTTAAGGATGAAAATCTCAAGACAAGCTCCCAACCACAATCTAGGACAAAACCAGTTTTAGCTCTACATAAAAAGGAAAGTAGCAGAAGCACCATTCTATCTTCATATTTTAGTGAAGGATAGAGACATAAACATTACTCAGAGGTGACAGAATTAAGTCCTACAATAAGAGACTTCTTCGAAAAGAAGGAAGAAAGTGTTTTGATTAGAGTGTGTAAGTACGTTCACAGAGAGAAAAAAAAATAGGTCCCAAAGAGCTCGACAATTTATTCATGAATGGCAGAACAAGAACTACAGGGTGAAGCCAAACAACCTCCATTTCGCAGCAGCAAGAATGACAAACCATTGGAACAAACTACCAAGGGAAACAATGGATACTCCTCTCCAACCAAGGCTAGATAGCTTTCTGGAAATGGGCTTAACCAAATGCAAGTTTGGCCAAGAAGAATTGCTACTGGGTTACACTGAGGTCAAACTACCAGACCAAATGCCCATTCTGACCTCAGGCTCCATGTATTTGTTTTCTTTTTTTAAAGCAGTCTAGGGGATTTCTTCTTTGGAAGAAATAAATGCCCAAGTAATTTTAATTCTACCATCTTACCTTTGATTTGTGCTTGACTCTTAGCATTGTCCACATGGAACCATTCTTGTATGAAATGAGAATGAACACTGGCCCAACTCAGAGCAAAAAATTGTATCATCCAAACTGACTCCCCAGTGCTCTAATCATCTTCTCTCACAGTAATAAATTTTGAGACATATTTCTGTATCTTGGATGACACATTTATTTCATGTATCTAAACTTGGAAAATAAAATTTTTGTATATGGTAAGTGTCTATTAGAAAGAGATGTGATTTAAGCCAAGGACTCAAGCACTCCTGTATTTTGTATTCTGCTTCTTTCAAGAAATGTGACCCTGACTAAGTAACTTAGCACTTCTTTCTTAATTTCTTCATCTGTAAAATGGAGATAATGCTACTTATTTGCATATCTCAGTGTATAATGTGGATTAGCTAATGTTTTAAAGTGCCATGAAGTTGAAAAGCCATCTTTAAACACAGATTGATTAACAGAACCACACATACCACCTGCAAATTAATAACAGTAAAATTCTTTCTGAGATTTCTTGAAAAGATCAATAATAATTATACTGAAAAGGGGGTCTAAAGAATTTAATACCTTCAAGGTTGTTCTGGTTTAGTTGTATTCATGAACGTCACAGTCTGAACACAGAAATATCAATGTACCTTCTAAAAAATGACTGAGAGCAGCCCCACTGAAAACAAAGCGCACAGGAGTTCAGGACTGAAGCCCTCCTACCTTTACATAAACTTTGTGGCTGTCATGAGCCTTTCTCCTGTTCTATAGATCAGATATGTCTACTGGGAGAAAAAAAAAAAAAGACTACGATGAAAGCCAAGTTTTAATTTAGAATTTAATAAAAATTGATTAAGCATCACAGAGCACAAACAAAGCTGCTCCATAAATCTCTCAGCTCTTTTTGTGCAGGAATGAAAGAAAACACTGTCTGCCGAAGCAGATGACAGATGCTGGCTTAAAGATAAGTATTATTTATACTTCTGTACCAGATTTCTTCTTATGCATATCTTATCATGCATGGATATACAATCAACAAAGCAATTATTCTGTATCAGTCAAAGACCTTACAACATACTTTTACTTCATGGGAATTTATTTTATACAGTTCATTGTTCAATAAAAAATGGAAAAAGAAAACTTTCAAGAAAAATTTTAAATTATGTCTGAAATACTATTTCACACTGAAGTACCGAAATAGAGCAACTGAAAGCTTTATAAACTGTCATGTTCAGAAATACACTGATGCTCTGCAAATCAGTGGGGAATATCTTCAATATCTGCAAATATCTGCAATCAGGCAAGTTTTAATAAAATTAGCTACTCCGGATGATTCCTCCACAAACTAGTCTGGTAACCTCCCCCTTCCCTGCAAAATGTCCAGTATCTGCACACAATCCATGGCAGCAGTTTTTAGCATTATCATGGGTATGGGTACAGACAAATATATTTGGTATAAAATAATTAATTTGTCCGTAAGAAAAATTAAGTATAACTTCCAAGTTTCAAAGTATAACTTCCAAGTTTCGATGCCTTTTCTTTCTCCACCCTCTGAATGCTCACATTCAGCAGTAGCCCACTGAAACACTACATTTTTCTGGCTTAATGGACTAAAAGAAGAGGAAGAAAAGGATACAATCAGTTAAATGGCTGAAGCAACCTTCCTGCCATGATCTACTGTAATTTGTCTAAAAAGAGAGGTTGAGAAATGCAGACATAAAAGGCATGTTTCTGCCATGATATACAGGCACCTACATCATAATCACAAAAGAATGGTTCCGAGAGAATTCCAATGACAATTCTTCAAAATTACATTGGCAAAAAATTAACTTGTAGGCTTTTTCTTTAATTGAGTAAAGTTATCTCTTGAGAATTAGAAATGTACAACTAAAACAGGAATCATAAATCAGCACTTCTGCTGTAGTATGCAATCAATTTCTCTTTTTTGAATTATGCATGAATGCACTATAGGAGCATATCAATTAGAGGACGACAACTCTTCATGAGTTTCTACAATACTCTGCTTCCCCGTAAAGCTACACCACATGGGAAAGAGTCTATCTGAGTAAAGAACAAACCCCCTTTTCAAAATCTGTCTACCAATATCCACTAGAAGTGTCTTGACAACTGGTGTTAGGATTAAGAATGGATATGTAAGGATTAAATTAAAACACTTTAAAATAGTGCACACATATATCTTACCTCTGTATGAATAGTCTGCTTTTTCATTCATAGTGAATGACAACCAAGACTGACTGCAGTATTTATGGGATTTAAACAGTTTTACGTTCTTGCTTTTAATTAAAAATGCTGTCACTACCAATTTTCTGTCATGCCTGGACCCTTCAAAGTGAAGAGGTGTTCTGCGATAGAAAAGCAATAAAAGGTCACAAATAAAAAGCCAAAGAAACAAGTGCAGGTGTCTCTAGAGGAGACTGCTATTTGCGTTCTTGCTTTCCTTTCACTTGTGAACAAGGAAATTATGTCTCATTGGCATTCTGGGCAGGATGAAAATATATACTTCCAGGTGAAAGAGCTAAGGCATCTCCCAATAGCAACGGATCCAAGTTATCACAGGGTTTTGGAAGGTCTCATCTTTTAGCAGATAGTTGATGAAGTTATTTACAATGACTGGTCCGGCAACCAATCAACTATTGTCTGCCAGGCAGCCATTTGAACTTATGGCCTAAAACAGAGAGGCTTAGGAATAAGGTTACTTTCAAGTTTTAGAAAATGTGGGGAGAAAGGCTCTGAAAGCAGCACCAAAATAAATGAATTGTATGTGGTCTAAAAGTAAGAAGCATTATTTCCAAATTGTCATTCACTGGCTGAGCTGTTTGGGGTATTGTCCTATAAATCAGTGGAGTCCAAGTATTACATTGGTAATTACAGAAGGTAGGATGGTAGAACATATACAGATAGAAAGATAGATAGATAGACAGACAGACAGACAAATAGATAGGTAGACATGTGTCAAAAGAATCTATTAGCAAAGTATCCTCAGAATGTCATTTTATCTTTGCATTTTTCTGCTTGCCATTTTCTTAACAGGTAGGAAAATAATTTTCAAATGCAGCAAACATGAAGAACCAGCTAAGTTGTGTTGTAAGTAATGCAAAGGTATGCCAGCTTACACTACGTACAGATTTGACATTGTGTCTACACATGTAACAGATGGAATACAAAGACATTCCAGAATAATAAGCTTTTATGCTTCCCATAATTTTCAGAGAGGAAAATGTCCGTAAGAGGAGACTTATGGACAAAGACTTACACTGACTTCATAAGAATTTGGATTAGTTTGTTTGAATCATATTAACACAGCAAACTCCCTTTTTCAGCAATGTATCTAAAAAAGCCAGTGGCATGTTTTAAATTATTAATGACTCAAAGAAATGTATCTTGGAAACAATCTCATTACCAAGCAAAACGTTACACAAAATACCTGCTAAAAATATACCTATCCTACAGTCTTCATTTTAGCACTTCCTTGCTTTTGGTGCGACAGTACAATAACTATTTCCATCGAGTCACGGCATCACTCAATAAACAGACTTCTCATTAATATAACCTTTCTTGTTTACAACTATGACTTACTCATCATCTGAAGGATGATAGCCAACAGTCAGTCTCATGTTTACGACATCAGGTTTCCAAGTCTATTCAGAAATGTTACTCTCCCCCTACGCTGAATATCCCATTTTATCTTTCATAGGGGACACATCAAAAGTTTTATTGGAAGAAATATACATGAGTACATCTGTCATAATAAATAAATACTCAATGTTCTGGGTCTTTCAAAGAGTTGACTTTTCTTTTGTCTATCTTTCCTCCAGGGATTTCTGCAGTGTAGGATCTTAGGGCTTGAGTAATTAGCAGAATGTCGCATTTCATTAAAAAATAAAACAAACCTTAGAAACTTCAAAGGAAAACAAATCTAATGGCATTTCTCTGAAATTTGGCAAGAAGGGCATTGGGGGAGGAAAAAAAAAAAGAAAGTCTTGCCTCTGAAGATTAAAATATGCAACAAGTGAGACAAAGAAGCAGCATCCCTACTCAACAATGTCCTCTCCAACACCCACTCTTCAAAGGGAAGCACTGTCAGTGCTGAGCTGCTAAACAGTTAATCTTCAGTAACTCCACTGAAGAGCGCTAGTGGCAGCCTGCCCATCATTCTTTTAGACAGAGCTTGTCAGAGAAAGTAGGGCAGCTTGTCCAGCCCGCCGCCAGTCAACTGATTACTAGCGAGCTCAATGGGGCTGCCGGCCAACCCCTGAGACTGCTGCCAGCCCCTTGGGTATTCAAAGGCCAGCATCCAGTGTGGCTCACTTTGCCAGAATCACATGATGTCAGTGCTGTTTTCTCCTGACCAGAATAACCAGTCATTCAGGTTGCTGCAAATGGTATGCAAACAAATGGCACCAGCTCAGCAAGGCTTGTGCCTGCATTAACTTCCAGGGGTTACAGGCAGAGGAAGGGACAACCCACCTCTGCAGCCTGTGTTTCTACCCTCGGATGGAGGGTGTCCATTCAGGCCTCCTGCCACAGCTACACAAAAACTGGCCAAATCCCACTCTGGAAAGAACATTTCTAAGCAATTTTAAAGAGATGACACCAGCTCACTGGGCCTGGTAGAGCTGCACGGAAACCAGGGAGATATTTACAGCTACAGGTATGGAACGGAAATGAAACTCCTAAAATGTGTTGGAAGAGAATGTATATTCACTTAACATCTAAGGAAATTTGGAATTGAAAAGAAATAATGAAACTGATGTCCAAGTGGTATGTTTTTCATAAAAGATTTCTCTCCCTGAAAATTGCACCCAAGCCGACACACAGACCTGTCCACTTTTATCTGATATACTCAACAGCACGCATCATACTATAGATATGCAAAGCATTTCCAAAGTGAAATGCAGTGATGGTGAAAAAAGAACTAGGTTTCTTTTCCACTTTAGAAGTTTGCAGGTTCATCTTCCCCTGAGAAGGCAGCTGTGCTGGTGCAGTTAAGGTTCTGAACTCTGTCTTTGTCTGGCTAGAGCAGAGCTACACCAGGTAACCCTTTTTCTGCAGAATACAGGTGTATGTTTAGAAGGAGAGTCCTCTGGACCTCGTGGAGAATAACCAGTAAGAAGAAGGGAAAATATGAAGAAAGGAAGAGAGGCTAAAAAGTATCTCCAGCACTCTTATACCAGAAGAAAAAGTGATGGAGCTATCATTCTTCTTGTTTCACATAAATTGCAGGGCAGGGCGGGGCAGAGCAGATACTTTTATCACAAAAGAAACATATAGAGAAATGGTTGATTTAATGGTCGCCAGAGTAATTTTCACAAAGGCAAGTTCTACTGCCTTTGACCACTGTTAGGTAGTATCTCAGTGTCAGATGCAAGAGGCAGTGATGCAAGATACAAACCAGATAAGTATAGTAGAAAAATTGGCTTTAAACACTGAGCTAGAGCCTCAGGCCCAACACAGCGGCCCAGAAAAGTTTAGGAAGCCAGGAATTCTCACAACACAGACACAGAGTTGGGGAAAGAAAAAAATAAAAAAAAAACAACACAACTCTGTCTGACAAAGTAAGCATGTCAGGATGGACGGGTGACAAAAGCAGATGGGGTTGAAATGCAGCCCCAAACCCCTTTGGCTCAAATGCCTGCCCTTGTCCCTCTAGATGTGTGCTGGTGTCTGCCTGCAAAAATGCAGGGACTCCTTTTCATTTGGAGGACCACTGCCAGTTTCCAAAGTCGATCTAACAGTCAGTAACTTCTCAGCTCTTGACTTGTCCTTGTTCACCCTACTGTGTAACTCTCTTGTGGAATTATGAATTAGAGTTAAATCACACATAACTTTAAACCTCAGCCAATTATCAGCAGAAGCACAGCGCTCTGAAATAACAACAGGTGTGTGTTTCTCAGATTTCTTTGGCATCGGCAACATCCTCCTCCCCTCCAGCATTTGAGACTTTCGACAAGTGACCCTTCTGTCTCTTCCCTTGTGTAAGGCGAAAGGGTATAAGGTTGCATCTATGACAACCACTTCTATTAAATTGGAAAAGCAGCCATGACTGTAAAAGGAATATAATCTGTCAAATTCCAGAAGTTAAAAAAAGTGGCAGTACAATAATAATCAAGAGAGGTAGAAACTGTCACTCATTTAATTTGCTAGACGCAAGAAAAAAAGCATATCACACACTTTGTTTGATTTGCGGGGGGGAGGCACCTTTTTTGTCATTCAGGTTCAGAACTCTTTCACCTGGTGGCAATTAGGCTTGTAGTGTACATTCTTCTAAAACCTGTTAAAAAGGTATACCACATCACACAGTATCAGAGACCAACTGATGACGGATGTTCTTCAGAGTAATGTCACTTATTATTGGGAAAAGCACAGTACAAAGCTACACTATATACAAGCTAAGCAAAACCATGACTTATGACTGACAAATTAAATCCAAACACTTTGGGCAAATCTTTTGGAAATCTGAATATCCAGGATGCAAAGCATGGAGCTGGCATTCAAGATTTCAGTATTCTCTCACATTCCATGTAAACTAATTGTTGTGCCTCACTTTACCTCCTACAAGACTGATAATTATACAAGGCAGTCATATTCATCTATTGAAAAATGTACATTTTTAATGAAACGTGATCTTCACTGCCACTAACAACTTGTTCCATGACTTCATCTGGTCCCATATGTTACGAAATCTCTCAATACTCTATACAATCTGTCATTTTGACATCTCCCTCTTGCTACTTATATCCACTGCTGTCAATCCAAAAGATAAGATTAATTTAATTAGTGGTATAATACTAAGAGTCAATTCCAGATTTCAAGGTCACTGTAGTATTGGTTCCTCCAGTTATTCATTCCAAACAGAATAGTGTTCGATATATGCATTTCATACAGAGGTTGTCTGCTGTTACTGAATACTCTGTTATTCTCAATTTTTGAATACTAGAAACCACAATACCTGCCACAGGACAAGCCCAGCCCCTTGATCCCGTTGTTTCTTTATCAGTTTATATTTTTTCCCCAAAATTCCATCCTTAACTTTGTTAAATTGAAGTTAAGACTAAGGAAAGGGGTGGGGGAAACATGTTTTTGTATTTTGCTTAAAACACAGAGCTGCAAAATGTTTTTACACTTATAACTGGCTGTAAGGTATTTTACTTTCACTGAGTCCATGTGGCAAGGATTAAGCTGTAGTGAAATATCAGTCAAACACACCCTTTTCTGACAAGCAGGTCAGAAAAGCAGCTAATTATCATTTTCTCCATGGGCACACACAACCTCTCTTTCAAATTTTCTAAAAATAGGTAAATGATAGGGATGGAAAGCCTGTGGGTGAAGGGGTGTCCGAAAACTCTACAGAGTGGTCACGAATCACAGGAATGGAAAGTTGGTAGCAAGTTTCCGTATCGCTGCAGGAAAATGGTCATCTCTTGGACCTGTCACAATGAAACAGAAAGTCAAAAAACGAGGGGGAAAACGTCACCTAATCTTGGAGTGAAGAGACAGGCAGACCTCAGGACTGAAATAATCCTGTCCAACGAACACCCTGGCCTTTGGTGTTTGAGTAAGCCAAGCAGCGTCCTGGGTGCAGGTCCTCGCCCCACTCACCAGGCTCACACAGTCCCGTCACCACCATGCCCGGACACACAGGGACACACATAACCGAGCACAGGGCACTCGGGCAGCCAGGAGACTGGGAGCAGCAAGGCCTCAGCAGCCATCGAGCAGCACAGCACGTAGCAGAAACAAAGCAGTTGTTCCCATCCGTGCCTTGAAGAAATGCCCCAAAGATTTTTTTTTTTTTTTTTTTTTTAACAGTTCCATGGCAGGCTTTCACAGGACTGAATGAACAACACACCCAGAGGTGGAAGGCAGCTGAACTGCCTTACAGCTCTGCATTTTTTAACCAGTTTTTCTTTTTAAGTCTACTGGAAGATGTCTGGGGAGCTGATGGAGAGCAGAACTGTGTGGCAGGAGTGAGCAACTGCAAGCCTCATTTTACTGAGGGGAAAAAAGACAAAGCTGAAGAGCAGTCCAGTCTCTTGAAATTCTTCTTTGAAAGTAACTGGATACCAAACATATTAAATTACAGTCTTTAATGAGACAATTTAGTTAGAGCCTCTCAAGTTCGTCATTTTTCTTTTGTCTATACACTTTGCTGGGATGAGGCACCTGCCTCTACAGGAGTTATGCGTCCTTCCCTTCCTTCCCCCCATACACATACCACCGCAAATCTGAAGGGATATTTCAATCACCACTTTGATAAAGGAGATCATTTTGGCATACAGGTGATCTCCTAGCAGATTAAGGATATTTACTTTCTTCCTGATGGATCATTCCCAGAGATACCGGCACAACACAACCTACGCAATTAGTTTTCACAGGTGGCTGTTTTGCCTCCAGTAAAACTGCTTTCTTTCTCCTCCTGCAAGTCATAGCAGAGCAAATGTATATAAAAACATTTCAGATATGAAATAAACACTTTCATAAAAGCAGCTGTGATGCAATGCATCATTTCTGTCTGACCTGAGCTATGGAATGAACTTTTGCTGCCAGGATCAAAGATGGTAAGGAGAGAGTGGAGGATGGGGGGGCAGGACAGGGCTGGGGGAAGATCAGGGCTCAGAATAGCACAGTGTAAAATAACCTCAAATACTCAAAGGGTAAATGCCAGTTCGGTGCAAGCTCACACTCTCTGTGTACTCTAATGGGCAATCTGTGCAACCAGGGACATGCTGCTGTGCAAGACAAACCGAGACAGTTGTCCGCAACCCACCCTGTAGAGCCAAGAGCTGCAGAAAGACAAGCTCCCCATGTATTATGTGCCACAGGCAGCACTGAACTTCCCAAAGCATGACAAAAAGCACATCTGAAGCTGTAATTTCATCCTCACACGCTTTCACTGGTCACTGTCTTTGAAAACTGCTGTCTCCCATTTTCAAGAACGGTACTTTCAAGATACTACAATGTCAATGCGGAAATCTCAAACTAAACATCCATTAAAGACATTTCTATGTCAAGGTCCCAAACTGTTACACAGTAGGGGTTCAAATGCAATTTTTTCCCAGGTTCTTTCATGACTACTGTATATAGGAATTTGACTACATTATTTAAACATCTGGCAAGCTTCTTCAAAAAAGATACAAATTTTTTAGTGTTAGAAGAAGGAGAAAACTTAGAAGAAAAACCTTACTTATTTTTTGTTAAGTATCTCCTTCTTTACATGCGCATGGTATGGAGCCTACAAAGGGATTTGAACATCCAGGCTCCACAACTGAACTGGATTTTTCACAAAATTGCCATGTGCAAACCTGACCATGATGGAATGGGTCTCGCTTCTAGCTGGTACCACTAAACTACTCACAAGCCCCTCGTAAGCCAGGCTTCCACAAGGTGTCAATTGAGCAAGAAAACTCTGTCCTTAAACATTTTTTCCCACATTTTTCTCTTTCAAAAAATGCAATGCATAAAACAATCTTTTAATGCTAGAGAA
>VYZM01021234.1:354265-370465 GCA_013398915.1 Dromas ardeola | reverse complement strand
GGGGGGGGAAGACTTTGACAACTCCTGCAGCTTATTGATTTCTGTGAAAAATTACAATTTTTATCTAGGTGCTTTTGTGTACCATAACAAGAGCAAGTGGGCATTACTACTACAGGCTTCAATCTCACTTAAGACACAAACTTTTAGCCTTTTCAGAAACACAAAGAAAAAATATCTGTGACTAAAATTGTGCTGATCTTTCATGTAAAAGTTTGAGTTTGGTATTGATTGCTAGGTAACTATGTACACCACAGCGGCTTCATCCTCAAATTCACTGCAGAAAACATAGGCAGCAGGAGTCTACAGCTCCCCTAAGAAAAATCATTACAGACTAAAACTAACATTGCCAGTTTAGTCAATTAAACTGTAGTTAACCGATAACTAAGATCTCAGTGATGAGCTATACAGGATAAATTTATGAGGACATACTCAATCTATGGGGAAAACTACTGCAGATACACGTATGTTACATAGTGATTAATTGCAAAAAGGTCAAAGGCCCAAATCTGTCATTCTTCTTTATGCAAAGTGTTTATGAAAGCAATCTCTTTTGTAGATACCAGAATTGACTAGAATGTTATTCCTGTGTAATCCAAATATAAAAGCCTGAGTGATACTCTGAAGAAATATGAATAACTGCAAAAACGTGGTCAGGCAAATTTATGTAAATGCATATATTCAGTAATTTGTATGAACACATTTTTTCTTAGTCTGTTAAGGAAAGTTTTGCTAAATAAATTGGAGGGTGGTGGGCATTGGTGCGGGGACTGCAAAAGGGGCCAAAAGAATAAGTAATTACAAAAACGTTCGAAAAGACTACTATGAAACTATTTTTTTTTTAAATGGTAGGTTCATTATTAAAACACCAGCAACACGCTTATCCAGGGCCAACCTACTCATTTTGGAAACCGAAAGAGACTTTTGCTTTGATTAGCTTTGAAGAGCTTATACAGTTAAGAGAGCATGAGAAATAGATTCTAGCCCTTCTATTACAGCTACATTTGTTTATTAAAGTTGCACACCTGTGCAGATTGACTCAAGGCAAAAGTGCAATTGAGGACATAGTTTGGCCTGTAGAATATTTGTTACTGGTAACAGATGAGAAGGAACAAGCCCCGTGCAGCTATAACAACTCAGGCTAAGTTTGCAAGTTGATAGGGTGGAAACCAGACAAAGATATTTTACACTGTGTTGCTCAGACACAAACAGCGAACTCTCCTTTCTAAGGCTGACTAATTTTCATAGCACACTGTCATACCAACCCCTGCACACCAATTAATACTGCCATTCACTGCAGGTTTCTGAAGATAATCTAAACTAACTCAACTTTTATGATGCGATCAAAACACTTTGAAGAAATTAGGGTTTGATTTTGTGTTGCTAGGGAGCCTATCTTTCTTCGTTCCTTTAGTATAGAATGGCACTCGCCACAGAGAAGAACCAGCAGCTTTTGATTGTCTAATAACTAATGGCTGATGACCACACTAGTATCAGATCTAAAAAATACTTCATAGCTCTGCAGCTTTATGGCTACACTATCTTCTTCATTTCGAAGAAGAAAGAAATAATGCCTAAGAGAGGCAAGGAGAAATAGCTGAGGTTTGTTCATTTCCTCCATTCACTACTGCCATTTCAGCAAGCCAAAAATGGCTTCTTGTTCCCCCATGTAAAATTATCCAAAAAAAAGACACCCATTTTCTAAAGCAGTATCATATAAATTAATAAATCCAATATAATCACATTGTATCTTTTAACAGTATAATGTATACAAATAATCCATTCTTCTTTATCCTAGTTTATTACCATTCTTCTCCTCTGAAGTAACTCCTTGCCTCCACTATATTAAAATCCAACATCTTTTCTACTCACTTGCATATTTGAGGAAGAACTGAGACAACAAGAGGGAATGTATTCCTCTTCTTAACTCCAAAGAGGACCCTGAGACTTAGTAGCAAAAACTGCAGAAAGTCCAGTGCCGTTCCTGGACTGGAACATGCTCAAAGCAGGCAGCACCTTCCAAGGAATTTGTCTGCCAAAGTCTGATGTGACTGTAACTTAACATGTGCAAACTGAGCCTTTGCAAAGGCTTATAACTTGGCCACATTCAGGCATTTTTTTTCTCACAACAGGCAACAGGCATCCCCTGACACCAGAATGACCTCTACGCCAAATTTCAAGACTTTGCTCAAAAGCATGGAGGCGCCACAGCTTCTCAACAAAACAGCTGTAAGATATATTTATTACAGTCCAGCATATTTTTCTTTAATCTCATATTTAGGAATGTCTAGCCCAGTTTTGCTGAAACTTTACAATAAAATTCAGCTCCAGGTGACATTCTGCATGGGAAAGTCAAAGCTCAAAGAAGTAAAGCTTGACCAAGTTATAAGCAACAGAAGCACAACTGTAATGGGAAGATCCCGGCTACCTCGACTCTTAGCAGTGTTACCAGCACCACTTAGAATAAAAGGAAAGAATGAAGCTTTTTAAGAAAAAGAAAGCAACTGCACCTTTAATTCAGACATTTTAGAATTTTAGTAACATGAATACAGCAAAAAACTTCATTTGGGACAAGAACTGAAAATATCTTTCCATATCACTGCCAAACAGACAACAAATAGTAGGCAAGCTTGATATCCAATATGGGTCTTCAATGGGTACAGTGACAGCATTTAGCCTCTTAAGGGATTTATCTTTGAAATTACTCTAGCTGACAAACTTCTGGGCCCAAAGGAAGTTGAGCAGTCTCATTTTCTGTCCAGCTGCTTGAAGCAGATGCCTAAACCACTCTTCTTATCCCAAGAGACACTTCATAATCACTGTTCTTTAAGGCGTGTTTGGGGTTCAGAACAGTGTTCAGCTGACTTATGGCTGCATCTCTCTCTTTCTGCCTACCATCCCCACAGCAATATGGAAAACACAAGGTCAGACCTTAAGATTTCCATGAAGAATGGAGGCTTTGCTTCTCACCTTAGGTGGACTCTAAGGCGGCCTACAATAGAGACACACATATAATGTCCTCTGCCCCTTAAGAAGGGAGGCTCCTTTGTGACTCCTTCCAGTGCCATGACTAGGAAAATGCCTTCCTCCAGTAGACTCTGGCCAGTATGATGACAAGTAAAAAGGCCATGCAGAAATCTTGTTCTCATATTGCCCATCAAGACTTCAGAAGCAGGCGGCACACTTGACTCACGGTAAGGTGATTTGCGTCTGTAAATGTGCTTTTGAGAATGGTAGCAAGAAGCCAACTATGCATGGCAGTAACACAACATAAAATAGGTGTAAAGGGAACAATGTACAGCAAAAAACTAGCTAAATCACACAAGCCAATAACAGACACACACACACACAAAAGCAGCTGTTTCTTTAGCAAATATAAAATAAAGAATTTATGCATTGAGGTCTTGTATCATGAACACACAGAATCAAATTAAACTATTAAAGTACTGCCTCTACTGGGGGATTTGTATGACTTTGAGGGAACTGTGTATTGCAGTCTGTCTCAGGGGACCCTGCTTCTTGGAAAGACTGAAGATCACAGATATTCTAGCTCCACTAAGTACTTGCACATTGGGATTCTGGACAGATTTGTATCTCTGGATTCTTGGACTCTATGAAGTGGTCCACCCTGGCATGGGATAACAGGGAGTCTTTGCAGTTCCTCCAACTTTACGTGTAGTCGAACACAGGAGTCTACCTCACTTTTAGTTATGTTACGTAGCATAGGATGGCTGCTGGAAAAACATGATGGGAAAGGATTGAGGCTAGGATTTTCAAAAACACATAGGCATTTTTAAATATCTTGATATCAGCTATTTGCCAATTCACACATTTCAAGACGTTAATGAAATCAGAATCTCAATACCTGTGTAAAATTATAAAGAGAAATAAAGTAATTGAAAGCTACTACAGGGCTAGTAAATGAATTCAAAGCTTTCCCTGTAAATAGGAACAGCACTTAGAAAAGGTAACTGTTCACTCCTTTGAAATAAAAGTGACACACGTATTCTTATGACTTTACACTGGTTTGTGGATACCACAAATTATCAGTGTTTCTGTTTTAATCACATTCCATATTATTTTGCAGCAATTAATCAGTTGATTGCACATCAGCTTTTCTTTGCTAAAAAAAAAAAATACATGGAAGAGAGGAAAGTACTTGATTTTCAGAACTTACTGAAGAAAGGTGAGGAGCAGTACCTTATCTGACGACTGATTTAACCTAGGGAAGTGCAACAGAACAACAGGTGACTCCAACACAAACGTTTCCGCAGCTTAACTGAGCATGGGCTACAGTTTTGCTGCAAAAAGTCACAGCCTCTAGCCAGCATTATCCAACTGGCAGAAGTTTTTGTTGTAGATCTGGCCCTTGCCTCATAAGAAGATATTTCAGGAAATGTTGGACTCAGAATCTTACGAGATAAAGCCAATACTTTCTTTCTCCAACTGGAGCAGAAATAGTGTAAAAATTGAGTGACTTGCGGTATTTCAGCATTTCTGGTCCCAGATGGAAATATGAACTGTAGAATAATGCCAGAAAAAAAAAAAAAAAAAAGTTAGTGAAAATCCAGTTAACTATTTCGCCCCCTTCAAAACGCTTCTGATTCAAGGCTGGCTTAAACTAGCTGATAGACTGTTACCTCAAGCAGTGTTCATCAAAGCATTTAAAAATTGTTCTTCTCGGAGCACATATGTTACAACAAAGCCTAGTATCAGTGACTGCTTCTGGACCAGGCAGCCAAAATGCCACCAGCCTCTTGTTTAGGATTTTCTTATTTACATATAAGCAATTCACACTTGTTGCCACATTCATCTTATTCTCTGTTGTCTATTATCAGTTTGTTTATAAGGTCACTTTCTCATGCTTTTAAGTGTGATTATTATTCTTTGCTCCATGCAGCCTTATATTTGGACAAGTTAGAAGACATAAAGGAACAAACATATGAACCAGCCCAGACTGCTCAATGTCAGTGATTTTTTTTGCTATTATATTCCATCTCTCCCATTGTACCTGCAATTTTCATCAGTGAAGAACGTTTTGGGTCTGTGTGAAATATGTCAGAAACTCTTACAAGAGAAAAGGATGATAGCATCAGAGAAGTGTCTCCATTGATCACCCGCTCCATATGCTATTATTTGCATTGTACAAATCTATTACAGGGATGGTTACAGCCATCTTGAATAAATATAATAAAATACAATGAAAAGGAGATGGACTTTTACATGCAAAGGAACTTTTTATTTCACATTCAATTTAACGTCTCTTGTTTTTTTTCTTAGAAGAGCGCTGAGCCATCAGATTAGTGCCCTAGGGACTGTTAAAATTATGCTAATGTATCTTAAAGCTCTTTTGACTTAATTTTCTTTCCATGATTACAACATACTGTGCAGCTGAGAAACTGAAAGACCATCAGGAAAACAAGGAACCATGCTGCATATACACAGCTAATCATGCAGTGTTTTATAAAGTCTTAAATATAAACTAACCAAATAACGTCTCTTTTTAATTTTCATTTGGTTTCTTTCCAGACAAAATTGTCACCAATTTCAAAACAGGTAAGACGGTAAAAAGGCCAGAATGAAACTGTAAAAGGCCCTTGACAGTAAAGTTTTTATTAAATATCTTCTGCAGGCTGATCTCCTTTTTGTCCTGCCACACAATCTGAGAATTTTTATTTTTTTTTTTACACAAAAAATGTGAATTGCTTGGTTTGCCACCATATTTTTCTATTGGTAGATATATAGCTTGCTTGTTTGTTTGTTTGCTTGTTTGTTTTAATCAGGTCTGGACAGAAGACAGGTCTTGATCCTATGCATGCATCTGACTGAGACATGAAAGTAACACTGTTTTGGAACACAGTTGAAGGCCCAACATATCAATGTTCACATGTGATACTTGTCAATCAAGGGAGAAAAACAAGTGGGATAAAATGGAACTAATGCCTGAAGGTAAGAATTGATGTATGGAGAGTCTTGCAACCTCAGCTTCCTGTAGCAACGAGAAAAGTGACAAAACAAATGTTTCTGGGTCAGCCTGTTTGCCACATGAAGATGTATAGAAGCTGTGCCTTCCTGTTCTCTCCTGAAAATATTTGATTATTCGCATTTTGAAACATTTCTGCATTCTGTTATCTTTTTTAAATTGTATTATACCAGACCGTAGCTATACAAATCCTAAAGGGATAAGGTTTCTAGCAGGTCAGCAGGTTTCCATGGACTTGCTGAAGGAACACAATGAAAACAACGTTTTATTAAGGAAAAAAAATCTCAGACCACTGCAGCAAGGAGCTTCATTTCATTCATGAACTGAAAAATGAATGTTTGATTTGGGAAGTCATTAGCACTTTGCTATCTTGTGAAGCATGTAAGCCTACCACGTTTGGACTGAAAAATCAAATCTAAGCCTGTAAAAAGAACATCCTGGTAAAAACACTCTTGCTTTGAGCTTTTATAACTCTTACAACACTTACTGAAGATTAATGAAGTTCACAAGTCAAACATACCAAATTCTTAAGTGTGCATATTTGTATAGAATATATGGAGCTTTAAGCTCTCTGTCCTTTTAAAACTAATGCTAACTAGATTTTAAATGGCATTGAAAGGT
Organism: Dromas ardeola; assembly: GCA_013398915.1. NCBI lineage: Eukaryota > Metazoa > Chordata > Aves > Charadriiformes > Dromadidae > Dromas > Dromas ardeola. The sequence continues at coordinate 363,864 of VYZM01021234.1, read as the reverse complement.
CACATGGCTTGCACATCTTGCCATGTAATGTGCCAGCAAATGTCCATGGTTAAGGAGACTACAGGACAACCCCTTGTCTGCATGTACCATATCAGTCTGCAAAAAAATCAACGAACTATTATTGCAAGTACCAGATAAAACATAGAGGCAAGAGACTCATAATACCATCTTTTATGAAGCACAGTCACCTTAATATCACATCTTGTGATATTTTTATGCCATATTTAGTTTATCAAGCATCTATTTCTTTTAAGTCATTTATACTATACATACATACAATCCATTGATTTCTCCCAACTGAGGGATTTTCTTTCTCCACAGAAAGACAATCCGTGCATATACAGATTTGAAAGATAGGATGGAAGTTCCAAGTGTTTTAATAGCCCATTATCAAAAATTATCCCCTGGCAATAAAAGTCCAGACCACTGGCTTGAGATCAAGTCAAAGAAAAATGGGATTATACTATTTAATTGAGAGAGAGAGAGAGAGAGAGAGAAATGTGCTCTAAAAAGCCGAGGATCATAGAGGAAAAGAAAAATCCAGAGAGGGTAAATGACAGATCAGCTCCATTTTAAGTCCAATCTACTTGTCTCTCACATACAAATCCACTGGATTTCCTAAGTTTTTTCTTACTTTAAAAAAAAAAATCTAAAAAAAGGACTGATATTTGATATTTGTAATTTTTTAATAAAGAAGAAAAAAAAAACTCACCAGAAAAAGAAACACTATATTGAGAGGTGACAGGAAACAAAACAGCATTTTGTCCTAGATTTGCACAACCTAATTTATAGTAATAAAGCAGAACCTAAGAGTTCTGGTAAATGTCAGTGCAGTCATGTTCATTACATATGTTGATAGGTATGAAGCGAAGTCTCTGTAGGCCCTTCAAAAATTGCACACAGCCTATTTAATGCAAACCAGAAGTCACTGACTGCTGGATGAACATTCAGTTTCATTCCCACGTGGATATTAAGACAAAGCAGGGGGAGGGGGCTTCCTCCTCATTTATTTACAGTTAAAGGGTGGGTCTTGAGGAACGAGCCGTGAGGCCAGGGAAGGATGGATCTGGTTTATGGGAAGACACCTCCCAGCCTCCCATTCTCCAGCCACCGCAGGGAAAGCGCCTGGGTTGTGTGTAACCTCCTCCCCCACCTCGCATCTGCCTTGCCCAATCTCGCCTGGGCCCGCTCCAATAACAACATCTGCTTGGCAGCTTTTCAAACCCATGGATAGTTATCTAACTGAGGCTTTTGTGCTGCACTGTTTATTCTATGTGAAGAAATGCCTCCTTAGTTGAAAGAGTACTTTAGAAAAGCTGTGCAGCTATTAGCAAGTGAAGCACAAGGCTAATAACCCCCACCTGCTCATCAAATTAATTATGACATCTGAGTCATTATAACTCAGAAAGAACACACGACTGCAGACTTGTCACATGTAGAAATAAACACACTCTGCATTAGGGGAGGGAAATATATGGCAAAAAGGTCCAGAAGAAAAACATCTAACCCTTCACATTTCAGTTATTAAAAATGTGCATTATTAACTTCCCAAAGGCAAACACTAAAGGAGAGAAGCTAGAAGTGGATAAATTTTTTTCTGCAGAACGCATCTCTACACCTCTGTACGGGCTTTGTGAAGAAAAGGAAAAGAAAAACATATTAACACAGTGGTCTTCACAGCAGGCCTGTAAATCAGCATGTTCTTTTGTGAGAAATCTTGTTTCCATAAGATTCCATAACAACCTGGTGGGAGAGGTGCACATATCATACACACCACACATCCCCCTCAGTTCAACTACTACAAATGTAACACACATACCTTTAGTTAAGATAAATTTTCAAACTGGAGTACACTTAACAAGGACTAAACTAGGGAAAATACTGTGGAAAAAAAAAAAGTTTAAAGTCTAAGACAAACTTTAACTCTCTGGCAAATAGCAGAAGGAGTAAAAACTTCAAAATGTAACATATCTGCAAGTCAGATTCCACTAAGTTCAGACTGTAAAGGACACAGCACTGCCACACTTCGTGTTCAGATGTTCCCTACTATCTGATTATCAAAGCTATTGGATCATTATGCCACAATTAACGTAGATGATAGTTTCTTTCTTCCAATCACAACTATGAATTCAACTGAAAAGGTTAAATCATGCATTCACTTGTTGCACTTCTAAAGGTCTCTGGCAATCATAGACATGGTATGCATTTTCTGTACTTTGTAGCACTTTTCTGGAAAGAATAACGATTTTTCACTGTAAAAGACACAGCCCTGCACCTCGCCGTGCACGTCACTCTCAAAAGTGGTTCTTAAATGCAAAGTGCAATTGATGGCTTATTTATTTTAAATAATTCTCAGACTTCTTTATTAGCAAAAGGAAGTGATAGGTAAACAAACAATTAATACATTCACATATTGTATTTTAAGTTTAGTGAATAAAAAATGTCAGGCATTACATACATAATTGTTGGAAAAGTGTTTGCCTTGCATTAGTCCCAACTCACTTTGTCAACAGCACTTCCTCCAGAACAGCACGCAGAACAGACAGGTAACTTCTCTGTTACAAGGAGTCCACCTTCAAGAAATGTCTCTACCACAAGTACTTTTTTTTATCAGTTAGAGGATGAGAAAACATTCTCTAAGCAAGCCACAAAACACAACCCGAGAAGCAGATGGGACATTACTTGTTACAGGTCAGCTTCACCTGCACCATTTCTCCCATTAGTGCATATTTTTCAGTGTGTTAGTAGCAACCACCACCCTTTGCAAATAAAGACCTCCAGCACTATTTCTGGTGAAAAAATGCCATAGAATTAACTTTCAGGCAAGACAATACTGGTCGTCTAGCCTCTTCATATTTTTTTAAGTAATATGTATGCTAATTATTGAGAAAACCATGTTGGAACCTCATTTTACCTACCCGCTTTTATTTGTTTTTACTTCAATGACATATTTTTCCTATTTGAAAGAAGATTTTGGTTGATTTATTCAACTTTTTCGTTTAGCCCAAGGTTGAGAGGCACAAAAAGAAAGCAGATATTAAAAAGGTAGTCCCAGCTTTGCTTTTGCCAGATAGGAAGATTGACACTCATCCTAGAAAATAAATTACTATCACTTGAGTGTGTCAGTGCTGCAGAACCAGAATAAAGCAGAAACAGGAAATATATTAATCACACAGGCAGGCTGTTCTGCACAGGTTTATATGCCTGGGAGGATAAGTCTCGCATTCAGTCATCGCAAAAACTCTGCTTTTTGAGAAATCCTCTTCACTGGGGACTTGATGTGTTGCTATTGAAGCCTACAGCTTCCTCCACAGTAGGATTGGGTCTGTAGACAGAAAAACTCCCTGCCGCAGAACTGCTTCAACTGTCGTCCCCGCAACCTGTTCCTGCCCTGTCTGGTCCACATGCACATATTGCTCCTTCACATCACAAAAAAAAGAACACCAGGAAAACTGTGAAGAAATAAAGAGAGGAAAAGCGTGGTGCATTTCAGGATCCTCACTGATTTTAGTTTAATGGACTACTTCATAAAAAGGAAAAGTGATGCATGTACAGTTTTTATTCAGTGATATAAACATGAATAATTCAATTTACAGAAATTTAGTACTTCTGTTCTTACTGTAAGAACCCACAAAGTATATATTGCTGTAGGACATGCTGCCCTGCAGAAGCATTTAAGTGTATTTAAGCTATGAAGCACACTAAATCTGGCCTTGAGCTAATATGTTTAGGAATTTCTAACAAGAAAGGAAAGGAAAATTTGTTCTCAACTGGTACGTTGTTAACTGAATGTACAACAGTGTGCATGACAAAAGTTTGAGTGGTACCATCAAGTTACAAAATACCTAGTCAATTTGGATTTTGCCTGAATGCTCTATATATTTTTCCAAAAATATTACCTCATCAGAAATTAAAGTAAGTAGAGGCACAGGATTTATGGGTCCAAATTTAAAACCAGACTATTACTTGCAGATGCAACATCAGAGTGGGAAGAGTTAACGCTAAACTGGTCAAAATATTTTTAAAGTTATTTTTTAATAAGTAGTTCCCACAGTTCTGGAATTCCTTTACCATGATGACTAACAAATATGTATTCCAGAAAAACACAGCTAGAGTATATGAAAGCTTGTGCACCCACACAGAAACACAAACACAGGCACACACATTGCATATACGTTATGTATGCTAAAGTGCAAGAAGGAAACGGTATGCAAAATAGCGTGGTCTGCGACAACTACACATGAAAAACAGTTCTACGTGGAATGTTCTGACAGGTTGCTAGATTTAGCAGCAGTATCACTGAACTCTTAAAAATGCCAAAGGACATGCCAGAGAGAGTGTGTCTTTCTCAAAATTCTGCAGTTCCTAGATCTTTACAAAGCACGCTGCTTCTCACATCCACTTAATCTCTGCACACATCTCCACCCCTGCTTCCTTCCCAATGGCATGTGGTCTTGAAAATACAAATGTTCAAGTTTCCTGGAGCTGAGCGAAAGAGGAAAAGTCCCACTCCCAAGAGGCAAAACTAAAGGCTCTTGGTGCCACTGGAGTTGTTAACTACAATGCAACATAACGTGGCGCTTCACCATAATTAGCAAGAAGGAAACAGCCTTTTTTTCACCTCCAATGGCATTAAAGAGATAAGCCAATGAATTCCAGATCATATCTGAAGGCGCAAAGGTGTCTGATCAAGAAAGTGCTTATATGGACAAGGAATGACATTTTGTGTGACAAAGCAGGAAACAAACAAAAAAAAAAAACACACAAAAAAAAGAGCAACACAAATCTGCTCAAAGCCAGTTATAGCTGCAGATATTGTTAGCAGCAATAGCATTAACATGCAAACAGAAAAAAAAAAAAAAAACACAACCAAGAAAAAAGTCCTGTGATTACTTCTTCCTCATTAAATTTTTATTGATACATGTGGTCCACAGAATTCCTCCTAATTTTATAAATGCTATCCCCCGCTTTATATGGATGTATTATTTCTAAAAGTGCCACTTTGGATATTCAAAACGGTTCAGACTGAAAAGCTTAATTCTCCAGCCTTTTGTAAGTAACATTACTGGTGTGAATAATGCCGAGTGACTTTCTTTCCCTTTATCTGTCCATCCAGCTTCTGCCCCTCTGCTGTAAGTCACTTTGAAAGTGAAGAACCAGAGATAGTACTGCAAACATTTACTTCTCTGCAACCATTCATCGTGAAACTTGTCGATAGCCATTCCAGTACTCTCAGGGCTCCTACAGCAGTTTTGATTTAATAGAAAAGGCCCAAATGCATTACGTGCTCAGTTTATTCAGGTTTTTGTGGGGGAGCAGGGGTGTAAAATATAAGCAAAAGTAGCACATAAAACAGGCCTGCTAAAGGCTCGAATCCCCAACTACAGAGCAAATCACGCACAAACAGGGGCAGTAGTTTCCTCTCGCTGATCTATCAATGTGCCTTAATGATTTTCTAAAGGAACCACATCAAAGAGGGAAACAATTGTTCAGTTAACCATGCCTATTCAGTCTTGGGTTTCTCTGCTGAGCCTATCAACCATTTCAGTGGTGCTTTTCTGTAAAACAGACACCAGTCCACCAGAAACCAGGCTAAACTCTCAGTCTTCTCTTCTACACCAGCGAGACCACTTCTTCGGCAGACACTTCCGACAAAACTTTTATTCCAGACTCTAACTGGTTAATCACAGTGGTAGCTCCTGGTCTTCTGGGGACAGTTTTTACCATTTTCAGACTGATACTCGCCCATGCTCAACATTATTAATTAGCGTGCGCTCCAGCCACAACAGTGGTTGGAAGGAACCCTGCAGAAGCCAACCCTGCCACAGCCCTCCTCTGAACTGCAGGACAGCAGGGAGGCAGACATCCAGCACTAGCACAGAATAAAAAGGAAAAAACTCCAAGTTTGGGGGGTTTGGTTTTGCGGTTTGCATTTGTTGGGGTTTTTTTGTTCATGTTTTCATATATTCTGCCTTTTGATACAGCACCCTTCGGTGCCAAAGACAAGGAGAGGCTGTAACAGCCATTCCACCACTGCTAGATAAGGAGTGTCCAAATGTGTTGTCCTGCCTGTAACTACACTTTCTATTTCTGTTCTGAATCACGCTCAATTACAGATTATACCAACAGGGTGTATGTTTCTGGTGCTGGGTGCCAAAATTATTTTAAAAAGCAATGTAGCTCACTGTCATTAAGCCAAACCAAAACTCTGTCAGTGCCAAATGTGGCACTACTGCCAACAGTTGTCTACTGTTAGACTATACCACCCATTGTGGGATCGTTCTTCCTCCCTGCCTGTGCAATAAAGCGGCTGGACTCCGTTCTCCCAGAGCGACGCATCAGTGCTTTACTCAGAACTGCAAACTCATTTTTGGACACAACGGAAGCCTTTTTTCCCCCAGTTTTCCCCCAGATGACAATTCACTTAGAAGATTTTTCTCATAATTGACAACACAAAACTACACATACACATACAATGAAGCTCCTAAAAATGAAGATTTTATTATTTTATAGGAGAGCGCAACTTCATCTCTTCTGCTGGTCTACCGGAATGCCCAATTTTTCATTTTAATTTCATAGACTTCAAGAAAAATATCTTTTTTTCCATTAGCTTTAAAATTAATATTTTAAAGGTAAAATCTGAAAAACTTGCGCGCAATCAGCATGCCAAAACAGAACGCAAAACACTTAAAAACCTGGTCCATAGCTTCTAGACTCTTATACATACTCCTTATTAGGATTTATTGACAGATCCAAAACTGCAACCTCTGAAATACCACAATAATTTCCTATTTTAGAAACAAGGTAATACAGCAGTCCCCAAGACAGCACAATGCAATAACCATGGAGAATTGCAGATTTTATGCTGATAACCACCACACTGCTTTTCATCCAAGTGCTTCGAAGTGTCTTACAAACATGATTAAGCCTTACCACGACTGGGAGATAAGCAAACGTATTAAGAGTTTTAGTCTAAGAGCTGAGCAGCGGATGCACCTACTGATGTCCAAAGGAGTTTTTGCCTTTGACCTCCATTTAGGCAGGAATTAACGAGGAGCTCACTAACGAAACTGAAGAATCTGACCCAAATTCCCAGAGAATTCTTTGTACGGAACCCAAGTTTCCTGATAATTGACTGATCAGAGCTAAAACAGTTAGTTTATTCTCTGAATGGGTGTGTGCAAAATGGAAATGGATCTTTGAAGTATTTGACAAATCCATACACAGGTGTATTGCATTTATTATCAAATGTAAAAAAAAAATTCTTGAATAAACTAAACTGGAAAAGTAAGTTGAGAGCCAATCTTTTTTATCAATTTAATAGAAATTTACCTCAGGAAATTAATTTCCCTGGCTTGAAGTTAGAGATACATATAAAAGTTCTATTCATTATATTGGGTGCATTTTTCTGATCCTCCAACTGTTGAATAGCATTAATTATGATATTCATTTTCATGTTATTTTCCATATACTACTTCTGCAAACTTTTAATCCCAATTCTGCTGATGATTAATTGTTAGCCTCACAAAAGTCATTAACAAGGAACTTTTTTCTATTAAAAGTTGAAGAAAAAAATGACTAAATTTTATTCTTGGCATTGTCAATGGAATTTCAGAGCAAATAAGTAAATTTTTAGCCATCTTTTAAAAAGTCCTAAATATGGACAACATATAACCAGCTGAATTCTCTCTTCAGCAGACCATCCACATCATTTACACAGGAAAATATGGTAGCTTCCAAGACGTATTTCATTTAACGGTCTGTCTACACTGGGCAATCACTGCAGCGTTGTCCAGAGTTAGCAATGCCATCATATTACTAAACTCTGCCAATGCAATAAATTTCCCTGCACAAAGGCACTCAGCACAAGTTGAGAATGTTCACACCAAGAGCTGGTACAAAGTTTTTATTGGAGTGCAGAAGGGAGTAGCTAAGTTTGCAGCTGTGCTTATTTAGCTTACTTTAAACTGCTTTCCATACAGAGAGAAAACGCTAAACCCATTTGAAGGATAATAAATGTATCACACTACTGTCCTAAAATTGCAACTGCTCTATTGTTTGGAGGAGGGGAAGGGGTGGAAGAAAGTGCTGGCTTGAAGAATGGTGGCATTTAGTTTTGGAGCCTCCAACCACAACATGAAAGTAGGCAATGCAAAGTTTTATGTCGAAAGTTTCGAAATTAACAAATCAGTCCTGTAATACTAAACCACAGTTTCCCACACAGATGCCAAATAGCTGTTTACCTACACTAACAGAGATTTCACTTACAACTCCATGATTCAAGCTCACTCAAAACCTCAGCTGAAGCAACCGCTGACACATCTCATCCTCTTTACACATAGAGCTATGTTTGAAAACCGTGTTCAAAGCAGTGAGTCTAATTGTTAAAATCCATACCAAGTCTTTGAGAAATTCCTTGCAGAATACGTTTCAGATGCTTTGCATATCTGATATATGCTTAGCTTAATGCAGTAAGTTCGAAGGAAGCATGAAGGAAGAATAGGAGTGTTTCACTTCCTTCTTCGTTACCTATTAAGGGAAGGCTTAATGCCCCATGGCGTACGCAGTGAATGGAGTCTTCTTCCAACAGGAAAGAACATCCTCTAATGCTGAGCATGCTGGGCGTAGGTGTCCAGGTGTTGGCATCAGGGGCTGCAAGAGAGGCCTCTGAGTAAGAGTTAGGGGCTGCCCCATGCTGGACACAGCTGGCTCCAACAGACCCACTGCAGGGCATGGCTGAGGGTCTCAGCCAAGCTGGTAGTGCCTCTGGGAAAACGTATACAAGAAAGGGCAAAACAGTGAGGAATGAGGAAAAAAAAGGGTGAGAAAGAGCCCAGCGAACACCGAGTTCACAGAAGGATATGGAGGAGGTGCTCCATGACCATGGTGGAGCAGATATTTCCCCTGCAGCCTGTGGAGAGGATCATGCCAGAGCACATGTCCACACTGCAGCCCGTGGAGGACTCCACATTGGAGCAGATGGATATTTTCTGAAGGACTGCACTCCATGGAGAAGATCCATGCTGGAGCAGGGGAAAAGGAGGAAGGAGAGGCAGAGAGGAGCTGTTATGGTATGACCGCAACCCCAGTTCCCCATCTCCCTGCACCACTAGGGCCAGGGGTGGAGGAAGGTAGAGGAGTAAGGAATGAAGGAGTGAAGTTGAGCCCTGAAAGAAGTGGGGGTGGGGGAAGGTGGTTTAGTTTTTTGGTTCTTTCTCACCACCCAACTCTATTTTAATTGGCAATAAGTTAGATTCATTCTCCCCAAATTGAGTCTGTTCTACCTATGAGGGTGATTTGTAAGTGAGCCTGTCTTTATCTCAACCCACCGGCTTTCTTGCGTTATTTTCTCCCCTGTCCTGCTGAGGAGGCAGAGTGAGAGAGAAGCTGGGTGGGCATCTGGCAGCCAGCCAAGGTCAACCTACCACACTGAGAAAAGACAAAATGGGCTTTGTCTTTTTCTTGTTGTGACAGAATATGCTGTACTTGTGTGTCTGTCCTAGTAGTAAGTGTACAGACTAAAAGCCAGAAGCTCAGCTTATGGCATAAATTGTCTTTTATCACTTTTATCTTTCAGGACACGCTGCTCACCATTAAAA
>VYZM01021234.1:333577-351495 GCA_013398915.1 Dromas ardeola | reverse complement strand
AAGGAATGTTGTTGCAGTCGTTGCCAGCAGAAACCAAGACCTTTTAAACCAAAAGCATCCATAAGTCAATAAAAAAATTAAATACTGTGTTCTGAAAATAATGGGAATTTAGGTTTATCCTGCTTTTTTACAAATGCCCCCCCAAAAAATAATCAGGGGGACTACAGATTAAATTAAACGAGGAAGCTCTACAACTGGGAAACGTATAGAACAAAGTAGTCTACAGCAATGCCCACCCCTCCAACCCTCCATGCAAGCTGCAAACAGGCAAACCAGGTCTTGTAATTAGCTGGAGCCACCCCTGACGCTGCTGCGCTAGGTCATGTTACAAGGGTGGGCTACATTGCTAAGTGGCAGCTGGGTACTTCAAAGGCAGCCTGCTGGAAGACACAAGCTGCATGTGAAAAGCAACACCATCACCCTCCCCTGACACATGGCCTGCCTCATCCCTGTCACTTGAGCTGGAAAGGAGCTATTTGAGAGGTCAGCGTTGACCACTCCCCTGTTCACATTGCTATTACAAGTATGGGTGTATTTACGTGGTATTTTGCAGGCAGCCCTACGTAAGCCTTGACTGTGCCCTGAGCCATCTGGCCAGAACTGAGTGCCTTGTAGTTGCTACAATGTGCTTGGCTGGCTCAGAGTGCAGAGAAAGTTTGCTGGGTCTGCTTAAAAAACGCAGTATAAATATGTCCTAATCTTGCTTCAATTTTCTTAACGTAACTACTGACTGATCCACTTTAGCACAAAGCACTTCCCAGGAAGGCGAGCTCAGATTTCTTTGTGTAAGAATTAGGCTGTGAAAAAAACACCCAGCCACAGCACATTTCAGAGCAGCTCCCAGAAACATCCTTAAAAATGTAATTTTGCTTTGCCTTCTAAAACGGGACGCCAATAAGACAGTACCACACAAGACTAGTGCAAAAGGGAGTCTGGTGGAGTCTCAGAGAGCCAAGAGGAAGCACACTGATAAACGTGGGCAGGAAACCAGCCCTAACTTCCAATAGTTGAGAACGCAGTAATATGGCCCATTCACACGGGCACAGGGACCAGACACTGGATGTTAGAGTTTCCTTTTCAATTTGCCATTGTTTTTTTTCTTTGGCCTAAGGAAAGTTGCTTAATACCTTAACTGAAGAAACTTTCTATTTCCTACAGACCTCTTGCTGCCTGTCACATATACTTAGACCTTTCAGTAGCGTCAGTACACTTAGAGCTGTCTCTTGTGTGTCTGTTCAACTCTCCCATGTTTGGCTGAACGTTTTTCATAATATAAATTATGAAAGATTTTCATATTTTCACATGTTGGGGTGGGGGGGGATTGTTCAGGAAATTGAATATTTCTTATGTTGAATTCAAGTCTACCTCAGTAAGAAAACAGTATTTAAATAATTGCATGATTATGGCAAGGAGAAAGAAAAAAAAATGAACCACAACAAACAAACTATATTCTACATACTCAAAGAATATTCATATTTAACTGCCGAATAACAAAAAATAATTATACCTGTAAATGCATCTGTTGCAACTGAGTTGAATCCCTAACTGTTAAAGACTTCCATTGTTACAGAAAACCTGTTGTATGTTAGTCTCAGTTGCACCCATTTCAACCTTACAGGCAGCTGCCTCATTTAAATACGTTTAACAAACGTTAGCAAGTAAGCCAGGTAGAGAACAGTGGCTGTGACACTTCACAGCTGAGCTCTGCCATAGATGCTGTAACCGTGCTTACATACTTGCATCACTGGTGGTAAAAACTGCACTGGTTCCACACAGCACAAATGCCAGGTTGCTGTAGAAAGTTATTATCTGTAATTTACAGTTCTGCTGAGTCAGAAGGAAGAAGTGGTAAATAAATACAACAAGAAGAAAGTCACAAAACACAGAACCTAAGTGCTCTTTATGTGGTCACACAAACACAACAGACAGTGGTAAACCCCCCCCAAACCAAATTTAAGCAATAATTATCATGAAACCAAAAGAATGTATAGCAATGATTTTACCCTGTAATTCTTATTGGATGTACTGCTTCAATGGCTTACTTCAATTTCACTTTCGTAATGTGCTGCTAAGCTAGGAACATGGACGTAATTATAGTTGTTGGCTTCTCTCTCTGTAAACCATGAAGAGATAAACTGCTATTAGTGAACATACACACTACAAATAATCGTGTTTTGACAATATAGGTAAAGGAGACAAAAAAAAATCTAAAAACACCAAAAAGAAAGCCAACCACAGCAATAATAAAGACAATGCCAGAAAGCACATCAAGGTCACTTATGGCTTCCACTAATTTGCTGCAGGCCAAAAGTTCATTTCATTCACATGAACAAATGCATGCATATTATAAAGGAGAGGCTTCTTAAAAACCTCGACTTGCTTAGATGCCTCAGATTTCTCACTTTTCAACAAATGTGTGAGAACACTACCTGCCATGCCTGTTCAAATATTTACTTTGTGTAGCAGAAAAAAAGCGTCTTCAACTCATAAATCTGTAAGACACTTTTATTCTGATACCGTTATCTGGATTAAAGCTGTGCCAGAGTCATACTTCTGTGGTTTCCAAGACGAATCTCTTAAGTGTTCTGATAGAAATAAACTCTTGAATTGTGTAAATTTTTTTCACTTCTTCTATACAGAGTTTGAACTGCCTGCAAAAGAACTGCCCATGCTACCCAAACACTTTTTATCAATGAACACTACACTAATGATCTTCACCATTTCTTACAAGCGACCATGTACTTTTGTAATTAAAAATTTAATTAAAAAGGCTACTAAACACACTGTTCAATATGATCCCATGGACAGACAGCAGATTACTTAAATGGGTAATCTGCACACTACAGATTGAGAAACACTCTTTTAGACATTTTTGCTTCTGAAGCCTATGCATTTATGCACACTGACAGTCAAAAAAAAACACCTCATAACTGTGTCTGAAGAGTTTTGAAATCCAAAAATGGAGAAGCAGATATTGCCATTTAAAAAACACTATGAATTTATTAATAAAATTAAAATGAATGGTTGATCTAACGAGAATTCATAGGAACATGTGCTGTGGTCCTAGAATTTCTTGGAGTCAGAGACTTTTACAAATTACCCTGTTTGCATCAACAGCAATGACAGCATCACAAGGACAAGCCCCATCTACCGAACTCTCGAAGAGTACCAGGCATTCTCAGCACAACCCAGTAAACTGAACTCATCCTTTTAAGTTTAGACATATGTTTTAGTTTGTTTGTTTTCTTTCAAACAAGTAAAATTTAATCAAAGGCTATTTCATTTCTCTTTTTTAGCATAACTTTTTTAGCATTAACTTTAAAGCATAACTGTCTTTATCTACAATGTCTCCTGCTACCTAGTTCAGTGTATTAAGCATTTGTAACAGCTACAAAGATTAAAAAATTTAAGTGTTCACTATGATTGACAGAACTCTGTTTTTTAAAAAGTAAAACCTCAGCTGTTTTCCAGGGTTTCCTCTACTGACAGGTATTTAGACAACTATCATGGAAAAAAGATGAAGTTAAAAAACTAAGCATTTACAAGCATGAGAGCAGTCTTTCTCCACTGACTGTAGATTTTGGTGCCAGAGGTAAGATACAAAAATGCAGTAACTGTTGTAAAGAATGTGAGGTAGAACGTACCTATCTTTTCATGCTTGTGAAAAAAAACATTTTCTTTTTAATACCGAAAGACCTCTAGAATGTATGTTCAGAATACACGATCACAAATGAACGGGCCCGATCAGTTTAACGATTTGGTTTACCTAGCAATAAGAAAGTGCTGAGAATCACAGCCTGCAGGTTGGAATGCAGCTGCAGCGTGTCGAGTGTTGCGGTAGCACACAGGCTCCACGCTGATGTTTGACATACCACCACCATCCACCGCCATCCACCGCATCTCACCAGGGATGAAGGTCCTGCTGTGCTCGGTGCTGAACTGAGGCACAGGAGGACACCGATCTCAAAAAACAACGTTCTTTCTCCTCGCAGGCTCTGAGTTTCAGATCTGTGTAAAAGCATTTCTAGAAGCAGCAAGATAAAGCAGCATGTTTATATAAATAACTGTTCCTTCACTTGGGTAGCCAGGAGATAGCATGTTATTTTAAGAAGAAAACAATGCAAAACACTTTTTGCACTCTAAAGGTGTTCACCTTCAGCAGGAGCCCCTTAACACAGCAGAATGACAGGACATCCTGTTATCTTAATGACTCAATGAGGTACATCGGTTCTGATGAAGAAGAACATTACTTCTCCGAGATACGAGATTGCAGTATAGAAAACTACGGAGAATGTGACAAGGAATCACTTGTTACAAGTAGTCTTCTGAAAAAAACAATAAACTGTTCTTCAAAACTAACTAATTAGTTTCCTTCTCGTTAGAATCAGTTTCACCTTCTTCCCATGCTGCCACAATATTTGCAAATCCTGGCAAGGATTGTTCTAAGATATCAAAAAATAAAATATAAATCCCCAAACCAAAACCACAACAAAAAAAGAAAGCCCTGTAAAATTTAAAAGGATAACAAATATTTGTCACAATATTTGGATTTAACCTAACACAAACAAAAGATAAATTCAGCTTCTAGAGAACTGGCAGTATTCCTTGGGGGTTAAGGCAGAGGAGGCGGGTGAAATAGTGTGCACAATTACATTTGAGCAAACTGACCTTATACACTTGCTATTTTGAGAAGACTTGTTCTGTGAAGTTCCAAAAAAAATCTGCTGACTGAATTAACTAATTGCTCCTAGGAAATGAAGATGACAATATCTCAATATAGAAAATCAGCCCAAGGGTTCTCTTGATAATTTTTTTTCTATATAAATAAACTTTATAGAGATTTTGCATGTCTTTTTTCCCCAAATTCTTCGTATTAATGTCTATGAAAACAAATGAGGAAAATTTTGCCTTCAGTCCCAAGACCTGTTCCCTGGAGGTTCACATTTTGCAATTTCAGTTGATAATCCTCTCCATTCTGTTTTTTTAAGCATAGTATAGTTTTGATAGATTTGAGTTTCATATTTAGCATAAGTCTGATCTTCCACAGAGCTCAATATAAAATCTAGAAAACGCACACTAAAAAGTATTGTCCACTTCACAAAAGCAATTACTTCTGAGCAAAGTGGAACCGTTAAAATCTCATTATATATCATTAAAAGCATAATTGCCAATGACTTCCACACCTTAAAACACAAGGGAAAATGTGGACCTATGATAGGGAAGGAGGAACTGGGGTAACTACAGTGGGCAGATACAGGTGACATAGGAGAAAAGCCTACAGGAAAGCATTTGTTCCCTTAATGAAAGGTCTGCTTAATTATGAATCTTGCACATTTAAGGAAACTTCACTTGTAGTAACCAGAAAAGATACTGAGAAGAAAAGATGCTGTAAAGTTACAGCTTGTGAATAAAAGCACCATCTTTGAACACACTACATTCTCAAGCTGAACTGCACACAGGCTTCACCTACCTTCTAGCTTTTGCGTATAGGTCAAAATACAGGCCCCCAAAGCATTGTTGTTTAGGCTTTGAACCTTGTTTTACTCATTTCAGGGAAGTGAAAGGGTAATCATCGGAAATATTCGAAATGATCAGGAAAAGTTTCAAGATTATACTGTAGTCTAGAGGAATAGCGTGCCTCTGTCCACCAACTCTGCAGCTTCTGACAGCAAGCTAGCACTGTCAGCATATTTGTCATCTTGCCCCTTTTTTTCCATTGGTCTGATGACATGAGTAGCAGTAGCTTGTTGCCCATTATATGGCTCACGGAAATCCCAGACCACTGTCCTCATCATGTGCACACTGACTGTATAGTTTAAGTGCAGGGCACCCAAAACATGAGGGAGATGCTACTGCATGCAATGTGCCTGCACTGCACCATCGACGTAGACTCCCATTGCTTTTGGACTTCAGGGAGGTCTTCCCTCCCCACCACATAAATGGCCCAACTGACCTGCCAAGCACTTTCTCATATTTTCTACAGCTGTTTTATTATAACATCCATGTCCCTGCAAGGGACAGTGAATAACACCTCGTTTCTGTCTTCAGCTGCACAGCCCAAGGCATGCAGCAAACACACACATGAAATCTCCAAACTACATGTCAAATGAGCCCAGCACTATGACTTCACATCGTTACTGCAGTTATGAACCCAGGCTCACAGGAACTGGGAGTCAACCAAGGTAAAGCCTATTGTCCCTTCCACACCAGATCTCCAAGTCATAAAAGATGATATTCAACTCCAGCTGCAGCAAGTGCTACCACAGCTATGCAGGTGTTCTCTGTTCTTAAAGGAGCGCAAGGGAAGTGGACTCTACTCCTCCCAACATGACCACCATCTGCTTTTGCTCAGGTTTCTTTCTTCCTTGTAGTCTTACCAATAGTCCACCCACTGTTCCACATGAATGCCAAGTGAACTCTTTGAATGTACTACTTGAGTTAATTCGGCCAGAGCCAAAACTTAGCATAGGCTTGAACTGCAAGACACAAAATACTGTAAAATTTTATTGGTGACATTTCTTTCTCAGTTTCCAAAGACTCCAAAAGCAAGACACTGACAGTAATTAACCTATATGCCAGAAGCCTCTTTCAGTATCTAAAAATATCTCAATATCTGTAGTCTGGCACACAAACTTTATACAACACAGGTGAAGAACAGCAGTAACAGCACACAGCTACATACAGCATTTTCTCTCAAGTAAATAAAAATATGCAGGAAGGGAACAGAGAAGAGATACTGTATATACAGAGAGCTGATTTTGGTAATAATCCACTTTATAGCAACAGACAGCAGTGTTACTTTTTTGCTGTTTTCTTTTAGCCCAGATAAAATGTTTCCTCAGAGTTTTCTTTAACAGTCATGAGATTATCACAGTTGGTGCAACAGATGTTGGTCTCTAGGAAGAATGGCCTGATCCTGTAAAACCTGCTTTCTCATGTGCAGACCCTTTGAAATCAGTGGGATTTATGTAAATAGGGATTTGCAGGATTAGGTCTACAGTCTAGAGAGTCTGCAGTACTTCAGTCATACATGTTCTAGTTTTGTTGCCTGGGAACCCAATACACCAGAATAGCTCCTGAACAGGCCAAGCATCCTTTACAGAAGCAGTACAAATCTGAACACAGTCCTTGCAACACAAATTCAGCATTAGGACTTTATACTACTGTGAAACAACCCCTCCTGAGTCAAACGAGGTTCAAAGAGATCAGGCCTGATCCATATTCATGTACAAAATACAAGAAGAATGCTCCTTGTGTTTACAAAACTGGGGAAAGGGGAAAAAAACCTTAAGATTTTTTTCTCCTTTCCCCCCCAAAATGGAATACAACTTTGGATATGCATATTGTTCTCTCCCAACATCAAAGCCTGGAGCTGCAAACATTTTGTATACATTAACTTTGGGTTACCATGGAGACAGATGAAGAGAGACTACTACTCAGAAGTCAACAGACCTGTCTAGCGCAGGGGTGTCCAAACTGGTGCCATTGGCAATGGAGATGCCGTCCTCCACAGCCCCCTCCTCATACCCAGTATCGGGCACTCTCCACTGCACCCCCTGCCCACTCCTCCCAAGCCCCACATTTGTCTTATCTCACCCACTCCCCACATCCCCCCAGGTTCTGGCAGGAGCTGGGCTACTGCTGTAGCTTCCATTGGCAAGGAGGCACACAAAGCCCATGGCCACCAAGCAGTCAAACGGTGACAGACTCCAAAAAAGCTGATGAGTGGTAGCTGCCTCTGTGGAGACACTTACTCTGGGAAGCTGGGAAATGCCAACACATCTACTCATCATCTGTGATGTCCAGAGATGCAGTTACTCTGGGTTTGCCACCCAGGCAACAAGAAATATGCCAGCATGGCATTGGTGAGGCCCCACCTCAAGTACTGTGTTCAGTTTTGGGCCCCTCACTACAAGAAAAACATTGAGGTGCTGGAGTGCATCCAAAGAAGAGCAATGAAGCTGGTGAAGGGTCTACAGCTACCTGAAAGGAGGCTGGACCGAGGTGGGGGTCGGTCTTTTCTCCCAAGTAACAAGTGATAGGACAAGGGGAAATGGCCTCAAGTTGCACCAGGGGAAGTGTAGATTGGATATTGGGAAAAATTTCTTCACCAAAAGGGTTGTCAAGCCTTGGAACAGGCTGCCCAGGGAAGTGGTTGAGTCACCATCCCTGGAGGTATTTAAAAGACAGGCAGACGTGGTGCTTAGAGACATGGTTTAGTGGTGGACTTGGCACTGTTACATTAACAGTCGGACTCGACGATCTTAAGGGTCTTTTCCAACCCAAATGATTCTATGTGCCACTTCCAAATAGGTCATGTGCTACCAGTGATACAGAAACCAGCCTTGAGAACCAAAGTAAGGCGTCCTTGTCAATAATATACATAATAACTAGGATGTGTGCCAAACACCATTCACTCAAACTAGAAACTACATACCAAACACCACATCAACAGACATAGTCAGACTCATATACATATATTATTATTAGAAAATAAAAACCACATATAACTAAGAGAAGTTCAAATGAGCATGCTATGGTTACTCCAATGGGTATGTTTTTCCAGAGCAGGTCCACATCATCCTGTGGGGAACCCACAGGAGCAGTGTACATAAAAACACATGAAGATGCCACATGAATGCAGTTTTGCAGTTTTCAGCACCCACATGAGCTTGCTCAGGCCTCACCATGGTATCTTTATGTATCACCCTGTTATACCATGTAGCCAAACTTCACCAGAATCAAATTCAAAAATTCTAGAGCTTGTTTTGCAACTTATAGGCAATATGTAGATTAAACATTAAATTCTGTTCTGTGTGTTTCGACACATGTTTCCAGGTCATTACAATGGAAAATGGGGACTTCATGCATACATTTGCTACAATAAAACTGTCGCTTCCCAAAATACAACCCCTAGCTATTACTATTCAGCGGTCATGTCTACATGATCTAACAGTGTTACTTTATAGTGTCTCTTCTTAACCGTGTCTGTTGGTCTCAGACACAGGCTGCCTATCGATGGCATCATGAGTGCAGAGAAGACAGAATATCTCCTTATAGCGTAATATGGAACTTAAGAAAAAGTCTATGTATAGCCCTCTCTGTAGGTTCCTCGCCAGATGGAATAGGGAGTTCTGTGTTAATGCTCGTCCTACTGTGAAACACGTCAGCAAGCCCAAGTTACCATTAATATGGCTTGAATTCTGACAAGGTCAAACTGGCTAGACTATATTTAAAAACACTTTTATCTTACTGCAATAGGATAACGTGTTCTAAGACTATATACTTCAGGAACGTAAGACTCTTCTGCTGATTTAACCTAGGCTGAGAAGCTAATGCTCTGCACCATGCTTCAAGTTAATTACCGCTGAACAATGCAGGAGAACAGCACAGGACTCCAGCACAGCAGCAAGAGAATTAGTATGCCCTTCTGATCAAAGAAAACTACACAAGCTATGTCCGGGAAAGCAATTACAAAACTGCAGAAGTCTGAGAGAAAGTTTGGGTGATTTTATTTGCTCATTATTTGTGAAGTCAAAGCACAGAAAAGGAGCAAATGTGACTACTGCATTAACATCACTGGACTCTGAGGTTACAAAGGACAGCAAGAGATCACCTGAACCATCTTTCTGCTGGACAACTTTATCAAGTTTAGGTGTGCCATTTTGGTAGACACTTCCTAAACCTGTCCTTGATAAAAATAACCCATTTTCCTCTCCCAGTCTATATTTCCCTCATCATCAGAAAGTTCCTGGGTTTTTTTCTTGAACACAATCTTTCCTGATGAAATGTTAAGGCTTTACTTCTTGTCCTACCTACAAGGAAGGCTAATCAGAAACCTAGAAAGTTTCTGGCTACCTCCAAATAATTTACACTTTTTTTCTCATGTGCAGCACCCAAAACTAGACAGCGTCGAACACCATTACACCGTAAGACCATTCTGTTGGACACAACTAGTGGTGTGGGAGTTCTTCTAACAATTGTTGCAACATCATTCTAGGTCTTGGTTGACACTGCTGAATGATCAGTATCGTTATTACACTCTGCAATGATCCTAGTCCTAAACCTGAAATATGTCTTTGAACGCACATGCTTTACATCACATAAATGTTGGAGGACAAACAACAGATTAATTGCTGGCCCTAATGCTGTGTTTGTGAGTGCTAAGAAGTCATTCCAAATGTTCCAAAAAGGATTAATGCAGTATAACAAGTCTATTTAATTACTGAAAGACCAGTGATCCTCATTTTACTATAAGCAGCTTTTCCTTTATTTGGAGGCTGTAAATAGAACAGAAATCATTACAGGACAACTATAATTCTTGTCCCAGAATATTTAAGTTATAGCAGTAATACAGTGAAAAAAATATGTGAAAGGCCAGGAAGGACTATATATGCACACTGCATTTGTGTATGATAATGCAAGATTAGGCACATGTTTTAAAATATACCAGCGCTCCTCACTATGGTTACAATGCCGAAACAGTTCTTGTGCTCTGTGTAACAATGTGATATCTGTTTCCTTATCCATAATAATAAAAGAAAAAGGCAACAATTAAGCCAGTTGAAGTAATTACACACAGTTTTATAAAAAAAAATTCCCTCAGGTTTAATAAAACCAAAGGAGTCCGTGACTCCTACAACATAAGCCTTTATAGATGACTGAACTGCAGGCAGTGAAGTCAGCTATGAATGCATATATGGTAAAATCACAACTTGATATAGATTACTTTAAATTATGTGCCTGAATCTAGACAGCCCAATCAATTTTCCAATTCTCCTTTCTGCACAAGCTGGTTATTCTTTAACTGGAAGATAAACAATAGAATAACTTTTGATGTTAACCCTAGGTTAGCTGCAAACTGCACTGTTTCAGTGTTGTGTGGGGAAAGTGCATGGACAGATTTTCCTTTCATTTTTATAAATTAATGTCACTTCCCACTCTGAGAAGCAGACACAGTAATTTTGTAGGTGTTGATGTTATAGCTGGATCATTACCAACCCTGAAATATCATAATAAAGGAAAGAATGAGGAAAGCAAAGATTTAAGTAGATGGCACACTGGGTCCAAAAAGCACAAGTGACTAATTAAGTATTTAGGAGAGTTTCAGTACAATCAGCGGGGGCTTTGGGCAAAGGAAGGTCCTCCAAGAAAAGACCCTGGACTAGTCCCTTACAAACCAATGGTCTCCCCCTCAACTGCCTCACAAACCAAACCTGCCCAAGCCTGGGAGATGAAACAGGATGACCAGCATATTCCAGACGCAAGCATGCTGTTACATTAGCTTGGGTTTCATCTCACATCTCAGCCCAAACTCCTGACCTTCCATCCTCCTCCCATGCTGGTGTGCTTTGGTCTGAGCTACTAGTCCACTTGACTGAAAAACCTGGGCTCAGAGTGAAGAGAGGGATGGGGAACCAGACTGAGCTCAAAGGCCACCCGTGCAGGCACTGCAGGTGCCGCCTCCATGGTGGGCCAGCTGGATGAACATCCATATAACTGCCCATGGCGATTGTTTCTTTTATCTTTCTGTCTAAAGTAGTTTCCCTTCTGTCTAAAGTTTCCCTTCACTGTCTTAAGGCCAGAAAACTCCGACAGCTCTCTGAGCACACCAAAGCTCCTGCACTGTGGTCCCATTCTCAAGGGCCAGCCCTGCCCAGGGCTCCTGCAGACAGAACGGGTGACCCGAGGACTGCTCCCACCCCACCAGAGACACGGTCTCCAGTGGCAGGCTGGCTCCGACACAGTTTCTCTCCGATACCCACTCCCACAGAGCGGTACCACCGCAGGGCTTGCAGTGGAGGAATGCTTTGTGCCGTCCCTCCTTGTTTGGGCAAGTTTCTTCCGTCTGGGCATGAGAAAACCGGGTAAAATGTTTCTTTACGACGCAGAGCCCACCTGGGGGGCTGGGCACCGGCACAGGGATTTTTGCTTGCAGTGAAGCATGGGAAGGGTTATAACTTTTCAGCTGGTACGTATCTCAGTGTTTCACAACCCTCGCTGAGGCAGGGCTGAAGCAAGCGGTGCTCTCTCTGCTGGGGACCGGAGGTCCAGAGAGACAAAGCAACCTGCTTGCGGTCACCTGGGGAGAGGCGGCAGGGCCGAGGACCGGACAAGGATTTTGAAGTCCCTGCGTCTAAACATTGAGTCATACTTTACATTGTCATTGCAGTGATAGCATTCGAGCTCCTTGCGTCAGCGTTCCCACCCTCTTCCTTCAGAGGAACTATGTAAGTGCAATTAAAAATCACACCTAGATTGTACAGTTTCACACTGAAAGAAAAGGTTTAGTCATTTACAAGTGCAAGGGAACGCTGTATGTACACATACCATCTGATTATTTTTTTTCTTTTTCAAAAAAAAAAAAAAAAGAATGAGTCGGCAGAGGAATCAGGTGGTCTGC
The DNA here is from genome assembly GCA_013398915.1 of Dromas ardeola. Taxonomy (NCBI): domain Eukaryota; kingdom Metazoa; phylum Chordata; class Aves; order Charadriiformes; family Dromadidae; genus Dromas; species Dromas ardeola. The sequence continues at coordinate 339,092 of VYZM01021234.1, read as the reverse complement.
GGAAATATAAACCTGATCATATGCTGCGAAAGTCAGCGCACAGGGCTGTGAAAGAAAATATGTTTTGAATGCGGTCAATTTGATTGCATAAATCTACTCAAGTGAGCAAAGTTTTCAGGCTAAGGCCTTAAATTAAGAACATACCAATTATCTGATGACGACTGGATTGCAAATTTACTTGTTTTATAGTGGTACAAGTACCAGCATATGAGCTTTTCTAACCCAGCAAGGCTGTATCATGCCATCAGTTTTTCAACAGATCCAGTCACTGATTTCCAAAGGCACTGCCTTCCTAAAACCGCGGCACAATGCAGCAGATGATTAGACATAATACCCATCTCAAAAAACTAAACTGTCCTAACAGTCAAATTGTAGGTAATTATGGGAAGCACAAAGCCTACATCAAGAAGCTAACATTAGCATCAGGGACATTGCCAGTAGGCAGCCTGTCGGGATATGGGGCCAATGACTTCCCCCCCAACCCCCCCCCCACCCCATACTGGGAGTAATTCTTAAGGACAAGTAGTTTCCCCTAGAAACAAAGCATTTCACACACACACACAAAGAAGGCCGAAGACAAAGGTTGATCTTTCTCGCCTTTTGATAAGTTTAAATACTACATCAAGCACAGTGTGTAAAGTCCTTTGCTTTAGAGACCACGGTCTCTCTCTCTTGAATACAATCTGGATCCTTAAGAAAATGATGTTTCGGTACTGAAGAATCCAAATAGCCACTTAAAACACTGACATGAAATGCTCCTCTACTTCATGCCAAGGAATTATTTTGATCGCTCTTCTTCCCTCAAAACCGAAGTTGTGTGCATACCCATTACATTTTCATCACAAAACATTTTCAAAGGGGAACCTTCTCCCCAGCACACCCCACTCAAACAACGCTCATGGTGCAATGGGACTGACTAAGACTGATGGTGTTTGCCCTTGAAAAAATGCAGCAAACCCATGCACCCTAACAGAGGAGAAATGCACAGCAGCCTGAGAGAGGATGGAGTTTCCCTCCAGCCCCTAGAAATCCTCCCACCACCTCTTCCACCACGGAGGGCTGCCCATTTGTCCCCACGGCTGTTAGCAGACAAAAGGTGGTGACATCAGGAGCACATCCAAGGGAGGACACGGCCGCTTGGAGAGACACCACGAAACCCGCCGGGGTGTAAATTCGGGGCTGAGGTCTTCTTGTCAGCAATTACCACAAAGAACCGGCAGAAGCGGCGTGGCTGCTGAACAATGGAGAGGTCAGGCGGTTCGCAGCCATTTCATGACCCAGACAAGTCAAGGTCAAGAGATTCAGGTAGCAACTTGGCCTGGGCATGAATTACAGCGCAAATGAATTGTTTTAACAAATCAGCTTTGGTCAATTAAACCTAACAAGACATGTTGCATCACGTAGCAGGGTTCTTGACACTAAGGCCAGGAGCTGAGGCCAGCCTCGTAAACCACGTCTTTTAACATGGCATAACAAATTTAAGGTAATCCGTCCAGAAACTGCAGATGTCGGAATAATAAAATACAAGTCGTCTTGACTAGGAGATGTTTTCACACTTTTAAATCAGGCACACTGGAGCGCAGTCATCCTTTCAAGACGTCTAGCGTCATTTTCAGTGGCATTAATCACGCAAAGGAAAACTGATGCTGCTTGCTATCTCTCAGACACAGGGCACTTCTGTAACGATCCTCTAAGCCAGCATTTCCTTGTTAGTCGCTTCATCAGAAAAGGCTGAAAGCTGTTTGGCATTTTAGGCCAATGGAATTCACAAGCAAAAAAAATAATATATTCTGCAAATACTTTAATTATATTTAATTTCTAAAGACATGGATTTTGTGAATACTGGATTCTAATGTGTGCGCGTTTGTTTCTATTTTAAAGAAAAATGTATAAATCCTATGACATCTTTCTCAGAAGACAGCTTGTGAAGGATATGTCAAGACAACTGACTAAAAATTAAAATGCAATGTTGGATTTAAGATTAATAGTTTATACTTATCTTTCACTTGTATAAATTCATCCTTTATGAAAATACGTCTAGTAATTCAGGTTAATATAACTTGAAGATTGGGAAGACAAATATATAAACAATATGCTCAAGACCTAAATGTTTAAAATTCTCAATTGTCAAATAACTGCAAAGAATATAGAATATAATTACTTGTGTACAGCATTAGCACCAAACCAATATCAGAAAACTTATCTGTTTTCCTGATTTCTCACTGAGACGCTGAGCTTCTCAACTCAAACAGAGTTCACTAACTGTTCATTTTTGCATTTGGCTTTCCTGTTCACTTTCTAAGGAAGAAAAGGGGAACCGTTTTGTTCCGTTTCCATGTGTACTTTTTTCAGGGGGGAAATAATTAAAGGCCCACTTAAAGCCACAGAGATGCCTTTTGTGAAGGTGCCTTTATGAAAAGACACTGGAAAACATAAAAGTTTCCCTTCTGCTCTGGAGATGATAGGCAGTTACTATTAAAAAGTGCAAGGTTTATCCGAGGGAAAAGAACACTTAATGGCTGAATGGGCTTCAGCTAAGCTTTCACACCATGCTTTCCCCAGTGCCGTAACACGGCAACTTCTCCTTATTTCAATTCTATTTCTTAGAGTAAAAAAAAGTAGTTTAAAAAGTTCCAAACGCTGTAAGGAGGAAACTAACGTTAAAATGACTCCGATATCCCCATAATTTTAAGTCACCTTTTTGACTTGAGGAGGGGCATGGGGGCAAGAGGCATGTAACACACAGGAGTCATGGGGCACAAAGGCAAAAGCCCTGGTCCTCAGGCTGGCTAAAAACATCCGAAACACTATTCTTGATAAACACGCTTTAGACTATCAGCCCTTCCTCGGACAGAATCTCCCACAAAAGCCAAGTCTGAAGTGCCCATCTCCCACCGACTGTGAAAAAAGCTAGAACAAAAGTCACACACCGAAAATGAGGTTCCTAAGAAATGGCTAAAGAAATATATTTATTTAAAATTTAAAAAGCACAGTATGTTTCAGAAAAGTAAAGAACCTCTCTGAGAGTTGGGGGGCTGGGGGGTGTAAGTAAGTAATCTTTTTGTAAATGAAAAGGTGGGGGGAAAAGATTAACAGCTGTGCTAGAATGTTCCCAACGTCACACACAACTCACTGCTCCCAGACAGTACAATATACACACCCAAATCAACTCTCTTTTCTCTTGGGCAAAGCTAATAATCTAAGATTTACTTCCCCTTTACTAGCTTCTGAGCCTTTCAAACCTCTTCTAATCCAGGCTCGCTGCCCTCAGCCAGGTTTTTAGCAACCAGAGTTTAAAAAAATAAAAAAGGAGAGACAGAGCAAAATCATGAAACCTCCCTGTAATGAATGACATCTTGTTTGACATCTGTCAAACAAACTGGCTAATCACACAGACCTTCTTCCTTTTTCACATTGACTTAGCACCTGGAAAGTGTCTCCAGATAAGGGATTTCTTCTCCACCCCACAATGGAAGGGGCAACCCTATTCAGTAGGGCTAGCCATTTAACTTGATCTTGAGATCATCCTAACCAGAGTGGTTACAGCAAAGCAAGACACCACCTTGTTTGCTGGAACGTAACGCTTTAGGAAGCTTCTGGAATGACTGTGCTTGGCACTGTGGGATGCCGCTCCAAGGACCAGAGCTGCAGAGGGCCACCAGTCCTTGAGGTGTCTACACTACAGTACGAGCAGCAGGGAGGAGGAGAAGGAGGAAAAGCAGGGGAGAAGGGAAAGCTAGAAAAAGAAGGGGGCTTGACAGCAATCTCGTGCAATTAACTTTAAAATCCAACCTGCAGTGGTATTTAGTGTTTAATTATTTTAATGAAGTTTTCACAGTTACAATGAATTCAATATGCATGAAAATTAAGAAACTTGAAACATAAATCTCTGCTGTCATTTGAAGTATTTCCTTTATGAATTAGTGGCCTTATTTATAGTTTAAAAGCACTTTTTTTGTTCCCAGTATTGTTCTTCTGTCTGAAACTACCATGAAGCAAGAATCTTCTGTTTTCTTTTCTATTCTTTTCTTTACTTTATAGCTTCTTGCTGTCGATCTAAATGACATTCATAAATTAACACTGACCTCTAAATTTTCAAATAGTTGCACAGAATTTATTTAACCATAAGCCTCTTTTGTCTTAAACATGACTAATGTCATTTAACCCTCTGAAAAGGACTCCCCTTCATGTACCAGGTGAGAAAAAACAGAACAAGCTAAAAGTTCCTTCCTAAAAGGTATGTATATTTCATTCCTGACTGCAATAGTAATATTAAATATAGAAAATTCACTTTCCTTTCTCATGGACCTGTCATATGACCCGTAACCCTGTTCTGAGCGAAACTAAATTAAAAATAAATAAAAATATACATGTTGAATTCTTCTAATCTACTGTCCGAATGTCAGTTCACACATACGCATTCTGAAAAATTAAAATTCGTGGGCAATCTTTTTAAGTGTTTTAATATCCTACATATTTATAAACGAAGTATCTATAATCATCAATTGAAAAACATTATTACGCCCATATATACACCCAATTAATCTCCGTCTCCTAATGACAAACGTCTTTCCTTCCTGTAATTTTCAGCACAATAGAGATACTTAACATAGCAGTCATCCAAATTTTTACATTAGAAAACTACAAAAGAAATCAATACAGCGTCTTTTTCAGTTGACACAAAAAGTTTTTTAAAATTACATTTTCCGCATGCCCAAAGAGACTGGAATTGCTCGAAGTAATTCAGAGTTTTTAAAAGGTTTATTATTCCCTACCAGATTCTTAAACTACAAAAAGCTCTTCTCCTATGAGAGCAGATAAAATGTAAACTTCAGGCTTCTTCTTCAGCACTGGCTTTCTGACTCAAAACTGAGATTTAGCGCAAGGGAACAGCATGCCATTTCACTGTGTAAGAAACAAGCTCCTAGAGCACCTAGATGCCTATATGATCAGGCAGTAATAAGCTCTATTTCCTGTTGTTCCCAGTGTAACTAATAATTTGCTGTGTAAACTCCAACAAATCACCTTGTGCCTTGACATATCCTTCTGCAAAACAGGTAAAACGTTCTACTGTATGTTCCCAGGTAAACTATGCAGAAGGAGGCAAATCATTACAGTTAATGGAAGTAGGAACAATCAGCAATTCAATGGATTGACTGATTCTTCTAAGCCCATTATTTTTTTATTAATTGTATGTGGAAGCATCAGTGCACACAAGAAATGCTAACCATCGTCCACAATCCATTGGGGTGGTTTGACACTTAGACATACGACCATTATGTGACTTATGCCAAAAGGAGATTGCCTAAAACATAATTTTGATTGTGATTTTAAGTGGAATTTCTTGTAGTCCCAGCAAACTAAAAAAAAAAAAAAGTTTATTTATAATTTTAAAATACGAGAAGTATGATTATAATACTACTATATCATCATTTTTTTCTGTACTTACTAAATGAAAACCAAAGTATAACATGAAGGTGACTATGCAAACCTATTTCAAAATTTGAGCTCCCTA
>VYZM01021234.1:302386-313535 GCA_013398915.1 Dromas ardeola | reverse complement strand
TGCACCCTCGAACCGTGCCGGCGGGAAGGAGACGGCGGCGGGCGCGGTGGTTGGCCCTCCGCCCGCGGTCACACCACGTCCCCCCCAACACCCCCCCCGGCGGTGTTCTCGGGGGGATTCACGGGCGTGACGGCGTGTCCTGCCCGCCGGGGCGGGCACCGAGCACCCGCCGGGGCGATGGGCGCGGGCCGGGAGAGTGGCCGAGTTACACCGCTTGCAGTGTTACATTTTAAATTTTAAAATTTAAAGGAAACAACCTAAAATACTTCATTTTAGCCCTCGCAGGCCACTCGAGGCTCGGCAAGTACATTTCTTCAGGCGTATTTTTATAAAAGGTTACGTCACTTCATGGCTTCAGCCGCCTTTTTCTAAAACTATCCCTTCGTACTGCTCCCTCCCTGCAGGATTAACTTCGGGCTGGAGGAATTGTTCTCTAGCCCGAACCTGAGGAAGGGTTTCACATGGAAAACTTCCCGCAGAATCGAGGCACTTGCAGTGAAATACCTAAGACTGCACAAGGCGAAAGTGCGTGAAGAGTTTTAATCAGTCAGATAAATACGTTCCTTCCTGTTAAAAATGGTGTGGGGAGTACAGACGCTGAAGAATCTTCATAATTGCTTGGAGACCATTGCTGGGAGTATGGGGGCCTCTCAGGAAGTCAATCTTCTTTTGTTTGATTCAAGAAAAACATTCTAAGCTGCTAAAAATACATTCTACTCTTAAAATGAAGCACAAATTGCCATGAAATAGGAAAAAAAATAATAAATGCAAGCTTTCAGACTTAAGAACTATCACTGCGGAGGTTTTTTGTCTTTATTTTTCTGATTCTTTTATGAAGAAGTCAAACCTAGAAAAATTAAATTCTAATTTGTCTGTTCAGTGAATGGGGGAAACGATTGTTCATGCTATGCGTGGCACAAATTTTGTAAACTTCATGACAGCCAGTCAGTCGAGTGGAGAGCAGACCTTTCTCCATGCCAGAGAGAATCTGTGGGTGTTGATTTTTAATTTTATTTTACTTTATTTTTTTCTCCTTGTTAGAAAATTCAAGCTTTGAGTAGGAGTCACAGACAACTAATGATTTGTGCTGGTCATCAGTATTTAAGAGAGTTTATTACAAGAACTTTGGCAATATTTCATGATAGATTTCCAGGCTTTTTGTTGCTCCTTAGGTTTAATTTTGGTGCTGCTGTTGTGATTGCTGACAAAGACTCAAGCTCTAATAGACAGGCCCATTACTCTCTGCAGCTTTCTCTTTTCTGTGGTTTGTTTGTTTGTTTGTTTTTGTTAAGCCTGTATAGTTACTAAGCCTAACTCTGCAAGTGATTTAGCAAACCATCAGGAACTTTTTGTATTATATCAAATGAGAGAAATAATGGCATCAGGGAAAGCAACGGATATTGTAGTCTTTTAGAGAGAAAAATTGTGTTACCAAAAGCAGCCATAGTTACTCAGTTGGGTTTAAGCCTAGATTGTTTGTCATAGGCACTTTCTTGAACATATTTTTAAGTTCAAAAATTATGTTATGCATCATTTCCATTGCCTTTGATTTCTCAATTGTATAGCACTAGCGTGTCTTAATTATGGCTTTCTTTTCCATAAACGTAATCAAAGGCTCGTATATTTTGTAACAGGCTGACCTTAAGTTCTGTTGTTTCTGGATTTTTTTGGTCTTCTGAGGTCATGTATACTTGATACTTTTTAATGTTCATAATGGGTGAAACACGAAAAGACTGTAAATAGTTTTCCTCCATGGATAATTGTTACATACTCAATTACCTATCTGGATATGAGTAGATAGCAACCCGCGGGGAGATAGACACACTTGCAGAATTTCCACTCAAACAAATAACAATCAAAGAATTATTTGGCATCTTTATAATGGTACTTGTAGGAAAGATCAGATTTTTCAAGACTTATTATCGAGACTGCTGATGTAATTTGCTTTATTAAAATCTCTGTATTTTAAATCAACAGGACAGGAAAATGAAATGAGTGAAAGGGGATCTGGCATATTGATGGTTCACCAGTGAAGTCCGTGAGTAGTGCAGTTACAGAATAAACAGAGTAAAGAAGGGTCACATTAAGTGACAATACGGCGGGCAGAGTCTCGGTACACCTCAGCTGTGTGCTTAAGGGGTACATCCATCTGCATGCATAACAGGACAACCCAGAAAACCAGGTAGCTTTGGCTAAATACATCATTTTACACGTGTAAAAAACTGCTCTCGCCCCACCAGCTTTCAAGTAGGAGCTTCACATTTTTCAGGAAGAGGCCACCATAGCTAAAAAAGGTGCCGCTTGCTATTCCTGCAGCAACCCGTTCAGGTTCATCTGAGCAACACGCCGCGGAAAATCCACGGTTTGCACATATGCACGACACTTGCTCGTTATTTCTGAAAGTTCATACTTTTGCCATGCTGCTCTTTATAGGCTCCTGGCCCCGCCGAGCCTCCTGCATAGTTTCCTAGCAACTGGGCAGAATTATAACTCTGAGCTTGGCACTGGCGAAATGGTTTCTTCTGCTGCTTCCCCCAGGCAAGTACTCTGCGGTCTAGGGTAAAAGGCGCTGGGCAAAGAGATGGGGAGTGCTGGTCAGAGCTTACAGGGACCGGCGTTAGTAATTGCCTGTCCTGCCAAGCAAACCCTGAACTTACCACTCGCTGCGGCAGGGACAAGTGCCGTTCCTTCCCAGCCCTGCTTTGGCATATTAGGTAAGGAGATTTTGTAAAATTATTTCTTAAACCCTGAGGCCTCGGCCAGCAGTAGCAAAGTTGTTACCGATTACAGCAGACCCGGTTTTTCACTTTGGATAATAAAGCAACACAGGAGAGGAAGTACAGCATACAGAATTTTAGTCGGCAGCAAGTCTCCCTTTCCTTGTCCAGGAAAGCAGCTGCAGAATCCTGATGCACAGCATCTTTTTCTGCCTAGTTAATAGTCTCATACTATGTGCTTTTGTTTGTTTAATCCTGTTCTATTAAAATATGTTGGAAGCACTATCACAACATCACCACACAACCACATCATCACCGGAACAAATTACAAGAAGATTAGGAGATTACAGAGTGAAGCACTAAAAAGGTAGGAAATTTCCTATACGTTCCATACAACAGACTGCCTTCAGTTCTTCAACTGTCCTTAATAATACAGGAAAGTATAATTTCTTCCCCCAGACCCTTGCCTCTCTCGATACACAGGATTGCTGAGGAACTGTAACGTCATTGTTTTTAATAGAAAAAATAAATAGCTGAGGCTTAATGGTAGTATTTAAATGGCATACAGAGCCTTTTGAGTTCACACCTCGTTAAGGTGAACAGGAAGGGAAGGGGTGCACATCTTTGTTGTTACTTTTGCCTTGCAGCATTTTCAGCCAAGCTATGTGAACAGACCAGCAGCACATTAACTGACTTTGTAGCAGCTGTATTTTTGTAGCAGGTTTTTTTGAGTTGTTGGTTTTGTTTTTTTTTTCCAAGTTTAGAAATTGCAGAACGTTGTGAAATGGAGCCAGGGCAGGCCCTTAGAGGACAATTATTTTCGTTTCCAATTTTTTGCAAACTGATCTACCAGATCCAAGTCTCCTTCCTGCTCCAGTTAGGGGTCTCTTCCCACTGAGCTTCGCATACTCCACTGTTTCCGGGATGGCTCCTGCAGCATCCAAATTGACTTGCCCATTTCTTGCTCTGGAGGCCAGCGTCCTTACCTGAGCTGACCAAACCCATATGTGAATGTGCATCTGAAAGAGCTAGGATGTGGTCCTAGGATGGGTTCGGTACTAGGATTTCTGAGCATGTCTTCCAAGGCTTTTAGCATTCGTCGGCCTGAGAGCATGTTTCAAAATGGTCAGAGGAAGAACAGCTCTGTCCCTCCCAAGCTCCTGTGAAAAAGTGCTTTTAGGCTGCTAATCCAGCTTCTCACTTCCATTTCTGTCCTTTCCTGTTACATCAGCCTGGACCTGGATCAACCACTCATGAATGCGGCTTTAGTGTTCTTGTAGCAGGATGCAGGAGAGATTAGGGAAGGCAGCAAAGGTTATTAAGGTTATTTCCATGTGAACATCTCACTTTTGCACCGGGATCTCCAGGGGAAAAAAAATGGAGGAGAGCTGATTTCTGCTGATGGCTGCTGATGTGACAGTCTGGCAGACGCCCATCGCACACCGCAGTCACTGTGGGCTTTCTGTAGGCACAACAACATGACAGCTTGTGCAAAAGAAAGCGTGTAGTCCTCTCAGTGTGTAGTCTTGGGACAGTCAGCATTTCTGCATGAAAAAGAAATGCGCATGAGGCTTGACCACAACCTTTTCCTGCCTCCCATCTCCAGGATGAGGGCAGACATTTTTGTCCAGAGTGGATGACTTTGCCACCTGGTGGCTTTTTTGTCCAGATTTCTACAGGTCTGTGTCATTATGGAGTCAGCAAGACAGCTGAAGATCTTACGGTAGCGAAGATTTTTGACATGATTGATGATCTTGTTCCTGTTGCTAATATTCTTAAAATAATAGCCAAGGTTTGAGAGAATGGGCTTCGCAAATTGCTCTGCAGCCAGCGTTAACACTATGGATACTTCATTTTACCAATCACAGAGAAAAATTAGCTGTCTCAGCCTGAAAGACAACACAGGCTTCTGCCACCCACAGAGTAGAAGGATGACCAGCATGATGCTGTTCCAGAGGTGACGCTTACCAGTGTGAACAGCAGGGATCTTACTCCTTCCCAAGAGTATGGATGTTGGCAAGATGTGTGGGTCATTTTAAGAAATGCCTCTTGCCCTCTTCCTGCTGGTATCGCTGCAACCAGCAGAAGACTATCAGCTGGAGAAGAGCCGTAAGGTGTGAACTCAGCAGGCTAAAGAAAAGACAGTCCTCCTTACCAAATCACCTCTGGGTAAAAGTGTGACCAGTATCATTTCTGCTTCTGCCTTCTCCAGTATCCTGCACGATGACTCCAAGGAAAAGGACCTCCAAGGCTCTCCAGCAGTCTTCAAGGGACAGTAGACCTGAGACAGGTGGCTAGAAAGTGCGCTCATCATCAGCGGCGCAGGGCCCGGTAAGCAGGGAAAGAACTTAAGGAAAGCACTGTCTGCACTATCCTTTGCATTGCTTGTAGCGTGCAAGATAAAATGTCATGCTAGGGAAATAAGATGGGACGTGGCACACTCCTCCAGCACCCATGGATATGTTTTCCATTGCATTTTTGACAATCAGGAAACTGAATATGTTAAAGCCTTCCTGATTTCTTCTTCTCTCCTGAACATTCATGTGCCAGGCAATACCTGTGAAGATTGCCTAGTCAAATTATTAAACAATTTAAAAAATATTAAAATAAAATAAAAGTATTATGACTAATGCATTATTCAAGCATTTTTAGAACCGTTACAGGCACTCCAAGTGTTTATAATAACAATTTTTAAGGATGCAGATTCGCTATGCCAGTAGGTGCTGGTGGTGCAGTCACACTGGTGGCGGAGAAGAATTTCTGTTTGAGAAGGATTTCTGAGGGTACTCTTTGCCTTTGACAACACACCAATGCGCTGTGTGGGAACAGAGTGAATGGGGAGCAGTACCTGCTCCAGTCCTGGAATAACTGAAAATCTTGTACTCTCCGGAGACTGCACTGTCTGCGCGAGGAGACAGCATGCAAGAGAGGGCACCAGTAAAGTATCGGAGGTGGTTACACTTCAGGAGTGGGAACCCTTGCCTTGGAAACCATGGTACTGACCAGCCACTTAGCTGTCTTCTGCCTTGCTGCGTGCTCTTCCAGTCCTGGTCAGAGAGAGGTCACTTTACCTTCCTTCTTTTCCATAGCTTGGGGGTTTTTTTGGTAGTCATTGCTCTTCCTCGCTTCATTGGCTTAAATGTTTATCCAACTTTTGTCTGGAGTTGATGTGTACTTCATGGATCTATGAGCCCTTTTATTGTACTCTGTTGATTCTGCTTTGCTTATTGACCCAATCTGAGAGAAGGAAGGTTCCTCCAGGAAAAATGAAGGGCATATAATTTGTCCTTTATTTAAAGAAACAAAAGAATTGCTCCTTTATATTCTACTACACAGCAAGGCCACAGACCTCTTCCTTTATCCCTGCATTTTGGCCCATACGTCATCTGCTAGCAACCACGTTCCCAGCTCATGGGTGCATTATGGGAGGGATTTCAGATTAGTTTCTTAACTGACCGGAAAGAGAAGTTGGGGGAAATGGACTGAGGGCTCATTCCAGGGTAATAGTAAGGAGAGATTACTGGTAAGAAGACAAGTAACTTTCTCAGGTGTAAAAAAACTCCACCTGTCACTGTGTGAGCCTCTGAGTGAAGAGCATACCATGGTAGAGAGAGGGCTGGTGTGCTACAAGAAGTTTGTTCTGGCCAAGAAGCCTACTGAGTGTTGATATTTTAAACTTTAAATGCTAACAGCAAATACTAGCATCCTGAGTGGGGAAGGGGGAGAATTTAAGCAGCCATTGACAGAAGACTAGCGTAGAGTTTTGCAGAGACTGTCACATTTATTCTTTCCTTCTCTCCCAGGATGTGAGGTTGTGAACAGACAACCTCAAGGAAGCCAAATTCCAAAGCCGTGGATGAAGATTTTTATTACATGAAAACATCAGTTATCTACAGTCTGGACTTGGAGACAATGTTTTAGGACTATCACTCTACACTGCCATACTGGTGTAAATGTTGCAGGGAGCACTGTCTGGAGAAACAAGAAGCTGTAGTGGCTAAACTGAAAGTCACGGTTTTCGTCCAAAAAATAAAATAAAACCTTTAGGTCAAAAGTAGATACTCGAGGCAGTCATAGGGACATTCAAGCTCACCATGGTCACGGCTGTACAGGTGCGCAGCCAGGTATGGTGTTGCCATATTTTGCTGCAATTGCAGTTCTTCACTGGATTTACAACGGCACACCCTGAAATCACAGCAGGCTTTCTCATCTCCATCTCTGAACGTGCCTTACTGTCAGTTTTGATTTTCTGTGCACCTACCAAAATTAAACTGTAAACCATGATCACATCAGGGGGTAACCAAATCCTTTGATGAGCCTGGTCTTGTCAAGTGCTGGTTAACCTCAGCAGCATGTCCAAGGTGAGACAAGCATGTAAAAATAGAGTGAGCTGCATGACAGGAGCTGCATGTGTGTAAGCCACAAATGACCACAGGTAATTTGTGTTGCGTAGAGGTAAGCCACATGGAAGAAGAAGAGTGGAAAATATGGTCCCAGGGAACTGCCGTACAGCACTGAGGAGCTACCAAAACCTGGTGTGAGGGTTTTGGACTTTGGCGGCAGCCACTCCATATAGCGAGCCTCTCAGAGCCCATTTAAAAATTCAACCCATATCCTGCCTGTGCCGGCAGCTGGACAAGCAATCCTGGCTCTCAAGGACATGTAAGTTCAGAGCGAAAAATTTTATTTGGAAGTGTTTAAGTTAAAATGTAAGTCCTGCTGCATACTTTAAACATACAGTGAATTTTCTGAAAGGCTGGGTCTTGTGTTCAGAGGAAGACTTCCTGGCATGTTAATAGTTTTTACTAGACACAGGAAATTTGAGTTCCAAAGGCGACATTTTCAGAACGCTTTGAACATATGGAAAACAAGGTTATAATGGAACTTCTCTGTAGCTTAATCATACCCTGTAGTTCTTTGAATACTCTGAGTATAGAGACACATGCACTTGAGTTAATAAGGTAAGACCATTAATCTTTCTGTTAACCAGCTGAACTGATTAATGAAAATATATTTTGCAGTACAATATGCATTAATGCAAGTAACTGACGGAGCAGGACAGCACTCAGCTCTTGAGTAGAGGAAGTAGAGAAAGTCAGAGGAAGATGTGACTGCCAGCAGCAGGAGGTCAGTCTGGGCCAAGAGCATCCCCATCTGACTAGGGTGAGCAAAGGCAATCTTTGCACAAGAGTGGTACTAATTGCTAAGGCAAAAACCAAAGAAAAGCAAGTTCTTTCTTTATCCTCCCCCAGCCCCTACCCCCATCATCTCTATCATTAGCCTTCCCTGTCTTCCTTCTGCTTCTTACTGAGCCAAAGAAAGGAAAATATGTTGGAAGTAGGAGGAGCTGAAGCAGCAGGAAGGTGTGTAAAGGGCATGGGGAAAGCTCTATCAGACTTTATAGTGTGTGAAGGAAAGTAATACATGAGTCTCTCCAAAGAAGGTGGCAAAATTAACTTAACAGCCTGTAAGTAGAAATACTACCCATTTTTCAGTAAAGAATGTATTTTACATAAATGCATATATTTATGCTCTCTGTACAGAGGTAGAAATGTAGGTTGGTAGATTAGAGGAAGAAACATAATCAAGCAGTGCTTTCACATTACAAAGTTATGTGGTGTTTTCTTCTGCACCAGTGAAAGATGTGTCTTTTTTTCCCTAATGGATTTACTTTCCCTCCCTAAACCACATCCTCTCATGTTTTCTGTGAAATTTTGACAGATAAAGTTTTCTGGGAAAGCACGGGCTTCTTTGTTTCTGGTATGCATTATGCCTAGGACTCTCGTGGCCTCAATTCAGGAACAGGATTTATTTAAATGTCTCTTTTCATTACCACTCCATTCTTAAGGCCAAGCTGTAGTAGTGGAATGGATAACATCAGAATTCAGTCTCCACCTGCACCAGCGAAGCTGTAGTGCGTCCTAACACCTCTCCCTGAAGGCAGGGAGAAGACTAAAGCCAGGTCAGTACAGCAGGACCCAGCATCATCCCTAAGTCCACATCGAGAGGTTTGTCCTACCTAAATTGCAGTCCAGACCAGGGTGGTCCCAAACCCATCCTCAGCAGCCACCCCACGACCTGGGGAAAGTTGCTGCCCCCATGGCATGGACCAGAGGGGTGGCCACCCTCTTTTAGCCCAAAGGATGGGCCAGGTCCAGCAACTGCGGTGGGGAAGGCCCCAAGGCAGCTGGTGTGGGGCTGCACTGCCATGCTGCCTCCTCTCGCCCCACACTTGCCACCCCACAGCAAGCAGGCGGAGGTGCCAAAGTTGGAGGGGAGGTGACCACAGAACAGCGTGGCGGCACAGATGTGTGCCATCCGCGGGCCCTTCTCCTTTCTCCACCGGCAGCGCTCACTCGGCATTCCTTCCTTCCTTCCTTTCTTTCTCTTTCTTTCTTCCTTTCTTCCTTTTCTTTCTTTCTTTCTTTCTTTCTTTCTTTCTTTCTTTCTTTCTTTCTTTCTTTCTTTCTTTCTTTCTTTCTTTCTTTCTTTCTTTCTTTCTTTCTTTCTTTCTTTCTTTCTTTCTTTCTTTCTTTCTTTCTTTCTTTCTTTCTTTCTTTCTTTCTTTCTTTCTTTCTTTCTTTCTTTCTTTCTTTCTTTTCTGTCTTTTCTTTCTTGTCTTTCTTTTCTTTCTTTCTCTTTTCTGTTTGTTTTAATTTTGCTGTATTTCCTATGCTGTGGGAGGGAGACGCTGCCAAAAATAATGTTGCCAAGCCAAGGATTGGCACAGGCTGCCTGGAGTCTGCAGCAGCAGCGGAGGCTTTAAATAGACCAAGCCCTGGCTGCAGGCTGCTCCTGGAGGGCTGGCAGCTGCCCCCCAGCGAGGGGGTCGCCGGTTGAGAGGGCAGAATGACGGTGCACCTCGCTGCCCCCGTGCCCACGCCCGTGGGGTGTCTCAACCCACGGCCACCCCCAGCTCCCTGCTCACTCCCCGGGGCAGGCTGATGAGCTGCGATGGCTGGCGATGCCATCCATCGCCCTGAAAATAACTCTGCAAGTTACTAGAAATCTGGCATCAATAATGCTGTGGTGGCCTGGTGGCAGCATGGCGGGGGTGGGGGGAAGCCTCTGCTCCAAGTGTTACACGTGTGGAACGCCAAGTGTGGTGAGAGCTGGCCCATTGGTGGTGGCTCCACAGCCCCACTGCCATGAAAACTGCACGGTGCCGTTATTTCATCCGACCGGTGAATTTTCTGGTGAATCTTCCAAGATGAAGCAGATGTGTGATTCCTCTTTCCTCATCCTTTCCCCAAACCAAAAATAATCTCCTAAGTAAACAAGAACCTCGAAGCCTGGCAAGCCGAGTCAGCCCTTCCTCCTTGGGTGACAGTGGCATGGGGCTGGTTGACAAGCAGGAGCCTCCAGCCCTGCGTTTTGTAGCAGTGCACGATAAAGGTGCCTCCTGCACTGTCTGGGATGGAGGAGGGTTCCAAAAACAGCTCCTCTGAAGCCTGCAGAGCTCTTCAGTGGGGGAATATCTCCCTCTGCCTAGTGCTTGGCCTGCGAAGCCGGCAGTAACTCCTGCGAAGCCGGCAGTAACTCCTGCAAAGCTTCAGCGCGGAGCTGCCGGCGGTGTGTTCCTTCTGATTAACTCCTTCTGCCTCCTCCTGCCTCCCAGCCCCTTATTCCCTCAGCCCCCTTTATTTCTGCCTTGCAGCCGATTATTTCGCACTCCCGGGGTGTGAGGGGCCTCTCCCCCCCCCGCCCCCGGCCGCGGCGGGGCCGGGCAGCCCGTCCTGGGGGCTGCGGGAGGCGCTGGCGGCGGGCGGCCGCTCCCGGCAGCATCTTTCCGCACTGTGTTTTGCGGCCTCTCGCTGCTTCCACTTGCCACCCCTGCTGCAGAGCAGTTGGGCTTGTCCCTCCTGGCCCTTTCCAAGGCTGCCCGCGCCCTGGAAGTCACTTTCTCCGCTTGCTAGCTTCGTTTCCCAGCTCCAGACCCCCTTCCTCCCCACCGCCCCCATCTCCCAAATAGGCGGCCTCCGAAAACGGATCGGTTTCTCCCTGTGTCACCCAGTGTATGCGTATTTCCTCGACTCTATTGTCGTTGTTGTTATTGTTATTCTGGGCACAGTACAACTGGGTATTGCTCGGTGCTTAAGAAAGAGCAACACTTTCAGCCTGATACCAATTGCTTAGGTAGGATGAAGAAAAAAACAGTCAACGTGAATATATACTTAGGATACAGGAGGCGTATGTTGGCCATTTCCTCTCTGACATCCCTGTGTTACTTTTACGGCGAACCGCAGCCCCGCTTACGAGTGTCCCGAAGGACAATGACAGAACAGGTAGGGGCGCCGCTACCCCTCCTTCAAAAAGCCGACTGCTTGTTTTTCTCTCCCGCGCCCATGGACACACAAACCACGGGGAGAACAAGGAAATGTTCAGCCTCTTAGGTTTCACCACCAAAAAAAAAAAAAAGAAAAAAAAAAGAA
>VYZM01021234.1:270772-297441 GCA_013398915.1 Dromas ardeola | reverse complement strand
CTCGTCCCGGCTGCGGGGCTGCCCTGCCTGTCTGCCCTTCTCCCTCGCATCCCCGGGCCCAGGTTGCCCCCGTCCCCCCCCGGGCCACGGCACCTGCCCAAGGGAGCCCGGTGGCATCTCTGGGGCCGGGCGTTGACCGTGGGGGCATGTCTCGGTTCTGCCCCTTCAGCCCCACGTCGCCCCTCTGCGCCCAGTCTTGCTTTCCTCCGGGGCGAGGAGGCCCTCTCCATTGCCGGGGGAGGACCAGGGCAGCCGTCTGCACCTCCATCCTCCTCCACAGGTGAGTCCATAGTGACAACCCGCTGGCCACAGCATCTCCCTGTGCTGCCCCTCAAAGACTGGCTCACCCAACCCCGACCCCATCCTCTGCCCAAGCGCTTCCACAGAGCACGTCCCCCTCCTCGCCACAGGGCACAAGGGCATTGCAAACATGGCTTTGTTTACTTACACAAGCCCTGTGGAGGTGAAGGGACCATTAGCCTCACGTTACGGAAGGGAAGCAAAGGTAAAAATTACCTACTAGGTTTACACACCCTGCTTGGAATAAAGTCTTGTTCCACTTCAGGTCTCCTAAGTAGAGCACAATAATGCTTATGGTCGCAAGTCTGTATTAAGGCTCCAGAATTCACCTTAGTTCTTAATTTACTGAGGTGTGGTGAGTGCTTAAAACTGTTTACTGGTATCACTGCATGCTTCTTCTTCATTAAGCAAACTGAAAAATAGCGCTCTATGGAATCATCCTGGCAGGTTTACCAGGGAGCTTGATGCCTGCAGAGACGTTTATGCCCAGCTTTTCCAGAGAGCTGTCAGTTTCTTGCGGTCTAAGTTTTGCGCCATGTGCTCCTGAATGCCATGTCATCACTAAGAAACATCATTGTTTGCTGAGGATTTTTTACTCCCCCCTTCGCCTCCCCCCTGACTTCTTAACCAGCTCAAATCTAACACCAGTTGGTTGTTTATAAGTCATCTCTGTTATTATCCACCTCTGTCATGGAACCAAATCTTCAAAGGCAGCCTGGTTGCCAGTGTCATCTCTTTTTACGTAATGGAGAAGCTAACACCAGGATGCCATGACCTCCGCGAGGGGCAGAGTGTGCAGCTCCTGATCTCCGCTTTGCTTTAGGCAGATGAGGTTGGCAGAGCTGTGCAACCCACCATAATGGACAGCATCAGTCATGAAATGGAACACAGTTCTCCACTTGATACAGAATAGCAGAAATTTAGACTGAAGTCTAAAAAAAGCCTTTGTTTGATGTATATATGAGCAAAATAAAGAGACACCTTCAAGGATAAGAGAAAATGAGACCTAACATGGAAGGATGAAGCACCAAGATTTGTTCTGTCTTGAAAGGAAGGTTGAGGAGAGCCATGGCAGAGTTCAAGCACAGCTTTAATGGTGACAGGGAGAGGGAGACGGTATTTTTTCCTTGCCGTTTGCATACATCCATCCCTAACCCTGCCAGACAGGGTAGCTGCCTGGGAATTTGTCCTGCACCTCTGGGAACTAAAGCACATATGGCACATTTAAAAATAACAGGTGGGGCAAAGGTGGCTCGTAGGATGGCTGCTGTCAGAGAACCCAACCACTCCCTATTACAGTAGTCCTCCTAGTGCTACTTGCGGCCACAGTATGGCTTACATTTTTAATGTTAATTTCTTTTCCTTCATGACCCATGCACGAGTAATGGTGCCTGTAGTCCACCGATGACTGCTGAATACCTAAGAGGTGGCGTCAAGTGTGAATGAAGATCTCTGCCAGAAACTCCAGCAAGCCCAGTCGCTACATAGGCAATCACCTCTTCCCAAGGACAAACTCCTCAGGCCACAGCCATTGCAGCAGGGATGGCCACGAGAGGAGGGAGGTTTTGAAAGGGTTACTCAAGTCTTCGTCCTGTGCACGAGGCTCCACCCAGTCTGGTAATGGGGGGGATGTTCAGCGCATATTTCTGGGCTTAACTCACAGTATCTTAACATTACCCCTGGGATGAAATATACCCTCTTTTATGAGCTCAGGAGTGGTAAAATAAGAACTTTGGTGAAGTATGCAGAGGTCATCCTAATTCATGAAAATGAAACGGGTTCCCTCCAAGAATGATTTACTGTGTTTTGTTACCATATTTTTGGACTGCTGTTATTTTCTATACTTAATCTTTTATGGGGCTTTTATGATTTTGTTAAACTGGGAGTTCATGTGTAGGAAAGGTTCTCCTGCTCCCTTCCCTGGTCAAGGCACTAGTATGCAAAGTCAAATTTAATTCTTATTTTTTGCTTTGCGGTTCACCTCTTAGAAAGCTTTTACATTCTGAAGGAAAATAACCTCTCCTACAATGGCAACCCAGGGACCAAAGGGAAGAAAAAAAAGCCATGTAGCTTGCTTTCATGTTCAGAGACTCCTTGTGAAGCCTCTTTAGAGAAAATCACATGATAATCCCGAAGAGCATGCTGACACTATGCCATTACCTGGTTTGGGGGTTCTCTATTTAATTTCTTTAGATCCTCTTCACATCCACGCCCAAGGACACTGACTTACGAATAAAACAATGTGATGGTGTAGCCTTCAAAATTGTTAATCTTTGAACTCTGAATCACGTTCACTACCTCACCCTGTACCCACAGCAGAACAGACTGTGAGGCTACCTACATTCTTTCTCAAGTGGCCTGATCTGCTGCTGCTAATCAAGTAAGTGAATCCCTCATGCCTGAAATGGATGGAAGCAGAATTCATGGGGGACTCAGGGTGATGAGCTCCGCTATACCTTCATAAAAATTATACTGGTTGTATATTTGGCCTGTATGTAAAGTTCAAGAGCATGGAGTCACAGATCACCTATTGATGGTGAGATGAATCTGCGCCTGCCAGAAGCTTTCTAGCTGACCCCCAGAACAAAGAAGGTACCTGTGTTATTAAAAAAATCCCTGTATCATTCCTGAAAAGGCAGGCAGAATAAGGAGGTAAGTAGTCCTTTATTTCTGAGGCAAGCTCTGCTGAACAGCTGATACTGAGCAGGAGGGGATCGTTCAAACATCTGTCTTTGTAGCAGAGTTGGAAGCTTCTGAGATGGTTCCCCATAACTGCAGTTATAAAGAAAAATGAACAGGCTGACTGTAGGGCAAGCACTATTTTTAAAAATGCTTTAATTCTTTGACTGTGCAAGATTTTTCACTAAAAAATGGAGCCTACACTGTCAGGCATTTCTGTGTCATTTCATCCCATCTGTTAGGTACGTAAGTATTAAGAGTGCTACTCTTTTTTTTTTTTTTTTTTTTTTTTCTTTTAATGTGTCCCTTTATANTTTTTTTTTTTTTTTCAGTAAAAAGGTAGGAAAATTGATGCATTGCCCTTCTTTTTGTTAAGGGAAGGAAGTGAGGAATGAATACAGACTAAGAATATATTCATGGCAGTTTGCTGTCATTTCGCACAATTCCAGAAATGTACATAAAATGGAAAGTAGGGGCCAATAAAAGCAATTTTCTGAGTCCTATTAGCTGCCAAGTGGAATGACAATATATGGTTAGCTGGAAATCTGCAAGATTTCTCACCTAATTCTACTGGACTTAAATTTTAATTTGCCACCAGAACAAAATCTCTAATTGTGAGATGAGGCAGCTTATTACATGTTTTACGTGACTCTGAGTCACACATTGACCAAACTGTAAGGAAAGAATTTTCCCTTGCATACAGATGATGATCCCTCTTGGATGTTCTATACCTAAGAATTCTTCACGATTTACTAATAAGAAACAGAGAATGAGAGGAAATTATCTTCATCTGTTTCTCTCACCCATAAAGCCCAAAATAGACAAAGTGTTAG
Organism: Dromas ardeola; assembly: GCA_013398915.1. Lineage (NCBI taxonomy): Eukaryota > Metazoa > Chordata > Aves > Charadriiformes > Dromadidae > Dromas > Dromas ardeola. The sequence continues at coordinate 293,629 of VYZM01021234.1, read as the reverse complement.
AGCAATTGCATACCCTTGCACCTTCTTCACTTAAATCCTCTTGCACAGACCTCAACTAGCAAGCCGCTAAAGAAAAGAAATACGTGTGGAGAGGAACTTTTATATGTCAGGCATCAGAGAAAGGCTTGCAGTAAATACAGGGGGGGAACATAGAAAAACAGTAGAATTAGGAGTTAGGAGAGTAAACGGGAAAAAGAGGAAAAGGGCGCCTACTGAGACTTCTCTCTCCAGACACTCATGATCAAAGCCCGCCACTGCCATTAGGCAATCAATCTGCAGTTGCATACATAAAACTTTGGCAGTGTATAGTCTCCACTGCTTTCAACAGAGGCTTTAGACATCTGAAACTGGGCACTCTCCCAAAATTTAGATCCAGTTGTACTATACATTCCAGAAAAGACAGCACCAAATCAGAGGCCCTCTTTTACCCATGTTATTTTCAGGCTGCAGTGTATGAAAAGTTATGCTCCGGCCTCCCCCATTTAACCTCTTGCGTTGGCTATGTTTGTGTCCTCCAGCTTCGTCAAATGGCACACACTGCTGGTAGGCAATTACTGCCTAAATGCAGTGTTGTTTTAGGAGAGATTACTGAAAATGTGTGCCTGTCCTTCCTGACTAATTCCCTCCAGGATCATTCAATCACCTACAGGCTTCTTCCTTTTGTAAATAGAAATCTACATTGGCATAACATTTTCTAAGTGCAATGCAACTTGTTTCATCAGGTGACTGACCCTGAATCTCCTGATTTGTCTTGCTTTTCAGCTTTCAAACCTCTGTGTCTTTTGTTCTGGGACGTTCTCCTGCTCTTGATTCAAAACTAGTCCTAGCAGCCAGCCAAAGTTTTAGCAGCTTCCTATTCTTGCTCACTCCACAGTCAGAGGTTTCTCAAGCAGCTGCACTGGATTTCCTTGCAGGGAAATGAATTTGAAGGAATTCTGCAGTCACAATCCAGGCACAGAGGGCAGCCTCAGTTACTTAATCCTAACCTATCTACCTCTATTTCTAGACGCTTCTGTCTTCCTCTGATTAAACACCTCTTTAGAGATAACTTAATCTCACTGTATCTGAAGAACACAGAGGCTGCCCTACATTTACTAGATTTTACAATTCCAGAATACTCCATTTCTTAATTATCTATATATTTCATTCCATTATCAGAAAAAAAAGTGCAGTAGCTATAGATAAACAGGACATTTGCTGAACTCTTCCACATCCACATAAATGCCCTGTGGAATGTGCAGCCTCTGGTGAAGTTCTGCAGGAGAGATCCCTCTACAAGAAGAAGTCAGAGACCAAACACCACTTAATAGGATACACATAGAAGTGTGGTGAGATCCAGAGCATGCCCATGAAATCATCTGTGTATTTATGATAAGAAGCTCCCTCCCTCTTGGATAACCTCATGATTGCTTTTGCTAAACCCTTGGCAGCTTAAAAGGCACCTTGCTTTCCAGCGTCTGGGCCTTCGTCCTTTCTCTTTTTTTCTTTCTCCCCCGTACAAGGGCCCCTTCTCTTCACTTAGCTCCCACTCTCCCTCTCATATGACATTCTTTCTGTACTTGTCTGCACAACAGCAGAAGGCCCAGGCTGTGCCTCTAAAAGCCAGGAATAATGCCCCAGTCTCTCTGAGTGATTGATGCACCATCCATGCAGAACACTGTGCCTTGGTCAGAGGGGTTCGCAAAGCCACACACGTTAAGATACCTGCTGATCTGTTTTTTACTTTCGCTGTAATTTAAACAGAAGAATTTGATGAATGTTCCTTGACTATGTAGTGTTTCTTCTTGTTGTTGTTGAGAAGCCGAAGCCCAAGATTTCAAGGTAGATCCCAACTGGGAATCACACACACACACAGATGTACGTTACATAAAGGTCTGCATTTAATATCTAAACGAATTAAAACTTGAAGAAAATATTTTACTTCAACAGATCTACGAGGCAAGTACTTAGTCCAGGCAGTGCTGCCTCTTCTAATTGAACACACACATAGCCTTACTTTGACTAGTATGTCTAGAAAGCTCTAAGCAGCTGGCATTTCCTTTCCTAAACCCTTGACCTCCTCTGCCAAGGCCAGAAGACATTACACAAGTACCTTCAGTGTGTATCCAAAGACGAGAGTACAGCCCAGGATGTGGACACTTGCCCATCTTGGGGGAGTGGAGACATACTGCTTCACCTTATGCCTGAGCCTGCACCTGAGGCACGCAGACATCTGTTACAAGACAAGCTCTGAAGTGTTAAGGTATTTGAGTTTTACTGTGATCTTAATAACTGAGAGCAGTTCTATTCTTTAATGTTACAGGGGATGTTCCTTTTTCCATCGAGTCAACAGCAGAATTCTCATTAACTTCAGCATTAAGTGGGAACATTCACTGAGCGCCTATCAGGGGGAAACAGATAGATAAAAGTCAGACAATTGTAAATGCCTACACAGAAAAGCTCGATCCAAACATCCTGAGATGCTGGCAGTTCAGATCTGAATCCAAGCTGTGCAGTTGAGGAAAGGCTTTATTGATAACCCTTTAAGAAATTAACCTCCTGCTTTTCTCCAGTTACAATTTTGTATAAGGAAAGCTTAACCCTTAGGACATTGACATTTTTCCAAATCACCAGAAAAACTGTCAGAGCACAGCTGGCTTTCAGTCAAAAACTATCCTAGGCAAGCTGGAATTTGGAATAAAATAAGGTAATTGCTATATTAATTTATATAGATAATTAAACAATTTAGTTGATTTACAGTTTCTAATTATATGCTGCTATACATTATTTTTCTGTATCTCTAAGTCTCACGAGTAAAATCAGAACTGAAAAGACTCTGTAAAGCTCACAAAGGTTTGCCAAGTTTCAACTAAATGTTGCCATCTACTGTTAGAATAATAATAAAAAAACCACAAATGGGTGAAACTAGCGCTGTAATTGTGGAAGAACTCAGTGGATATTTGTGTCCTATTGTGCTGATGCACAAGGGATTTTTCTTTGAATGCACAGGCAATAATACGTCCGTAAATCCTTCTGTATGTCAGAGGGAGAACAGAGTTCATTGTTTGCAAGATCTCATTATGATTACTTTTCAGCTTCTAAAAATGTCGTAATAGTTTCCAGATCCAGCATTTACGGTATTCAGTATGTTGAGAGAAAATAGGCTTCATTGAAAAGCTTGTTCTAAATGTTCCTCATCTATGCTTTTTTTTTCCACTGAGCACATAGAAAAGTGATAGTAACATGCGTAGCAGATTTCCAAACATTTCACTTCTGCAGTATTAAAAGTTGAAAACACCCCCTCCCCTTTACTGACAAATGCGTAAGGGGTAGCTTCACATCAAGATCAGGCACAAACATCTAGGTAAGGACATAAAGAGCTAACAGGTACAGACTGCTTCTGTTCTGAGCTGACAGTAGAAAAACTACCATCTTTCACTTTATGTACAGCAGAAACAGAATTTAAAAAGAGCTAAAAAATCTCGGAGAGGACACTATCCCTAAAGCTCCAAAAATGAAGGCAATGTGCACGTTTCTGTGTATGACACTGGAGCAGGAGATGGATTTCAAGCAATTACAGTATTTCTGCGTTCCTGCTGTGTGTGCCTTAGCTGGCATACTACCCTTATTTCTCCATGTCCCGTATTTGCTCATTGAAAGGGACCCATTGAATGTTCTACATTAGTTTTTGATGGAAATATACAGTAAAATATATTCACCTAACAAGGCCTAGTATGTTTCAAACAGAACTACCCATAACTTTGAAAAATCCTCTGCACATGTGTTGTTTTATTTCGTTCTGAGACAAACATCCTCAACTGCCTGTCACAAGAATGAGCTGTGAGAAGGTTAGAGGCTACCCATACTATCTAGAAAAGAAGAAATCTGAATACATAAAGAGCAAAAAAACATGCATAGTACCATGCAGTGCCACCTACAGCTGGAACTGTGAATTATAAATGATTTTTCAGTAAGGCTGTAGAGACTTGGTGTTGCTGTTGATGGAGCACCATTGTAGAATGGCTCTTGCTCAGCTGCACAACACAGAAGATAAAATTGAGGGAATGTTAGTAATGTTTATAATTATTGTTTCAGAGTTTCTTTGAATTCTGTCAATTTATGTTTTTTTGAGGTACAGGAATAGGAATTTTTATTATGTAAGTTCTGATTCAGCAGACAAGTGCAGTTAATGTGAGGTGCAATGTAGGATGGATTGAGAGACATTGAGCAGTAGCCCTGGTCCCTGGAACTGTGTACTGAATAGTTTGGTTCACCTTTTTGTGTTACCAGCATGAAAGGAAGAATAGGTTACCCAAAAGCAGTATCAAAAATAATGTGCAGGTCTCTTTGTTAGGAGTTATGAAATAGAAGGTAAAGCTCTAAGAACTTTTTGAGATACAAAAAAGGATGGGGTTAGGAAAGCCCACACTTAGCAGGAGTTGAAATTATCAATGGATGTGAAGCGCAGTAATAAGGTCTTCTATGGAAAAGGCTAAGGCACTTGGTGACTTCTTTGCCTTAATTGTTACTGGTTGTGTTTGTCTTTAGGTGTCCTAGGTCCCTAAGCCTGCTATCAAGGCCTTGGGGAATGAAGCATTACCCAGGGTAGAGGAGGACTGAGTTAAGGAGTACTTAAGCAGGCTGGACACATACAAGTCCATGGGACCAGACAGAATGCCTCTCAGGATGTTGTGGGAGCTGGCTGATGTCCACACTCTGAACCATCTTCAAAGAGTCATGGTGTTTCAGAGAGGTTTCTGATAAGTCGAAAAAGGCAAGTGATGCACAGCCTTGTTCAAAAAGGGCAAAAAGGTGGATCTAGGGATTGTCAGGCTGGTCAGATTCACCTCAGTCCATGGTAAGATTATAAAGTGAATTGTCCTGGAAGCCATGCCCAGATGACTAAAGGAGAAGAAAGTGGTTGGGAGCATGGATTTAGCGAGGAAAAATCATACCTGACCAACTGGATTGCCTTCTATAACATCCCATATAGACAAGAGGAGAGCAGTAGATACTGTTTACCTCAGCTTAGTGAGGCCTTCAGAGCAATCCCCTGTAGTATACTTACAGCCAGATTGGTGAGATACAGACAGTATAAAGGAACCATACAGTAGATGGAAAACTTTCTGGACCTTCAGGCTCATAAGGTAGTGGTCAGCAGTATGAAATCTGTTGTTGGGTACTTGTGACATTCTGCAGCAATCAGTCTGGGAACAGAGGTGTTTAAAGCAATCTTTTACTTGCAAATTTTTTGATTATGAATCTTTTGCTTATAAATAAAAAGCAAACTTTTCTAGCTTCCAGTCTCTTAAGATTAAAACTGAATCCAAACATATGCTGAAATTTTTTACTTTCATTGCTTCCCTAAAATGTTATTCCTTTGTTTGAATCTGCTTTTTGGGTTAGAATTGTCAATCTGTTGAAAGAAAGGCTGGTCATAGCATGCTAATGCTAGATCTGATAAAGGAGGCATCTCACTACACATGAGAAGAAGTGTGTGCTTCTAACAGATTATCACTTCACCATCCTTTGCTGCTAGCCCTAAGCTGTTCTGGGAGGTCTCCTGCATTAACTCCAGTGCCTGTTCAGTGGTAGTAGCAAGAATTGCTTTATAGTTTAAAAAGATAGCTCTGATTTACCTGATTCTGGTGATAGGTTGCCTAGTGGACACCACAAAAAACCTCCAACAGCAGACATGGCAATGTTTTTACTAGGACTGCCCCCGTCTGATGCTGCCAGTGAGAACATTTCCCAAAAAACCACAGTAGAAATATCTGGCTTCAGCATGGCTATATTGTTGGTGCTCCAATACATTAAAAGGCATGTCCTGTTTGTAGATGAGCTGTGCTCTTTCCCTGCATGACCAAACAGATCTAGGGATAGTTTCCCATTAACCAAAGCAGAGATACAGCATGAAGAAGGAACTAGTGGCCAGTCCAGTCTCATCCATGTAGGAGAAGGCTCAGTGGGGATCTTATCAATGTTTATATGTACCTGAAAGGAGGGTTTAAAGAATATGCAGCTATGTGCTTTCCAGTGGCACCCAGAGGCAGGACCAGGGCAATGGGCACAAACTGAAACACAGGAGGTCCCCCCTGAACATCAGGAAACACTTTTTGCTGTGCGCTGGCACAGGTTGCCCAGAGAGATTGTGGAGTCTCCATCCTTGGAGATATTCAAAAGCTCTCTGGACACAGTCCTGGGCAACCTGCTATAGGTGGCCCTGCATGAGAGGGGGGGTTGGACCAGATGTCCTCCAGAGGTCCCTTCCAACCTCAACCATTCTGTGATTCTGCGCAGCTTTTTCTCATAGGAAATTGCAGCATAGTCTATTAATCCCATCCTGTTTAATAATAGCCCTTTTCGATGGTAGTTAGCAGTGTACATTTAGGTATGGAGACGCAGACAGTAACAGGATCTAAACGTGTAGCTATGCTGAAGCACACAATCCTCCTACAGCCACGTAACAAAGCAAAGAGTTCCCACAGTTACGGGGAAAGAGAGTTTTGTTCCTTCTTCAGCATATGCATAGTACAGGTCAAAATTTAAGTAACATGAATAAAACCCCAGAAGTTCTAGGTACGTAACAATCAGGTATTAGATTGCTATAAGAGGAATGGAAAAGGAGTGAGATGCAGTGGGATTTATGAAACCCAGTTCCCAGAGGGCCTTAAATTAGATGTGCAAAATAACGCAATTTAATATGGAACATGCTTTCTGTCTGTTTTGGAGACAAGCTGATCTGTTCAAGAGAGCTTTCTAGGCTTAATTGGTCACAGCTCCTGGTAAGGACAGAATGTTACAAACATCTATAAAACTTTGCAACTTGGAACAGAAACATGCCATCACACATTTTAGAAGCTCCTTGGTTCATACACAGCAGTTAGCATAAGCTGAGTCCAAGGAGAGCAATGATCAAAAGGCCAAACAGTATTTAGGAAGGGCACATTTTGTCATAGTTGATTTACCAAACTTTTAAAAATGAGAACTTTGCTGCAGATTTTACGAATTGTAGTGTTGCTGTATGCCATTATTTAATTCTGATTTTCATTATGTTTGGTGTTTTTTCTCTAGCAACTGTTGCAGACTGAGGATTATATAATAATATCAACCATATAATTACAATTAATAAATAATATACTAATAAAAGTATGATGATATATGCTCAGTTTTCATTAAGAAAAGAGTACCCCAAAAAGTACTTGTCTGTTTGCTGTCCCCTTTTGCACAGCCCCTCCAAAAATGTGCTCTCTTGGTGTCTTAATAGTTTCATATCAAATCTGATGATTTTTAAACTAGTCTGGTGCTTTTGAAAGAGAGGGATGAGCAATGTTTCCGCTGTTACAGGAAAGGCAGATGTGAGGTATAGCAGGCAGCGAATTAAGCTCTTTACGGTTGAAAGAGGCATAACATAGTTTCCCTTGCTATTCAAAATTTTCGTTTCTTTTCACAGAGAGGGGTGGCTTTCTAATGACTAGTGAAAAAAACTAGTCTCAGGAAAGGCCTCTTTGAAGACAGTAATCTTCCTCAGTGGTTCAACACTCCTTGTAGGTAAAGCTTTGACTCCTTGCCCTTTAAGTGGTACTTTTAACAAGAAAGATCAATAAGAAAATCCACTTTCCTAAAACGAACAGCAAAGCCCCAGTCGATGCCCAGCCTTCGTCCACAGGACCTAGGTAGATCCATACTCTTTCCTTCAGATCCAGCAGAGGGAGCTTGTTTTACCCAGCGAAAATGGCCAGTTAAGCTGCTTAAGAATTTTGGGAAAAAAACCACAACATTGCCTAGCCAGATGTAGTAAGTCAAAATTACATGAAACAAGTTATTAATTCTTAACAGATAAATCACTTGGAATCGTTTTCATGGAGCATAAAAAAGTGTAAGCACATTTGTGTAATCTAGTAATACAAAAAAAAAGCCCCAAGCTCTGTGCTTGACGGTAATAATGATGTCACTGTGCTACACTTTTAGCCAAAGCGAAGTCTAAAGTCAGGATCAATTCTGTCATTGTACAAATTTATGTCATGACAGGCACGGCAGTTACCTCTTTCTGCTTCAACTTGTTATTTATATAGGCCAATAATGTCTCAGAAAAACTATGAAACCGTATTGGTTAATACTTACGAAGACTTTAAAGACTTCCAACCAATTATCATTGCTGAGACTGCTGTTAGGCATTTGAGTTGGAGACACATTTGGGACAGTTACACATACTGGTATTAAAATAACCCACCTGTTGTGGGTGACCTTCTTTCATGTGCTTTGTCCATGATTTGCAAAGGATTTTTCTATCAGCCATGATTATTGTACTTTGTTGTCTGGATTTTGCAGATGTGAAAAATAAGGAGTTACAGTTATAAGTTTTGCTGAGGACTGGGAAAGAACAGAGAAGAGAAGTCAGACTTCTGGGCTCTCAGTGCTTTGCTGTCCTCACAAAAATACCGCAGCAACGAATGCACTGTAGACTGAGGACACCAGTAGTGAACTGCAAAATGAGGGGAGATAAGGTCATGTTTGATAAACATTTCATGGTACTGGTCATTGCAGAAGAAGAGATTAATTGCCTCAGGGTTACTTTAACCTTTTCAGGTTATATTCATTTAAGACAGCTCATGTAATACGTTTGTAATTACTTGATTGCATAAATATCGGAATACTATAGCTGCAATTGCTACTAATGCATCATAAAAGGAGTTTTTTAATTATGCTTAGGAATAGATCTAATTTTGAAATGACACCGACATATTATTTATATAACTTAATTAATATCTAGGTATCATAGAAAATGTACTATCTCTTCTGAGAAACAGAGATTTGCCGACATTAACAAATGAAATCCTCACAGTGTCTTTGAGAGACATTTTACAGGTGGAAAGCCTAATTATATGTAGATCGAATGACATGCCTACTGTGGTCAGCTGATGCAAGCCTACGGCCAATTTTCCCAATACCTTTCATATCACGGTCAGGTAAGGTATCAACCATGATGCTCTATCACAACTGAGCTAGGTTAATATTATTGTTCCCTTGTCACCATCCTCCAAAATAGTAAGTTTTTATATCTCACTCATAATCTGTCCTACCATGAAAGACGTTTAGGGAACATGTATCACCCGGAGGGTGCATCACCCTCATATACCACCCCTCAGAGAGTGACCACACGGCTGGTTATGCTGGTAGATGTGAACTGGTTATAGCCCCTGGTGAATGTAGCAGTGATTAACAGATGAGAGGTGGCAGCAGTAAACCCAGTTCAATTACAAACAGAACAGCGTGAGAAGCTGCAATCACTCTGCAGCCCCAAACCTTATACGAGCTCCCCCCTCATCACATGTTTAATATGATTCTGATGTACATCAGAAAGGGAAAGATATTGAGGAACGTGGTGAGGAAAGGTTTGGTAAACAGCACTCCTGCTTACAGAGAAAACCTTCTCTTTTCTTTCCGCCCCAGTATAAATACTTTTTGCCAAAAAAGTATCTATCAAGGGCAGATCCTCCCTGAAACAAATCAGACCCTATCATTGAATAATCTGAATCCTTCAAACATTCAAAATGTAGACAAAACTGGTGAAAACACTACTAAATAACAATTCTCTTTTAAACAGTAATTTAATAGCCACTGAATAGATTTTAATAGTGTGAGTCAATTTCTGGGATCAGATGGTGTCAATCAATGCCCTTAATTAAGTTCTGAGGTTTAAATTATGATATTGTCCAGCTCCTGGACTGATTTTGAACATGGTAATCACTTAACTTTTTGCGCTTTCACAGATATCAATCAACCAATTGTTTGAGCCTTTTTAAAAGCAGGTATTCTCTAAACATGTTTATTCACTGTGAGAAAATCTCTTTTAGACCAGTTGAATGCAGAATTATATTCCTCAAGGAAGCCAGAAGTTTGACATTATTCTGCCTGTTCCTTATGAACTCCTGCTAGGTAAATCTTAATTACCATGCAATTCTAAGCCAGATAATTTTTATACTCTGCACCTTTGCAGTGTAAAAAAATACCATGAATATGGGAATATGGGATCTTAACCACTTTTAGCTGCATGTAGTATATTAAATAAGATGATTGTGGAATTTTTTAACAATATATGTGTGGGATTTAGGTGGGTTTTTTTGTTTATTTTTTGTTTTGCATTCGGTAAATACAATAAAAGACCTCATCATGGAGTGTAACATCTTTCTAACTTTAGGACTGAAAGCACTACAAAGTTCTGCCACCTCCAGAGTTTAAAGGGTCTCTACTAAGAGCGGCTCTCATTTGTCATCCCCTGAGAAGCACTTTCCTAACCTCAAATAACACATTCAAGAGGTAATTAGAACAACAGAATCTGGCTACAAGTCATCTGAACTCCCTCATTTTAACACAAATTAACTGACATTAGAATAAGTTTTGAAATCTACTGTTTTGTTACCAAGAATAGCAAATGCATTTATGTGGGGTTTATAGTGTAGGTTGTTGAGCTGGTGCTTAGGGACCTCTCAGTGCAGCCAATGTAAGGGTCGCAACTGAATTGACAGAAGCTATTCCCAGAGATATAGGATGGTACATAAAAAAAAGGAAACAAAAATTACAGTATCTTCTTATTGCAACCCAAAGAGCCCCACAGAAGCAGGGCAAACCCCAGATATGTGCGGCCAACACCTGCCAGTTGCCAATGGGACAATATCAACAGAGAAATGTATTTGAGCTCTCATGGGCCCATGCTGTTATCTCATTGGCAGCCATAGTATTTTACTAGCTTACTGCTTAAGTATGTGGTCTCAGCATTATACAGAACGAACTTGTAATTTTGTAATATACCATCCACTATGCTTGTGAGGGTGTTTTCAGTAATAAATATTTTTAAAATCTGAAGGAAACATTGAAGACTGAAGAAGAGAAAACAATTTTTGATAGCCAAACAACAGGAAGAGCAGTCCTGTATAGATTATGTACATGGACTTGAACAAGGGATGTTCTGAGTAACATCAGTTCTGGTGGTACCAATGTCACCTTTCTCTGAAAAAAACATCGGTAACTGAAGTGGCAATACCCCTAAAAAGGCTCGGAGAAGAAACCTGAAACCACCTTTGCAGAAGACGAAAGATTATTTCAAGTTTTAGCAAAATGATACAAAGATTTGATCAATTTGCACAACAGTCTACATAACTGAACTGTTTCTAGACCATCTTATCTTTTATTAGTCTCTTGCTAATTGTGTTGTGACATGATTTTACACTGGAAATGAGGGCCTACTGGCAGCAGCTGAAAAGAGTCTTTAAACAGATGAAAAAGAATCTCTGTGAGTTCCCTCATACAAACATTCGTGTCCTCCTGTGTGTGGTATTAGCAGCACTTTTCTTGCAACAGCAGAGAGAACAGCCTGATAGCTGAAGACAAATGCTGAGCTGTAGCAGCAATACTTGTGAACAGTTATTCCAGCCATAGCTGCTATGAGCTGGTGATGGTAAACATGGACATTGTGTGGCTTTATCGTAAATATCCATCAGGGCAGCAAAGCAGACTCCACAGCAGACAGAGGGACCACTTCTGATCCATGCACCTCCAGTGTTCGCTTGGCATGGAATAGTAGCAATATATTGGTAGAAGGATTATGCTATGCTGCTAATGACTATTCATGTATTAGAGGAAGTGGCACAACTAGTCATTACGATGAAGACTGCAGGAAACTAACAACACCTTTCGAACTGAAGAAGCACAGGAGCTTGGGATGCACACGATAGAAAGAGGGGGGATTCATGGTTGATGGTTGATGCTAACGGGGACAATGCTGCCCAGACCAAGGTGAAGATAACAAGCTGCTTGGCTACAGAATTGCGACTGAAAGGTCATTTCATTCCTTGTTACATAATTCTGTTGAGAGAAATCTTCATGTTGGAGCAGTAAGTCAGAGAGATCTGTTTATTTCCAACGACAAAACCTGAACCTTATTAAAAAATGTTCTGGGTGTCATGTGTACCTTGTTTTGTGAAAACTGAGTTTCTGAGAGTCTAATTAATTCTCAACTAATTTTTCTTTTTGTCAACAATCTGTTATTTAAAAAATTGCCTTTGGAATCCTTTTCCTAATTTGAAAGATGCTTAAATACCATCCATGATCAGATACAGCTTGGTTATGTGATTGGAATGACCTCATGAGTATTTCATTATTACAGCTGTTCTAAATATTTTTGTCAGTCCTCTACATGCAAAGTTAAGCAGCCGTTGCATAAGAGAGGTGTATGAACATGTTCTTTGTGGTTTTCTCTCATATATCTACATCCGTGGAACAAATCAAGTTACATGTGGCTCCCAAAAGAATTTTCCACCATTGTCTTAGATATTTGATCAAAGAGTTTCTTCTGAAGACATGCAGTACAGTACCATCCGGGCAGTCAACAATCTACTTTTGCTTGGCTCCTCTGCACTATAACACCCAAAAGACTGAGAATTTTGCAAGTAGAACTTCACGGTTCATTTAAATAGGTGGCCTTGACTGTAGCTATCCATGCATCTACATCAAATCTGAGTAGAAAAGGTAGGATTTCAAGCCATAAGTCTCCGAATAACTGTCTGTTCTGGTCGGACATGCCCACTATGGAGGGATATATCACCTCTAAACTACCTTGGAGCTAGAACAACTTTCAAAAATAAAAAGTAAAACAAATACTGGTCATGAATGAAGCCAAGTTATGGCACATGTGTGCCAGGAAGACTGAAACACATCTGGATGGGATAGGTGTTAGCTTTCAGTCACTGTCACTGTTCCCCTCTGGTTTCTTCTCAGCACTATGCAAAGCAAGCTTCTGCCCCAGAAGAATCCCAGCTGAAGGGGATCATAGGATGCTTTATGGATTTCCTCAGGCTTATATGTGTGTGATTTGCCAACCAGATTTACTTAAAGGCAGGTTTACTATCCAGTGTATTGTTTAGACACTATGAAAATTCATGTCTAAGCAAAAACCACCACTAGTTCTTACATTAAATCAGCACTAACACAAGATGAGAAATTTAAGAAGTGATTTTAAATAGTGACATGTCCATCATCAACCTCAGGTTTTGATAAAGGATTTTTTTAAAAAAAACTCTATTGAAAAAACACTAATACATTTCAAACCCAAATATTTTTACTGTCTAATATTATGTTGCATACATATCCTAAGCATTCAGCAGACTGCATTGGAGTCTCATATAATCTGTCCACACATAATAACTCAGACAACTAATAAAATAAGTATAATAAGAGGCTCAATTTCTATGTTTTATGCAGTTGCAGAGATAACAGTGTGTTGCAAGTGTTTAGTTCAACCACAAGGACTTTTCAGGCTCATTTAATGGCACCACATCACTGGGGTGATTGCAATGGAACTTATTTTATTAAAGAGTTTGCTTTAAAATGCACACATCTTAGGGAGGTTTACTTCTTTTTTTACAGAAAAGTGCCCAGGGCTTAGCAGCTGAATTAGGTCTTCTGCATCCTTAACCCAGCCCAGGAAAAAGCCTCTTTCTCTGGGGCCATTTTGCTAGATGTTATGTATGTCATGATTCGAGAGGGAAATAACCCATCACACATACCCATGGGTTCCTTTATGTTGAGATAATTACACAGGAACAGAAATTCAACCCAGTGAAAATTTAAGTCATGATACTCAAGGAAAGAAAAGCAGTAACATAAGTGGAAGACAGATGACAGGGTGCAGGGCTTTACTGAAAGCAATAGCATAGTCTGAACTGTAGCACTAATGTTCCCTGCAATACCAAAAACTGTACTTAAAATGGTCTCTGAGATGTCTTGGGGCAGAGGTCTGCTCTCCCACTGTGAGTTAGGATGCTTACACACCTGGGAGGTCTTGCTATCCCCAAATAGCCAACACCTTGAACACAAAAAAGATGGCATGTCTTTAGTTCAGATCCACTTGCTTCTGTTTTTATTCTGGAATCCTCTTTTCCTTGACGTTGCTGTTTTCTACTGTAATGTAAGGCAACCTGTGAGCATAGCTAAGTTTCTTCTGCTTCTGCTACCAAGTTAGGCCCAACCATTTTTTCTTGGGTCATTTTTAAATGGGGGAAACTGGAAACAAAACATGCCAGGATTATTTCAAGGAGACCTACTTCTATTCGGTACCACTAGGCCAAGATTCCCAATTTCCAAATTAATCAAGCTCTTAGCTAAATTTTAGCAGCCACAGTCAATTAAAGAAACATAACTAACATGCCATCAAATCAAAGGATCTCCAGAGGTTCATGTTTTGTATTCAGATACGCTGACACAGCCTAATGCGACAAATTTTTCCCTTGGTGCCAACACCAACTAACCAGGTTTAACAGTGACAAGTGCACAAACGGAATCAAAGGTAGAGGTATACTTTCTAATGTTGCAAACATGCTTTTGAGTTTAAAGTGTTTTAAAAATCACTGTTTCCCTTGAATGACGCACAGTACCATGCAATCATGATAGTTTTGCATTGGGTTCTCTGACCGTAATCTGGTTTGGGTTTCAACAAGAGAAATATGGAGGATGGAAGCGACAGAGAAACAGATTACTGGGCTGCTAGTAGGCCTCAAATATGGAGCAGATAGATAGGCATTTAATCAACATGAGACCATGCGTGAGTATTACGGATGTAAAAGTGATTTAGCACCTAGAATCTCACAAATCAATGCAAAAAAAGTTATACATACGTGTTTAGGTGCAGAAATGTGGCCTTGTGCACAACTAAAATAATTTAAAACTTTGGATAAAATCCAAGGCACTGCAAATACTGGGACAAGATAAACTCCTAGAAATGGAATTAATTTGCAGCACAATTGTGGATATTCCTGTTATTATGCCAGCACATACAACCAACCACATTGGATGGAGTTATTAAAAAAAAAAAGGAAAGAAAAAAGAGCGCACACTGAATAGTCTGGCAAACTGACATCTCTTTATTTATTTGTGGTTAGTAGAAGAAAAACTAGCCAACCCTTTTTTTCATAATCGCAGTGAGTTTAACTGAAACAATGTAATCTATATTAATTCACCTTGGCAAAAAGAGAAGCTAGAAAATTCCAGGCAATCTTGCTAATCTATACATTTAACCATTCATACCCATGACTTGGCACCTCTAACTCCAAGCAAAAATACAACACATGCATGCACTGGGCATGATCCATGTTTATCAATTCTGAAAAAAACAGGAGAAGACAATTAAAGTTGTCCTAAATGGTTTTGTACCAATTAAGGTATGCCGCAGCCCGTATTCCACACCCCCCTCTACTCTGCTCTCGTGAGACCTCACCTTAAGTACTGCATTCAGCTCTGAAAATTAACAACATAAGGAGGGCATGGACCTGTTGAGGCAGGTCCAGAGGTGGGCCACGAAGATGATCAGAGGCTGGAGCACCTCTCCTGTGAGGACAGGCTGAGAAGAGTTGGGGCTGTTCAGCCTGGAGAAGAGAAGGCTCTGGGGAGACCTTAGGCCTTGAGTACCTAAAGGGGGACTACAGGAGAGATGGGGAAGGACTCTCTACCAGGGAGTGTAGTGACAGGATGAGGGGTAATGGTTTTAAACTGAAAGAGGGAGATTAAACTGAAAGAGGTTTAGATTAGATATTGTGAAGAAATACTGTGAGGGTGGTAAGGCACCGGAAGAGGTTTCCCAGAGAAGTTGTGGCTGCCCCATCCCTGGAGATGTTCAAGGCCAGGCTGGATGGGGCATTAAGCAGCCTGGTCAGGTGTCCCTGCCCATGGCAGGGGGATTGGAACTAGGTGATCTTTAAGGTCCTTTCCAACCCAAACCATTCTGTGATTCTATGATTCTAAGATGCTCATCTTGTAGCTATTGCTTACTTCTCCATCTCACACAGGCTTTGCAGATGTTGACAGGGAAGGCTGTCATGCTTTCAGTATCCCACTTCTTGTCACTTACGGGTTCCCTCTGCTCAACTGCCTGTGAGCAGTTAAGCACAGCTAAACATTACAGAAATGTTAAAAAAAACATAAATTACAAACACTGACATTTTATCTTGGTTGACAAGTCTGGGTTGGTGTGTTTTTTGCTTTTTTATTTCCTGAGAATCAGAATCACTGAGGCTGGCCCTCTGGAATTCTCTAGTCCCACCATGGCTTGAGCAGGGTCAGCCATAACTGGTTGCCCAGGACCACGTCCAGATGGGTATGAATACCTCCACAACTTCTCCAGGCAACCTGGTCCTGTGTTTGACCACCCCACATTAAATAAGTTTTTCTTAGACTTAAAAGGAATTTCCTTTATTTCAATTGTCCACATTGCCTGTCCTGTCACTGCACACAACACAAAAGAGCCTGGCTCCATCTTCTTTACCCTCCCATCAGATATTTATGGACATTGACAAGATCACCCCTAAGCCTGCTCTTCTTGAGCATAAAATGTCCCAGCTCTCTCACCATCTCCATGCTCAAAGCTCTTCATCATCTTAGTGGCCCTTCAGTGGACTTTCTCTGTTATGTCCATGTCTCTTTTGTTCTGGGGAGCCCAGCACTGGACACAACACCCAGATGTGTCTCATCAGTGCTGAGTACAGAGAAAGGATCACCTCGCTTGACCTGCTGGCAATGCTCTGCCTGATGCAGCCAAGGAGGCTGTTGTCCTTCTTTGCCATAAGGGCAGATTGCTGGCTTATGGTCAACTTGGTGTCCACAAGAACTCCCAGGGCCTTACCCAACTAGCTGCTTTCCCGTTGGTCAGCCCCCAGCATGTGCTGGTGCATGGGGTTGTTCCTCCCCAGGTGCAGGGTTTGGCACTTCCACTTTTTGAGCTCCATGGAGCTGCAGTCAGCCCATTTCTACAGCCTGATGAGGTCCCTCTGAATGGCAGCACAACCATCTGGTGTACCCACCAATTCCTTCCACTTTTTTAACTAATTAACAAAATTGTGAAGATACTTGCTATTACCAATCTTTTCTTGTTACAACTGTCAGACACAGAATTAAAAAGTGAGACTAAATGGCGGATATGAGATCTTTCATAAAGACAATCATTAAAATAACTCTACTATGAACACTTACGTTTTGAAACATTAACTCTCAAGCCTCAACAGAAATCCTTCTTTGATGAGTAAGTGCTGTCAACATTTGATATTTTACTAGAAATCTTGTTTTTCTGTCATGTCTGTTCAAAACCTGTCACAATGTGCCAGCTTGCCAGTGGCTGGTACTATGTGCTGTGGCTACGGCAACCTTGGTTAAAAATCTGACTTACAGCAGGAAGGGAACATGTGTTTTTATGCTTCTTTTTCAACAGCTTTTTAAAATAATTATGTAACTTTGAATGTCCTTTCACCAGATTTTCCTCCACCACTAGGCACAGCATTGAAAACAGAAAGAAAATTTGCAGACCAAAATTGTTGTATGTATGAAGATAGATATTGGCCAAACAGAAGGCAACGAAAGATTTCCATACCAGACTGCAATTTCCAAAAGAAGCAGGAATATTTTTCTGCCACCGTAACGTTTATGCCTGCCTTCTGCACTCGCTTTTCTGTTGGCAGTGCCACTTCTGCTTGTGGGGTGCCTGGGTGTGACACTGTTATGGTTTGAAGAACCCACAGCAATTTATTATCATTTAGACAATTATTCCTTCGTCCAATGATGCCTCCCCACTTGGGAAGGGGAATAGGGAAAAAACAGGGAAACCGAAGGGTTGAAATAGAAACAGATTGAATAGAATAAGACTAAATAATGAACATTAATAATACTAAAGAACCAATATTGATCCTGATACCCATATAAAATATACAAGGATTATACTCAGGCAATTCTATCAGTAGGAAGCTGTGCACTCCCAGCAGTGGACAGCAAATGTGGGACACTGCGAGTCCTGCACCTTCCAGAGGAAGGGAAGGGCTCAGAGGTCCAGCACTAGGGCAAGGAGTTCTCAGGATCACAGCTATCAAGCAAGAGAGAAACTCTTCAGCAAACTTTCTAATTTATATTGACTGTGACATTCAAGGTATGAAATAATCCTGTTGGCCAGCCTGGGTCAAGTGCCCCGGTCTTGCTCCTCCTCATCCCCACACCTGGAAAAGCTCGAAAACACTGAGACCTTGAAACCTGCGTACCATAGCTGGCTGTAAAGTAAATATTTTCACAAATTCAGACACTAGAGTCTTCTAAAAGTACAGTTTTCCCTAGAATTAGGAGACCTTACTGAAAAGTAAAATTACTGAGAGAGGAATTAATCCTGTGTTGCTCAAACCAGGAGAGCCACAGTAGCAATGGTCACCCCGGGGAGGGGGCCAGCACATGGAATGTTATAGCTGGTCCACACTAGGTGGCAATGCTTGGGTGGCTCTGATGGAGGGGACAGAAAAGATAGTGCATTGGGCACATCCTTTGTAGCTTGCCGTGATCGTATAGTGGTTAGTACTCTGCGTTGTGGCCGCAGCAACCTCGGTTCAAATCCGAGTCACGGCACAGAAGAGAGGGAACCCTTTTAGCCTTGCTTGCTGCTGGAGACACACCAGTGGGGACATGACACCCACACCAGCCCTCGCTCACTCTGCCGCAACTGCTGAACAGGTTTCTGTGTCTGAAGCACAGAAAAAAGAGATGAGAGGAAGCAGTGGCTGCACACAAAAGTTCATGTAGCTCACTGCTACATGGTAAGGTGGTTGACACTCTTTGCACCATAGGGTTTTTTGCCTCCTTTTGTGTGATTTCAAGCAGTTCACACTGATGTTGAACTAAGGTTGTCTGGGACAACATTTTCACTGACTTCACTGTGTCAGTTTTTTAACGTATCTCCTTTCTGCCTTCCAGTGGAGACTGATTTCTTTCTATGACTTGTCCCAAGGGATGACTCGGCACAGAAGAAAATTCCAGAAGAATTTTTCAGGAAAGTGCAGCAAAGGAGGCATGAAATTACTGCGATTAATTCTCTATTGTGAGGCTTTTTAGCATCTTTGTTCCAAGAATGGTGTACTTAGAGGCTGGTAATCAATAGAAGCAAATAGGAGATATCACGTCTAGACCTGAAATTTGATTAAAGTGAAGCAAGACACTGCTGGAAACGCAGGGAGAGGATGGTGTGACTCGGAGGATTCTTCCAAGAGGTGGGAAAATGATCCAACATGATTCTCTCTTTATCTAATCACCATTCTCTCATCCCACCTGTGCTGCCTGGTGGTGGTTGCTGTTTACTGGGACGGAGGTGTTCAGGACCAGTGGTTTTCCAGTATGGGGATGGGGAGGTAGAGAAGTTAGCTGAAAGGCACAAGGAAAGAACTTTTCAAGAAACATTCCCAAGTGCCTACAGATAGGCACTTTATATACTGAACAAACCATTCAGCAATATGGTTCTACTTCTGATTAGTTATTAATAGAAGATGCTCAAAAATGTATTCATGAACTTCAGATCATATGATCAATTCTAATTTCATCATTAGATAGCTATACATCTTGCTGACTGAAGTAAAAACTACTCATTTTGACCAAACGATTTCTTCATACCTAAGCACACAGTCCGACTACAAGTCAAAAGAAAAAGCAGGGAATGAAATAGGAGAAGGCAACAAATACTCATTTATGGGAAATGGCTGTCTGTTTCTAACAGTTGAGGCCAGAATCTCAAACATTTTCCTTACTGAAGACAGTGTATGTCCTTCTGAGGTTAAACCCACTTCAGGCATCCAGACACAGGCTTCCCAGCTCTTGGCAAACTTTCTCCAGGTGTCTGTCCAGGGCTCAGTAAGGAAACAAGACTATCTTGAAACTATTAAGATGAAAAGGAATTGCTTTTAAAGCAGGACTCAGATAACTGTGAAGACCAGCAGGGAATATTTAATTCCATTAAACTCATCTCTCATCAAACAAGAAATAGGAAGGACAATATGGTGAAACAAAGCAGTTCAATAGCTGGTGGATCAACCTTAAATCTCTTTCTGGAATTTACACTTTTGTTTCTCTGGAAGACTTTATGTTTCTTGTATTAGCCCTTCTAGAGTTCTTTTGCAGTTATTTTTCCGTCAATTTCAGTTCTTACGCACAAAAAATTCAAATTGTGTTTCTGAAAATTTTCCATAATATGCTAGTTTTCTTTCTGTTGCTTTAGTTAAATTATTCAGACTTTTTCTTCTCAAGTGTAACAGTAAAACACTAATTTACCCCATGTGGTTTTAATACAAATGCCTTCATGATTATATCATAAAGAAGTTTTCTTCTCTGTGCCAGTACAAAGGTCAGTACACCCTCTCCCCTTCAGCTGCATGGTGAATAATAGCAACGGTGCAGGTCCCAGAATAAACACCTCCTCCTATGCCAGATTTTCCAAAAAAGTTTAGATAGACCTGCCACCCCAAAACAAATTAGTGATGCAATTCTGGAGACTAAAATAGGAGGTTTTCGGTTCGTATCAGAGAATGAAAAGAAAAAAAAATTATTCCAGGAGTCTGGAAGCACAGCCTGGGAATGCAGGGATCCACAAGAAAGAAAGTACGAGAAATAGTGCAGTGGCTATGTTGTTGGCTTCGTGTGCAACTCTCAGGTGCACGAGGCACGTAAGTGTTGGTTTATCAGCCCAGAGACACTGATTATGTTAACATTATAGACCGTGTTATAAGAGAAATTTTTTACTATATTAGCATGGAATATCAAAACCATGCTCTCTTCTCAAAGATTTTTAAGACATTGTGTTTTGGGATTCCTTTGGATGGAGGCTTCTTTGTGACAAAGAAGATATTCCTTTAAAATATCATCTTCTGAGTTGTATTTCATGCAGAGAAAACATATACCACATTTCTTTAAAAAAAGAATGCATGAAAATGTTGTGAAACATTAAGCACATAGATGACGTTCGCAAAGCTTTGTGAAAGAGGTATTTATCAGATGTGTTTGAATCTAACTCAAAGAGAGGATTTTGCTTCTGTGAAATTCCAAATCAAGAGGACACATCTATGAAGTTTTTAGATTTTTAGAATAAAAAACTGGGAATTTAGAATTCCAGAGACTTTAAATCAGAGAGAAATAAATTTTAAAAAAGGCAAGAGAAAACATTGTTTAGATAGTTTTTGGATGTTTGGTAGTTTGGGGATTTGTGCTGAACTCTTGATGAAGAAGGAAAACCAGGCCCTACTCAGTTTTTTGAAATGTAGTGCAGAAAGTTGTAGGATTCAAACCTGAGCCAAAGCGTAACCCAAAGCAGTACAAGTCAAAAGCTTCAAAAATTGATCGCTGTCTGCACATGTGTTCCAGGGCAGCTCTCTCCAGTGCTGGGAGTGACTGCTGGAGCTTTACAAATAAGCAGCCACACAGTCTTATTTAAAGCAGGACGTGCTTTCTTTCAAGAAACACCAAAGACAGATTATGAGAAAACTACAGAACTGCAGCATCAGACGTTGTTTATGCAGTTATGTTTACACATCAGGCTCAGGAATCTCCCCGTCTGCCAAATTTTCCCCAATTACTACCCATCCTGCAATAATACCCTGTAAACTCAGAGCCGAATTTCCAGAGGTAAAATCATCCCACCTGTGAAATGAATTCCTGGCATTCTTTGCTAAAGCACAACCAGCTATTTAAGCTTTCAGAAGTTCTCTTTACCACAGAAGATCTCCTTTCAAAGAGTCTTCTTGACCAGAGCCCTTTGAAAGGATTTCAGAGGGGACCTATAAAAGTTTTAATATGAGCTGCACTCCTGTAAAGAGAATGAAAACCAGAATTAATTTGATTTGATGACTGCAGATTCAAAACAGCCACTGCTTTCTATCCTGCTCAGCACCTGATACGAACATCAGACAGGATACAACCAAGTCTGCAGCACTCCTGAAAAATGAAGGCAGTAGAACAGAAATCTATGTCAGGTTCAATTAATATTTCAAAAGTTTTCCAAGTCTTTCTATTCAGTGCTGCCTTCTTAACGGCTAGGTGTCTTTCTCCATAACTTAAAAACTGTAGCGGAATTAACCCTAATCAGAGGCTAATGTTAAAATACAGTAACAAGAAATAAATCTCTTCCCAACCACTGTTGATGGGTGCATCCTATTAGTTTCAGAGCCAAAATGTGAATTAGGCATGTCGGGGATACAGAGATAGACACCTCTATTTCTTACAGGTTTTATGTTCTACACAGAGTGACCCACGCACGAGAACAACGGCAGGCACAAAAGGACACAGAAGAGCTGCAAAGAAAGGCACGTACTCGCTTTTCATGTCTCATTTTTAAAACACTATTCTTCATTTCTCACCAGATCAGCTTGCTGCATAAAGGCAGAGAAGGCTGCTAAAGCAAGCTCTTCTCTCTGGCCTTCAAAGCGTTCTTAGATACAAAAAAATTTAGAGCTTCAGAAATATGTAAACCTGGGTCCCTGTTAATATTTTGAACATATTATTAGTAGATCATGGTTTCCAACTGGAAAAGTGTTATCTGGACATGTGTGCTAGAAGTGAAGACCCACACATTTCAGAGATGTACAAGCAATTCTTTACACAATTCAAGCTTCAAAATCAGTTCCAAAATCATAACTCTGTGTTTCCTAGTTTGCAATCCTGTTATCCTTGGAAACTGTTTTGTACTAAAGATTTTGTTTTCTTTTTCCCTAATGAGATGGGAAAATTGACAAATATTTTCTCAAGAAATGGAATGCTGGAAGCCACTTGCACTTGCATGTTTATATTCCAAAATGAAATTGGGTTTTAACCTTGATTCTCTTGTGAGGAGAACAAATAACTGCAGGGGGAATTGGTAAGAAAGGTCTGATTATCTGCCTACACCATTCTTGTTCTCAGTTTATGGTGCTAACATTAAGCTAGGAATACAGATATTGGTATCCTATATAAACTAAAGTGAACAGACTGACCACTGTTTCTGGATAACTCATCATAAAATAAAATAAAATAAAATAAAATAAAATAAAATAAAATAAAATAAAA
>VYZM01021234.1:221912-270735 GCA_013398915.1 Dromas ardeola | reverse complement strand
ATAAAATAAAATAAAATAAAATAAAATATAAAAAAATATGACATTTTGAATTTGTCTAGTGTGCTATCAAAACTCTTCAGAATCATCAATATTACTGTAACTAGCAATAAGGTAATACAGTTTAGCTACAGTTTAGATACAGAGGAACACTGGGTATAGAGAAGTCAGTTCCAGGGAGGCTGAGGTCGAGCAGGGATGAGCCTTGAGTGTTTCAGCAGCCTCAGGATGATGCGTGAGTAGAGCAGATTTTCTGGCATTACAGTTTTGGGATTTCTGTCCTAGGCCTTCTTTCACTAGGTTGCTTTAAAGAATATATGCACCTGTGATGAGTTCATTTGGTATTTCTGGTGTTTATAAAATCTAACACGACAGATGACACTTCTGAGAGACTACAGCAAAGGCAGAGTATGAAAGATCATCCTGGTCTCTTTTATGCTAGCGCATGTTTCTAAATTACTTTCTTTTGGGAAATCAGTCACATCTGTCTCATCAATTAGACCAAGAGGTCAAGAGCTAATTGCTCTGATACGCTCCTAAAAGGCTGAGTGATACTTAGACAGGAAGTCTGAGGCCAATTAGAGAAATACCCAAAGATATTTTAAAAAACACAACAGAAACAGCTCTCATTAACCTGAGGGTGGTGATAAGAAACCAGGCGTCTCTAGCCTACTACATCAAAACTGGGACACCTAAGCCTACAGCCTACAGCCTCTAGAGGTATGGTGCTCTCATGGGTTTGCAGGGGTACAGGGCTTTGATTTTTCCTGATAGCGGTGTGAAGAAAGCTTTGTTTGACTTCCTCACCATGTAGGAGGGCAGGGAAAGCTCCTGCTGCTTTGCCGAGAGCTGTCGTTCACACTCTGCAAGACCTGGGCCTGTTGCATGAAACTTGAATCCATCTTGAGCCTGGTGGAGATGTGATCCATTATGCAGGGGACTCATGTCCCATCAGATGCAACAGTGAGAGAAAAACAGCGCTTGCTCTAGAATTAACTCCTTATCAAATCAAAGAACCAACTACCAGAAACTACTCGGTGGCACCCAAATAATGTGATAAACTCCATAATAATGATCTTTTATTAATATAGTTGTTACTAGCTATGTAATTTTGTTGTTAATTTATCATTTATTACACAAACTGCAATTAGTTACCGTAACTAATTTAAAAAATCCACATGGTCATTTTAGAAGTCTTCATTCTGAGAATCTGAGCTCCTATTACTCAGTGAGGCAGGACAGTGATGTTCCACACTGTTCCGACCGCAAAACCGAGGGGAATCACTGGAATCACTGACAAATGATGGTTCCCTATCTGTCACCAGCAAAGACCTTCGGCTGGCAGCAGTTCATGCCCAGGTAAGCAGGATTTCCACATCCTACTGCTGTCATGTTTCCAAGCAATTCAGACTGATTGCTTTATCAGCATGAAAAAACCAGCAAAGATCAAAACCAAGCAGACTTCATGGCTCAGTCCAGATCTTAAGTAGCTGTAATGAGTAAAAATTACATGCTCACTTTGTCACTGTGTTTATCCCAATATCCATAAACATTTAAATAAATAATAAAAAAAAAAAATCACCCATGGCAACAGGATTACTGAACTAATACTTGTGGCACACAGTCTTTTAGCAAAACATCCTTGCAAAAATTACAGAGCTTTCTCATCTTGGTCTTAGGCATCACTAATAGATTATATTTGGTATTCAATCTGTCGTTGCATCTCTTAAAAAGATACACTGTTCTGTGCCGTGACTCGGATTTGAACCGAGGTTGCTGCGGCCACAACGCAGAGTACTAACCACTATACGATCACGGCAAGCTATCAGAATACTGTAAATTGAGGTGACATCTTTCTTCCCCAGTGCTCTCCAATATTTCATACAAATGGTGCCACCTACAGTTTACACCGGGTTTTTGCAGCAGCTGGTTCTAAGCCTTCTTTAAGTAATTACATGTTGCTGTCTTCTCAAAATCGCTCCCAGAGTTACTTTTCCTTTCTCTTAATAATCCGTGCTCATCAGGACTGTCTGAAAACAGGCTCAGGAGAGGTATAATGACCCTTCTTCTGTCCTGGGAGAGGGGAGAAGGGTCATTATATTAATTTCTCTCTGAAAATGTTCTTTTTGGGGGGAACATTTTTTTTCCTATTTTATCAGTGGTGGGGAAGGCAGAGTCATGACAGCAGAAAAGTCTGGCAGTGTGCTGTAGAGTCAGATCCACTTAACTGAAAATTGCATTTTGTTGAGTTGAACCAGGTATTGATTCACTCTAACATAAGTGCTTGTATTGATGGACATCTTCCTTACCTCTGCAATACGCACAGAACGTAAAAAACACCTTTTTCAGAATTTGCATGATTTACTGTGGAAGGAGACGGTCAAATGCAACAGATGAAGCCTGAGGGGAATGAGCACTTGGCTCCTATCAACTAAGACCACCAATTAGCGCTATACTGGAGCAACTGCTGAGAAGCTCCTGCCCTTTGTCAGGTGTTCAGACACAAAAAGACTGTAAATAACATTCAAATAGGCATGACAGCAAAAAATTGTTAGTTCTCTCAAACGAAAGCTCCGACAGAAGTCAAGCTGTGCAATGT
Source organism: Dromas ardeola (assembly GCA_013398915.1). Lineage (NCBI taxonomy): Eukaryota > Metazoa > Chordata > Aves > Charadriiformes > Dromadidae > Dromas > Dromas ardeola. The sequence goes on along the minus strand of VYZM01021234.1, from coordinate 268,139 downwards.
AAAGAAAGTTTTTTGTGGGGAAAAAGAATAATGCAGCAAGATCTGGAGCACTCGAGCCCTGCTCAGAAAATGCAGCCTGTTTTCCTCATGATCACCCTCCCCACTGATATATTCATTATTTAATTAAAAAACTTAACTGCTTTGCAAACCTTGCCAGGCTGGTAGCCTTGGAGATCACATCAACACCACCACTGCAGTGGTACAGTGCCACACTGAGCCTCTGAAGGAGGAGGAAGACATACAAAGAGATTCACTAGGCTGTCATAGACAAGACCATTAAAATGTCTTCAGCATGTCTTCAACATGCTGAGATGTGGATTTACTCTGGATGAAGGCCTACACAGTGGGAACTAATCCATAAGTAGACCATGCAAAAGAAGCATGAGGCTGGGCCTTCAAAAGGCAAACTTTCTAAAGAGACTCAGGTCTGCCTCGGTGCTGAATCGCACTGCTTCTGCCGCAGGGAAACACACAGGTACCTCCTGCAGGCACAAGGAAGGGTCCTCCCTGCTGCTGGCACTGAAGGAGGGAAGGAGAAGGTCTCTCTCACTCTCTTTCTGATAGTTGCTGGGGGCACATCAAGCAAAAGGGTGCTCCAGTGGTGGTTCGGACAGCTGTACCTCACCCTACAGCCTTTCTCGATGGCTTGGTGCGACCAGAATAGCATTTTGCTCAAGGGCCAGTGTACCCTTCCACAGGGCTGGAAGGCTGCTGCTTCCCTGGTCTCCAATCCTGCCAGGCACAGCCTAGCCCTGAGTTAAGGGGCTGCTTTGCTGTCACAAGCTTGAAAGAAAGAGAACCAGGACCTGGAGCGGTACATATCTTACATAAACCTAATCCTTCAATTTAGGTTTGCTGCTGCCTCATAAAGCCAATACACTTAGCAGAAATTAAGCATAACTGTGTAAATAAGCACTGGCAAAAAAATAAGGAGCTACCAGGACTCTTCCTATCTTTCCCCTCCATCCCTGTATTTCAGTCCTTGTGCCACAACTGTCTGGAAAGCAGGTGTCAGCAGAATCTGTTGCTGAATCTTCCGGCAAGGAAAAAGGACTGGAGAATGTAATCCCCTCTAGCACAGCTTGTGCATTACAGTGTGAATTTTATTTGTAAAGCCATCACGTATATGTTGTCAGCTGTAAGAAGTCACAGCATGGGAAGGCCTTTTTCCCTTTCCCTCACCAGCCTCCAAGCCCATTGACCTCTAAAGACATCTCTGAAGACCTGGACAGTGATTGGCACTTCTAGGTGAATGCTTTGATGTGGCAAGTCCTATGATACTCCCCAGTACTCCAAAGACCTTGATTAAACAGGGCTAAGAAACTGGGCACCAGCATTTAACAGACACTATCAGGACAGTGTATTGAGTGTTCTACATTACTGCAATTTTCCTCATTTGGGTTGTGTTTTGGCTTTGGGTTTGGGCTTGTTTTTTTTTTTTAATATATTCATTGAAAAACATGGAAGCCTTGATATCTTTACTTGGGCTCTGAAAACAGCTGTGAAATTTTCACCCACATGACTAAGAAGTCATTCTAAATATTTGCAGTTTCCTTTTTTTTTTAAAATTAATTTTTTTGTTGTTTGTGTTTTTTGTCTTTCAAATCAATGACTTTTCCTGTTAAGACGTCAGTTTTGAGCAGAACATTTCTCTTTTCCAGGATTGAATCTCTCGTCAAAACAAAAAAAGTAATCAGAAGACTCCCCCTGCCTCCAGATAGCCAACAAGTTTATGGGCAGGTCTGGAAGAAGGAAGACTTGAAGCAGATACAAATACCATCCATCTCTCTCTCTCTCTCTCTCTCATTTCCCAAGGGTGTTCCTTACTTATCAGATTATTAATGTCAGGTGAATCTCTCCTAGTGTCTGTAGCCTGAGCTCTTCCATTTACTGCTAGCATAAGCAAGCATTTAATGGCATCAGGCCACGGAGTTTTTTGCCTCTACAGTGAATAAGCTGTGCAAGGGTTAACAGTTGATCGAAAAGCCTGGGACAGGCATGCTCTCCCCACACCCACAGTCAAGTAGCCCAAGACATCCAGGTAGGATGAGAGACCCTGATCAGGTCTCTCTTCTGCCTACTTCTGTTACATATCTGTGTTTCTCAGTCTGTTTTTCACCTGCCTCCACCAGAAAGGATATGTTCCTTCTAATCTTGCAAGATCAGAGACACAGTATCTCCACTTAATTTTGAATGACAATCTCAATCTTCATGACTCAGAGTAACTTCATGCAGTTCAAATGTCTATTCTGACCACATGATAGAGAAGACTTAGGTGCTAGCTCTAAACCCAAAGCTGGCTTAATACTCTCTATGAACTACTTAGTTTAAATTGTCAACAGTTTGCAGCACCATCTTGAATAAGCATTTTTAACTGGTTATTTCTATTTGTACAGTAGACATTTGTCATAGCAAAGCATTTTGGGATGTACAAGTGAAAAAGTCTCTTTTACTATTTTTTTTTTTTTTTTTACTATTACAAACAGAATTCTACAGGCATTTTCTGTGTTTGGTGTTTTGCTCATGGATGCCTTCAGGCGAGAAAGCCCATACCCACACACATGCACATGGATGATTTGTCTCAGTGAAAATAAAACAGAATTTGTTACAGGCTGACAAAATTTGGCTTCAGGCTCTTTGCTATTAAAAATATAAAGGATTAAAGAGTTTTTGATGCAGCAATAATGAGGACATTCAATGAAAGTTAGCATTCGTAGGAGGCACAGTTGTCACCCAGATCAGAGAAGCTGCTTTGAAGAAATAACGCACAACTGGAGTTCCGATGTTGTCTAGACAGCAACACCCAACACCCTTGTAGGGAAAAGTGAATGCCATAATATATCTGCTTGTTAGTTTTCATTGCAGAGTTAACTTACCCAATATTTACAGTTCCCATCTTCTCTGACTGTATTTTTAATGAACAGGAAAGAAGGGGAGAGATGAAGTTACGTTTAAGTATTGCAGACCATTCAGGCCAGCATCTGGAGGCCTTCTCTGCTCCTTTGGACTGGTGCCATCACTTGCACCATCTAAAGCCCTAGTGTGGCTATAGACAATTCTGATTAGGCAGTATTTTACCGGGTTGTTTTTTTTATTGCTACATACATGCAGTGCTTTCAAACAGTCTCTGCGGAAATGATTGCTGACCGCCTTTGGTTCAGGGTCATCACCACTCCATGTGGGGACACTGGCCGTACGGACTGAGAGCCACCTGACTTCCCAAAGGCAGGGTGTGCTCCCCTTCTCTGACCTGCAAGGAACGCCCCTGTCTTGCGCGAGCCTTGCAGAGCCCTTCGTATTGCAAACCTCGCGCCTCCTGCCCCCTGCCAGAGGCAGCTTTCACCCAAGCCCAGCTTCCACCTCCCAGTGAAGAGTGAACACTAAAGCCACCAAAGGGTGTACAAGGAAGGTGAGGGAATGCCACACATAGCTCCGGGAAAGGGTGAACCTGCTCGCACTTCTGCTTAAAGGGCTGTCATTTTACTGAGGCTTTGGCACAGAGACAGAGTACATGGAGGGAGCTGAGACTTTACCTATAACAGGATTATAGAGAAATCAGGGTTTTCTCTGTTGAGTATGTGTTTGCCATTTGGTTACAGTACCTTTCACAGGCAGATTCGGCACTGAACTTCACTTTAATCTGTGTGTAGGTGGAGAACACAGTTAACACCCATTAGGAGTAAAGCCTGGGCTGGAAAGGCTCTTCAGCAATTCATTAGACAGCCCTGCCGACAGCAAGCAGGTTTTTCTTCTGTTAATATTATTTCTATTAGTACTGCAACCACTCTTATTTTTTGTGTCATCTCCTACACAAAGATTTCTAGTCCAAAAAAGTCACCTTGGGATTCCTGTTTTTCTTTGAATTCAAATGTGTCCATGCCTCAATGCTGTTATTTTGCTCTGTGCACCCCCATAATCAGTCATGAACAACTATGCAAATGTCTAGTCTTTTCCCTTAGACAACATCACATAACTGTTTTTCGTGAACAAATTGCTCCCTGTCGTAAAGATTTTCTTCTTTTTTTCTGTTGTTCTTTTCCCTTCCTGCAGCTTTCAAGTCCCTTTCTGGTGGCCAGAGGCCTGGAGAGAAAGAAACACTTCAGGTGTTCTTCTGCCAGCACTCTCTATTTGCTTATGGGAACAGCAAAATCTCAAAGCTAGCATGGCCACATCTGCAACCATGTATATTTAAATATAAACTTCTATAGCACAACGGGAGCAAATGACACAGCTAAAACCTTCAAAGGAACAAAATCCCATACCATCAGCATTACTTCCATCCAATCGCAGTTGTGTAATCAGTCTTACAACTCCCATGTCAATTAAGAGAACATGGTGGTTGTCTGGCATTCACCGCACTTTGTACAAGCTTCAGCATTCAGTTCAGCGTTCAAACAAAGCAGGTGCTTCTCTACTCCCAAACAGCAAACTTCCGAAGTCTATATAGTAAATGTAATTTCCTACCCTGTTAGACCATTGTTCTGCTATGCAACCCAAAACCCTCACAGGCATTTCGTTCTGTCAGTTTGTCATCTGTTGTTCCTTTATTTTGTAATTTTTATCCTCTTGCAAAATTCTCCTTCTCACTTGCAGAATTCATGCAGCTGAAGATGTTTATGGGTGGGATTTTTTCCAGAGATTATTTTTGGTTTTTAAATTTTTTTGCGCACTATTCAAGTAAAACATGGAAATCAAATTGGATAATTAAAATGAGCACCGTGGCTTACCTGAAGTGGAGTTATGAACTAGTACTGATCTCTCCCTAATGCAGTTCCTGAATCTGTAAGCTCTCCTCAAGGGTGCAGAGCGAATATCCTGGTAAGGGAAAAAAATTTCCCTGTGTCTCCGAAAATAGACTGAGAATAGGAAAGGTCTCAGGATGTTCTGTTACTGTCAAACCCATGTTCTTCTTAACTATAAACAGCATGTAAGCATGACTTTCCATTTAAAATTCTGATGTTAGTGAATTAGTTGAGGTATATCCAAGGGAAGGACTTTTGTCTACAAAATGTTCCTCATAATTTATTTTTTTTTACTGTAACACAACAATACACTTTCACCTAAAGCCAGGAGACTACCACTTGTGTCCAAACAGTTGCAAACCACACGTCTGGGAGCATGGCTGTCGGCAGTTTTGTAGTTTGTTCGGCACCATGCTCTCTCTTCTGATGAAGAAAAAGAGGAAATACCCTTTTAAAAGCCATAATTTGCCAGTCCTTGCTGCTATGTTGCATTTTAACTTGTTCTTGGTGCACGTTTCAGCTTTCCATACGGCAGCATTTTCTGTGCACGTACTGTTGCATGGTAGGCACGTCTGCAGAAGACACCCTTTTGCAAAGAGATAAACAGCATCTCACATTCAGCTCAGTGACTTGTAAACATCGAAGGATAACTGAAACTCCTTACAAGGAGATAATAATGAGCAAGGCACTCAAACTAACAAAACTGAGCTAGAGTCTGATAACTTTTTAACATGTTAACTGTTGTTAGACCAAACATGTCTTGATAGCAATTTTCAGCTACACATTCATTAGCAAACCAGGTGTTTGATCAGTCTATGTTTATTGTGACTGCTTTCTATAAGCATGGAAAAAAAGCATTAAGGAGATAAAACTTTAGCCTTGCTGTACCTCTGTGAGAGCAGAACTGACACAGTTCATACCCTTCTGACAGCTTGGGAGGTCATACCTTCGGATATTCAACCCCAGGAGCTATTCGAGGGACAAGCTTCACAAGCTTTGGTATGTGCTGATCATTATAGCTCTTACCTCCTCCCTCCCCACCAAAGGAGGGTGAGCATTATCCTCCATAGGCCCTTCTGGTGGACTAATTTGCCCCATGTTTCCGCAAGTGGAAGGGACGGAGCTACAGGGTTATGGAGCTTCAGCTGTAAGCAGTTGTAAATCTCAGCTTGCCAGACTTTCAGGGCATCATCAGTGTTGAGGATCAGCACATAGCACCCACAAGACTTGAGGGAATATCCGTCTCATAAACCTTTTTGTCATTATAAGCAGAACTGCTTTATATTTCTTTCACCGTGAGCCATGAGGAAATCGGTTTGTGCCTTTTTTGAGAGGGGTAGCATACAGTGGGCCACAGGACAGCACTGAAGTAAATTATCCTGCAGTCTGTACGGGGGGATTCCCAGCCTAAATTTCCAGGCTGAGCTGGATTTTAGCTTGTAGTGCCACACGATGCAGCCACCCTGGGCTGAAGGTAGCCCTGACCGTGTGTGAGTGGGTGCTGGCTGCGGAGGGAGGCAGGGCTGGGAGCTGCACCAGGGCAGCCTCCAGCTCCCCTCACATCTCCAGAAAACAGCAGACGATGGTTCTGCTTCGAGCTGCCACGGGAGAGCAAAGGATAATGTTGCAGCAAAAGGGAGGAAGCACCCAAACAGAGGGCTGGCTAAGGAGGGAAGACGAAAGAATCATCAAGGGCAAATTCAGGTAAGTAGGTAAGTTGTTAGAAATGAAAGCCTAAGGCAAGCAGAATTCCCACTTGAGAAACTGGAATGTAGTGGGATGCTTTTTTCAGTGAAAACAGGAAGAGGGTGTCCCCACTTTTCAGATCTTCCCCTTTGGTTAGATAATATCTATCCTTTAGATCGCAAATTCTTTATCATTCCTGCACATTGCCGTAGGGGCATTCATCTCAAACCTACAGAAAAGACACATTTTCTGAAGTTATGAAACAAGCTAATTCCTAAGGTTCAATTTGTTGATGAAAATCAACTCCTGCTGCTGTCAAGGAGTTTGGAAGAGTTGCTCTGATTCCTCTGCCTTTTCCAGGTCTCAGGGAACGTGAATTCATGCATTACTACTCACTCTCTAGTCTTCCCTCTCCCCATTACTCTCTCTTTCCCTATTAGCCTAATTACTTCATGTACTTACTTCATCCTGTAAACCAGTACATATTCAGAGGATTACTCAAAAGCAGGCGGTCTGTAAGGAAGCGTGTTCACGTTATTGTATCAATTTACCTCACTTAATCTCTGCAGCAGATTTTGATAGAGTTCATTTACTAATGCATATGTATCCAAATGGGAAAGACGGATGTAGGAAGTATGCTGGGGTTTGCTGTGACACAGCTGAGGAGCACAAGGTTAGACTGGGTCCTGTACCAGACCCTAGCAAATACATGAACAAAAGAGTGCTGGAATAGGATAAAAAGAGCTTCTTTTTTTTTTTTTTTTTTGTTGACACCCTGAACAATAATGATGTGAACTGCTAGGGTAGGTGGGTGAAAAGTTTCTTGGTCTGACTATGATCAACTTGTCTGAATCTCAGGTCATGTGTCCGTGATACACAGACACGTAATCATTATGGCAGGATGTACACCATAGCCGTAGGCTGCAAAGCATCTTTGTGCTGTTCAAATTAGGCCCAAAACATAGATGCCTGACTTTTATATGGTGAATCAGGCATTTGTCTCTTCCTACAGCCAACACAAACAAGATGAGGCCTCAACTCTGCATTGCATGCTGTGGCTAACAAGAAAACCGTGTTTGGCTTCCAGGCTGGATGCTAAGCAGGATTTCATTGCTGGGTGATCCAGCAGCACGCGGGTCCAGGACTGTATCTCCAGAATCACAAGTCAACAGCAGTGCTGTGGTCTGTGCACCATGGCATTGCCAAGGACAGGGACAAAGACAGCTGTTTCTGGTTACCCTCACCGGCAGCAACTCAGCATCCCAACAGAAATGTGGTTAAAAGAGTAGAGAACGTGTTCTCAAGCCCTGTAGCAGCACAGACCTCTTTGGCTTTTTGCTTTACTTAACTATGGAAGTTGTGTTGTTTTCAACTGCAGCAGAGGTCCCTTACTGACTTCTGCTTAATAAATGAGAACAGAAGATGAAGAAGAAGAAAGCACACTGTTCATTCACCAGGGAGACTGTGCTTTCTCCAACAGAGTTGATACTCAAAAATGCTTTTTAAGTTGATGCCTTTTTCACATGTAGGCATGTCCTAAATTCCTTTTTACTGTGGTCTGAAAAGATACCTCCTATTTCCCCTTCTCCATTACTGCACTGTGTACAATAGCATTGAGTTCATCATCTTCTCCAGGATTCTGGATGCCATTTTTGTAGCAAAGAATGAGGACAAGTCAGCACCACGTATACTGCCAAAAATCCTTCAGCAAGCACGCACCATCAAGGCAAACCCAAAGCAAGTCATTGCACTTTTAATCAGACTTTTTACACTTTTTTTTTTATTTTTCACCCTAACTTGCACTACCTAAAAGATGTATCCAAAGGTAATCCATCATTAAGGAGTTTAATTTCATTTTAGATGGCAATAACACACACTGATCAGTTTTTAAAATATACACTGCATTACTGCAGAGAATGTGACCACTAGCAAAGCCTGAGCACTCACATAGTTATTCAGACCATTATGGAGTAGTTGCTTCTTGAAAATTTTATCCTGCAACCCTTTTTGGAAACACGGCCAAAGCCAGGCATTCAAAAATGTAACCAAATTATATCCCACAAATCACAGCACCTGTTCTGAAATTCAGATATTATTTTTGGTATTTTTATTAAATATTTTATAAAATAGTATTTACGTAAGATTTAAAGGTCACATATATTCATTTTCTTCTCCTATTTCTGTTGTATGGCTGGAGGCAAAAGACATCATTTGGAAAATAAATTTACAGTGGCCTGGGTCACATACAGAATTAAATTGTGCCACAAATCACTCCCCCGAAACAGCAATTTTTACTTTCAGTATTTGAGTTTTATTCAGTAAGGAATCAGACAATAATTCTTTTCACTTAACACAAGGACTGGGGTTTTTTTGCTCACTACATGATTTGCACTGCTATGCAGATGAAAAATGAAATAAAATACACAGCTTGCAGGATTATTAAAAATGCTAGTTACCATGCCAAGGAACGACTGACTAAAGTTCTTTGGAATTGTTTATTATCCTTGCAATGCTTTACTGACTGAAGTAAAAAACACACTTTTCAGCTCTAAAAGGTAAAGTGTCTGTGTGCTCTTTAAAGCATCTTATGTTATTTCTGTTCACAGAGTGTCAGGTTCTCATATCCAAGCTTCCCCATCTCTCAAAAAGCCATCAAAAATTTATTTTCACATAACGTATCCTGGAGGTTTACTTATGCGACATTCAACTTTGAACATTTAAGCTAGTTTTTAATGTTGTTTGAAGATCAAACAAGGTTTAACCAATCAGTACTAGATATAGAGGATTTATCTGCAACCACACTATGCTGTTCCTTTAATACCTTTCAGCAACATAAGTGCTTACATCCTAATAGGTTTTTAGCTTAAGATCTAATCATCCACTCTTGAATTAAGATGCTTGAATGAAGCCAACTCATTTGGAACTAAGCACTTTAATGTCAACAGAGACATATGGTATTGAGACTGAATTACAAAGGATCTCTTCTGAGCCATCTATTACGGAAGCAAGACTAAGATCCCAGCATTATTATTAGTTTACTCATTTATTTGCTAGCAAATAATTGAGAGTAAGATCTTCTTAAGAAAGTGGAAATGGTCTAATAATTGCAATCTGGTGGAATAGTACATTCCCGTGTGCACTGATTAAATCTCCCCCATCCATACTTTATGGCTCCACATTCATCTGTAAAATCCCCTTTTGAAACTGAAAGAAAGAAACAAACAAAATATGCAGTGCAACAACTTGAACCCAGTGGCTAAAATTATACATTATCAGCACTGATGGCAAGTCCTCTAACATTCATTAAGAACTTTAGACTTTTCTTTGCCCTGAATTTTTCAAGTCTTATTCTCTGACAAAATATTTCTTTTAAGCAGGTGTGTCTGACAAAATTTATGGCAATAAATAACACTGTCCCTCAATTATAAAGCTAAGAGCAGAGGCTTCCTTTTGTTCTGAAGCTGTTCTACTCTCCCTAGTCTCAGCATGCTGCTGAGAAGAGTATGCTAGGGTCGTCTTCTGCAATTTCAGTAGGAAAAATTGAAGTGGCCATCCTTGCACATTTTTTGTGACAGTCATTTTATGTAGATAGTTGTGAAGAAAATAAATTCAACCCATCAGTTTTTAAATCTTTATGACCATATCAGTTTATTGCTGGAAAGAAGCTGTGTTTAAATTTTGTTGTGTGGCTGAGATAAGACATAAAGTTTTGTTATAATGCTATCAACAGATTCTGCTTACAGTTGTAAGGGAAATATGGTTAGACAATAAGGTTGCACTATCTTTTTAAGCCATGCATTACTAAGGGCTTCAGCAGACAGCGACTGTCTCTCTGAAGTGATTGCTGTCTATCGCATAAATGCGTTCCTGTTCTTGGCTCAGTAAAACTCTAACACGGGCTGTCACAACAGTCCAAGTGTTTTCCCACTTCAAAGGCACATATGGTCCAAAAGGCAGAACTGCCTCCTCAGTACCACTGCAATAAACACCTGGCAAATACGATTACAGAGGTAAAAGGATGCTGTGCAGTTCCAACTGGAACATCAGGCACTCTGATCCTGTGAAGGGCTGGACACGATTTTCCTTCTTCCCTCCCAGCAGATTGCACAGAAGAACCATGTGAATCGAATCCCACGATCATACATTAGCTATTTTTTTATAGGTCTTTTCATCTTTGCAAGTTTAAGGGGCCTCCTGTCTTTCTGATTATAAAGAACTTTCTGTGAAAACTTGTTGGCATGGACAGAACTGCTTAAAATCCACTTTATTTTTTGCTAAATATTACGTAAAAGTATCCTGTTTTGCTAATAGCCATAGATCTCCATTTGTGATGTTGGCATCCATGTTATTAACTACCTGGGAAGCAGAAAAAACAGTTTAAAAATCACATTAACTCCCAAAAGCTCTGCAAAGCAGACCTTTCCTATTAAAAAGTGTTGCAAAGCCGAAAGGTTCATGTCATGGTGTAAACGCAGCCATTATGAAAGCAACATTAAGAATGCATTGCAGTACAGCACCGATTAGTAAAGCCTACCTGAAAAAAACTCCCTTTGCATTTCTCCCCCTGCACACACAGTTCTGGTTTTGTTTTGGCTTACTTGCTTTGTTTTGACTTGCCGTAGTTTTTATCATTTCCAAAGTCCGCGTTTAAGGTGGATCGTGAGCTGTCAGCTGAGTCTCACTGAGGTCACAGCAGGGGCCTGGCTGCAATTAGATGCCGTAGGAGCCAGAGCACAAAGCCAGGTCCTGTTCCCAGTTTGTATTCAGTGCAAGTAGCACACAGACACACATCCTGGAGAGAAATGTGGCCTTTGGCATGTGTGCAAGGAAGGAGAGGGTTCTGTAGCCAGGAGAGGGGCAAGGGATGCAGCACACAGAGAGAGGAGGGGGAGCTTGTTTTCCTGAATCCCTTCTCCACAAAGAACTGGGGGAATTTTGAGCAGCTTCAGCCAGAAGAGCTCATTTTTTTTTGTTTCGATCTCTGTCTTGTATAGGTGGATTGCAACACTGAAGTGTACTGTGCCTAGCATGCTGAAAATTTTAAAATGAGCCATGACGATAGCTGACGCTGCGAGTCATTTCTTCCCAGGTGGCAAACTATATTAGTCACTTTTGGAAGTTATTTTTCCAGGCAGCAGCAAGAAAATTTTTAGTGAATGAAAGCAATATGAACAACATGGTTGTATCAGTTCTGATCCAACTGTTTTCTGTTACTAAATTCATGCATGGAGGCTTCATAACATGTGATGTACAAATGAAGGAAAAGCATTTGTAAGGATACAGGACAAATCTGTGTTTCTGATTCTCTCTTTGAAGAGCAACCTGGATCTCTTCACAGTCTAATTTTTGTGTACTAATTATTTGAGGGGTTATGGGAGAGATTAATGCTAAAATAAGGAGGAGGGAAAGAACAGACTTGAGGGGATGAATAGCAGCTGTGGTGAAGAAATCTACCAGACGGTAATTGCACAAGTCCTTAAATATCCAGAACTTCATCTGAAACCCTCCCTGGTGTAGGAAGGCATGTGACAGAAAGGCACGGTTTCAGCATCATCAGGCAGGCTTTTGTTCACTTGCACATAGCCGCAGTGGCTCAGGAGCACACATGCAGGGCATCAGCTTTCAGCTATAAAGAAGGTAATGGGCAGTGGTGGTACTAAGCCAACACCGACAAACTGAAAGCACAGCAAAACAAAAATGCACCACCCTCGGACCAGTTTCCCACCAAGACCCACCTGCTAGCTTTTATGTAGGAAAATAATACACTGCGGTATCCTTAAAAGATGCCAGGCAGCAGTAAAAATGGAAAAGGACAACTTTTGCACACAGTTCAGTTAGTTTGAAAAAAACTCTGTGGTTAGTAGATGATTCACTGAAAGAAACACAACAAAGTCTTATAAAAGTAATTTGTCATAAGCGTGAACCTTGCGTGAAAATGCACATAACTTAGTTGTTACTTTTAAAGGAAGAGAAGCATGCACCCCCTTTTCAATTTATTCTGAAACACAACTTAATTGTAAAGATAAACTTAGGTACTTCCAGTTAAAATTTTTGAGCATAATATGCTACCACTAAAAAATAAAACCAGACCCTTCTGAGATCAAAATACAGGCTCCGAAGGAGGAATGAATAAATTTACACAGTAAAAACCTAACTATGACACTATTTAAAAGAAATAGCAAATACATTCCATAGCCGACAGCCATGATTTTAAGCGATCTGGTTTTCTGGTCAGTCCTTACATTCAAAATATTTTGTCCCTTGCAAAAGATTGAACTCCTTTCTGAATGGCAAGCAACGTTTCGTATTTGTCTGCAATTCTCATGACTCACCACTTGAGGGACTCTAAGACTCGTTTGTCTTACAATTGCAAATCAGGTTCATACTCGCATGGGACCTATTGCTGTTGTTAAAAAGTAAACTTTTAGGAAAATATCTGTGTAGTTGTTATCAGTAAGAAATGCTGATAATATCTATGGAAGGTCTTGCTGCAGCAAATCAAAGCCATCTGTTTATGTTGAGAGAAAGTGTAACTAGAAAGTGGTAACCTACAGAGCAAAAAAATCACAAAATGGAAAATATTTTTTTTCCAATAAAAATATCCAAAGTGATAAAAGTCACCTTTTTTCTGCCATTTTTAGGAAGATGAAACTTTCATTCTGCTGACTTATTATCTGCACTATATGCCTCTAAAGCACAGATTTCATTTGTTCTGAGCACAGAACTGCCATGGATGACAAGAGAAATATAAGCAAGTTATCTGTATCTCTAATCAGAGGGGGCAATTTTACCTAGAGATTTGCTGGTTTAGGATCAAATATGATTACATTTGGAGGTGCTTAAACCCTATCCCCTATTGGAGCTTCAGACAGATCTTTGGAATAGTTAAGATTTTCCTACTTGGTATCCCTGCAAATCAGACTGAGGAATTTCGACACAGGCAAGCTGTAAGCAGACGAACCCCTTTTTCAGAGTATAATTATAGACAGTCGATGGCTAATAACAACTCCAAGGTCATGTAGGAACACTATCTTTGGTTTCAGAGGCAGAATAGCCACGTTACCCAGGCACAATGCCGTAGTGACGAAGTTACTGTTTCTCGATTCAGTAAAAGCTGAGGAATTAATGCACTACTTTGCATTATATGGCAAGGAAATGCTCTTTGCTTCCAAGCCTGAGTTCAGACAACTGATTTTGTCTTTAAAAAGGTATGTTCTTAATTTGAGTTTTCTAACTGGAAGTCAGATAGTAGCAAGAAAAGGCAATATATAGTGCTCACCCTTAATCAGCTGGCTGACAGATCTCTATGACTTTTAATCTGACCTGCTAGTTCAGACTGGAAACAAAAAAGAGTGTATTATTTTTTCTGGGATTTAAAGTAGATTAGCTGACTTCAGGAAAAGAACATACTGTTTTTTCCCACGAAGACAAATGCAAAATTTTTCTTCCAAATACTGAATGAAGTAAAAAGTCTTTTAAACTGTAATTGCTTAGTTGAAGAGTATGATATAGCCAAAGGAGTTGAAAGTGTCAAAAGAGTCAAATTGAATGATAAGCCAAACCAACTGGAAAATGGAAAAGAATAATCACTAGCACAAACCTACACCATTGTCTTGCTGAGATATGTTTATATATAAACAGGCACGTCAGTTATCACATAAACAAACAGAAGGAATTGCAAGTCTCACAGTCGTTTCGCACAAGCATGACTGCTCCAGAGGAAAGGCCCTCGTGACATGTCATAAAAACTGATTTTTTTTTAATTGTTTCTACTACTAAGTTGTTCCCTCATTGCATAGGCATGGTAGCAGAGTGCTAACGCAGGAACAGAGAGCTGAACACTTTGCTTTCTCATAGATAAATGAGAAAAAATAGATAAACCTACAGCATACTGTTTCTGCAGAGTTTCTGTGGTCCTCAACCCTTTGCCTATGTTGACTACTTGCAGTCTTTGCAACGCAGAAACTGTCACTCAAATACAGCGCCACGCACCAGGAGACTATGCTCAGCTGGCACGTATATGCTACCTAATATAAACACTCCCATATTAGTAACACATTGTCAGTAGAAAATAAGCAACAAAAATAAAGAAAGGTTACCTTCTTTCCTAATGCCCCCAAATATAAACTTCTTAGTCCTAAGGAAAAAAGATTTTTAAAAGAGATGTGTCATATCTATTGTCTGTAACCCCAAACACAGAGAGGTGTTTGGAACTCTATTGAAGTGTAGATAGTACTTGCCAACCGGTTAGCATATTCTGCTGTGGTCAGTGTTCTCTTATATTTTCAGGTACTAAAGTGGTGGATATTGTGCCACTGAGACCAGAAAATTATATTAGAAAGATTCCGCAAATGCTGAAAACGATCTATTAGCCCAGATTTCTTTAAACAAAGGTGGTATTCATCCACTGGGAAAAGGGAAATGCCATCTCGTGCATGCATGCACACACGTGTGTATGTGAGTGTATTTTAATAAGGAGAGGCCATGAAAAAAATGCTAGAATTTGACACAAACAGAAATATTTATTGTACATTCTCTTGGGGTGTCTACCTGGGGTCACTATCTAATGAATGTCACAAATAAAGCACGGCAGATGCTGTGTGGACACACACTCCTTCAAGCGCTGGCAAATCTGTAGTTGCAACAGAATGCTGAAGTATGGGAGAAGCAAAATCAGATGTGTTTGTGACATTAGTTTTTAATTATTTACTTGTTTTGTTGCATCTGCCTTTCCTTGTTCGGCAAGTAAAGATTTGTCAACAAGTCTGCACCATCCATGTGACCTGTTCAGCCCATAGAGCTCACAAGCACTGTTTTCACCTATTCATTTTGCCATTTAGCCATTTGACCTCACCACTGTTATATTTTTGCAGATTATTTTGTGGCTTGATAAGGAATGCTGAATGCCTCACAGTCAATCTGTTGCAGGATTAGGCCATTCCCTTGTTCTGCGGTAAGGAAAAAAATTTCAGTTCCACATTCACTCTTTGAGGAATCTCATTTCACTTCACAATCTCCTCTGCTGGACAGGAAACATCACATTTTCCATCTTTATATTCTTTCCAGGATAAAAAACTCCCTTTGTGCTAGGTCAAGGGTTTCTCTGAGAAGCCTATGGATTGTATCCACAGAGTAATATTGCGCTCTCAGACAAATTAAAGCTATTTAATTTATGGTAACATTTTGCTGGAGAAATTGAGAGTCCTTCTAGTCCTTTCATATTTTATAGAAAACAGAAGTATACTTCCATTCTCAATGTTTTCTCACAAAGTCTTCCAACTTATGAAATGCTCTTCATAGCCTGCCTCAGGAATAGAGATTATCTTTATAGCCTCTCCAGCAATGACCAGAATTTAGGAAGATAACTTGAATATTCAAAGGACCAAATATTATCTCCTCCTTGCTTGAAAATGATCTGATCCAAAGAATTCTATTAATGTTCACATACAGATTAGTTTAAAATCTCACTTTCTTCTGCCAAACTCCACGTCGAGCAACTGCAAAATGCTGGCTTTGTTTATCCTTGCAAATCTGTACTTTGAGGTTTACCAGTCTTCTCAATGCCTCTTTTAAATACTCCATTTTCCCTATCAGAAGGTTCTGAAGAACATTACTGCTAGATGACACCTCCTTAACTTTCTTCCAGTTTACTGCCACCAGTTTACCTGTCACTGAAGCATCCACTTAATTAGTTCCCATTAATTTTCACTGATGCTACAGTTGCACAGCAGTCTACGTGAAGACCATGAAAACAAGGGGCTTTAACCCTTCACAGGGAGGGTGTTGGTTTGTTTTCCCTCCACCCTTCTCAGCTCCTGCACAGATGGCTACAGAAGCATCCTGAGAGTTCCCATTTACTGAACTGCCAGACATGGGAAATACAACATGGGGGAGCTACATCAACCAGACAACTTCTTTTCCAGGGTAGGAAGGACTGTGTCAGATTTATTTTGCTCTTTCTATTGAAAGATCAGTATAAAGCCTGTTTTCTCTTCTTACTACAGTTAACATCCTTCCTAAAACACAATCTGTCCTCCTACTTTTACTTGCTGAATGCTAATACATTACTTCTTGTTTCCCATTCCTCTGGTGGAAAACATCACTCAGTTGGACTATAATTACGTGATCTAACAGCTCTTGGTTACATCAGAATCTAAACTGCCTATCGCTTCCTTGATGTCTTGGCTTCCTTTCTTCTTTTTTTCTTCTTTTTTTTTTTTCCCCCCTAAAAATAAACCTGTGAAATTTGTGTATACATCTATACAGACACTATGAAAAAACCCTCTGTTTGCCTTCAGTCCCTGGCTCATTCATGATCTTCCTTTCTTTTTTCAACTCATCCTTTGCCCTCATGACCACACTTAATCACCCTCAAGACCTTGTTTGGAGCGTAAGACTTACAGTACAGGTAAATTGCTCCCATGGCAAACAGAGAGAGAATGAAGGCTTGGAAGGAAATTTTCAAAGGAACAATCTGCTGATGAATTGAACAAAAAGATGAAGGAGGGAAATATCTAGGAAATGACAGACAGAATCAAAAGAGAAAAAAAGCATATTCATCTTCAGAGACCTCTGAATTTGCCTAAAGTTTCCAGATTTATGAAACTATAAAACTAAAGTTTGTGGGATTCCCATTAAGTCCTGAAAACCTTCTGCCTAACTGATTGCTCCACATAAATTCTTTGGTGCTCATAGGTGGACAAGATTTGAGGAAATTCTAACAAACATATACACGTGAAAGATAATAGAGAAAAAGGAACAATGTTTTTGAATGCTAAACATTTTGTTTAAAGCATATGGGAGGAGTTAAACAGAATGAAGACAAGGACACGGTTTCAATAGATGGTCTGTGGCTGGTTTTGGCCGAAGGACACCCACAGACTGGCTGGAAGTGTGGGAAGGCCACTGAGACAGTGGGGCTGGAGCCCTTGCCCAGCGAGAAGAGGCTGCAGGACCAGGGTGGTTCAGCTGGGAGGAGGGACGGCTTCGGGGACACCCAACAGCATCCCCGGCACAGATGGAAGGTGAGGAGTAGATGCAGCTGGGCTCCTCACAGCGGTGGTGCGTGGCGGGAGGGCAAGAGGCAGCAGCACAAGCTGAAAGAGGAGAGGCTCAGGCTGGAGATAAGGAGAAGCCTTTTCCCCATGAGGACAGCCCAGCAGCGCGGCCAGCGCCCAGGGAGGTTGGGCTGTCTCCGTCCTTGCGGGGATGCAGGGCTGGGCGAAGCCCTGAAAAGCTCAGTCTGAGCCCACGTCTGAAACTGCCTTGAGGGATTCACAGTCCTTTCCAGCCTCCCTGAGTCTGCCATTCTGTGATTTATTACTGGAAAACACAGGTGGGGTACCTGGATCTCTCCCAGCTCCAGGTTCCTTCCCTCCCCTTCGTCCCTTTGCACAAGTTCCAAGAACAGAAACTGAATGAAAAAAACAGGAGGTTCCAATTAGTTATTCTTTTCTTAATGAGGCTTAGATGGCAAGAAACAAATCACCTGGACTCATTTAAGCAAATGCACAGTAATTAAACTGGGCAGCAAACATGCAAGAATACTTAATTATCATCCTCCCAAAAATATCACTTAGTAAACAAAACTTTCACAAGTTGTGTGGCAAGGATCAGAAGTCTCCATTTTATGGCACGTAAAAAATTCCGAGCAGCTGACTATAACAAGCAATAGACACAGGGGTGTTTCTCTGAACAGAGCATAATGCACAAAGGCAAGCTCTGTTTCCTCATTCACGCTGGGCTGTACATCTTTGTGAAAAGAACTTCAAAGATCAGCACAGGCATTGTATGTTTAGTCACAAATGTGTTTTCAGAAATCTAAGCTCTTCTCTCCCATGTGTAGACACACATATATATACATACGTATGTATGTATACATATATATACATATATATGTATACATACATAGGTGTAAATATACACATATGTATACATACATATGTGTAAATATACACACATATATATTTACATATTTTACATTATTTATTTGTATGGGTGTATATATATGTATTTGTATACATACATATACCCATACAAATATACATGTATACACACACATATATATATTTGTCTTTACAGGGAGAGATATATAGTATCTCTGTAAAGACAGCTCTTAGATGATACAGATGTTCAAATGCTCAGTCTGGACCTCAGCTCAGACCCACATAGAGTAGCTCCTGAGGCTCTGGAGGGTAAGAATGAATTTTTACTGATTCGAGTTATTCTTGAGTACTCAGATGCCTATGATTTCACAGGACTGTTTGGCTGCCTGAAGTTGCAGGGCAGAGAAGTACTCATCTTCCATAAGAGCCTTCAGAAGACCCCCCCATTGCTGGGGATTGGGAAATAATTGCACTATCGGTATCAGCACACCTGCCCTGAGTCACAGGGGGATTTTCTGACTCCTCCAGTAGAGAGTTAAGCCAGTAGTACAATTGCGTGCACTTTCTAATTGAGTGTGTTCACAAGGCACAGACATATAGGTAGCTAGTAATATAAATGTTTCAGAGATGGAATAACTGAAAATCACAAATGCGAAGAGGCTTGCCTTGCAGGTGTAGGAAATCAATTACTTAGAGAATACTGGTTTCCTGCAGATTTTTTCATCCTAGAGGTATCAACCATCACGTGATGTGCTTGGGACATTAACTGCCAATACCTTTTTCTACCCCTAATTTCACTGTACATGATACTACATGCACAAAGAGGGTACGGCTGGGGCCTATGCCACTACCCCATCAGGCAGGACAAGGGGTACTAAGAATAACTGATACAAAGTAGAGCAGCCTTAAGCCTGCCATATATGAAATTAGATACATAACCACCAGCTAGCTGGATTACCCTTTGGCTGAAGTGTCTTAAATCCATTCTGGCATCTTTCCATTCTGAGATGACTGAAGCATATTTTGTTACAGTTTAAGATCTTAAGGTGCTATAAAGCCTCACAAGCCAAGCAACTGTTGCCTTTGAATTTACTTAACATTTCATTATAAATAAAACAGGCAGGCTGAAACCTGTGCTGTGTCTCAAAGCACTTTAAGTGGATGCCTTGTTGTACAGAGATGTACCAGGTGCTCAGCAGTCCTACCCCAAAAGGATGGAGAAAAATCCCTACTCCCCTAGTTTTTTTATATTGTTTTACATACAGTTACACACAGACAGATCTTTTTTGTCATTTTCTTTTTTCATTTCTTTTCCAGACTACTGGTTGTTCACCAGTTCATATGGTTATTAGCCTGCTCATATGCTTCTACGTGTTTGTGCTCACTTCGGTGTGTGTATGTATGCACACATATATGTATAGCTTCAGCCAGCCTAGAACAGTCTTAGCTGCATTTAGAAGGATGCGTAAGCCCACAATCTGCAGGGGTACGAAGCCGTGGTGAGCATCACACGGTGAAATGAGGAAGGGCCTGTTGCAACCACGGGCACACGTGCCTCTCCTTCTCCTCTGACAGCCTGCCCATCTCCTGCAGGGGCCTCGGCGCTGCACCAACGCTGGGAACAGCAATCTATTACAACCACAAACCCAGAGATGTCTGAGCCTTGGCAGTATTTTCACCTAGCAGTCTGCCACACTGGTTGTAGGAAAGGTGGGGATTGTGAGTTTAATCTACTCACACACCAAGATTCTAACGATGAGCCAGCTAAAAGAATTGCCTGCAGAGTGATTTCAGAAAGGTCCAGAGCAGTTTCT
Source organism: Dromas ardeola (assembly GCA_013398915.1). Classification (NCBI taxonomy): domain Eukaryota; kingdom Metazoa; phylum Chordata; class Aves; order Charadriiformes; family Dromadidae; genus Dromas; species Dromas ardeola. Next base: position 248,012 of record VYZM01021234.1, on the reverse strand, counting down.
AGGAGCCTAAAATAGCAAAGTGATTCCTAGGCAAAGACGACTGTCCGCTGAGCAGAGGGAAAAAAATAAAAAGCAGATTAAGTCCAAAGCTTTAGTTGTTTCCAGCTTACCACAAATGTGTTAAAATGGCTGCAGCTTCAGATTTGTGTATGTATAAGCAGGTAACAAATGACTTCTGTGAAACAGTCAAAGGCATTATTGCTACTGCAAAAAAAGTGGTCTGATGCACCGCAAGTACTGCAGTATCATAAAAAGTCAAATCACTGTAGTTTTTAGAGATGCCACCATCTCCTGACAAGGATATGGCATTTACTTCAAAGAACTGTATCAAGATGACTCAGTGACTCATTCGCCTAGTATTTGCAAGCATTCTTTTTATTTACTAGTGTTTACTACTTTACTTATGAGTTGGGCGTTTGGGCGGTTTTGGTATGAAACACAAAGAGGCTTTTTTTGAATAGTAGTATTTCTTTGCACTCCTAAATTCAGGTCAGTTTCTAGGAGTAAATCTTCGAGAAGCAGGCAACTGATAACCACGACAACACTAAACTGATATTTCTTGTTGACTACTTGTAAAAACCTGTTTGTCTGGATTTTTCAAAGGTAATTTTGTTTAAATGCACGATGAAAGATGTAGCCTACTAATAAGACAGTGACATTGAGTCTTTTACTCTGACAAATCCCATAGCATTCTGCAGTTGCTAATCCTTTGGCCTTTCAGGTAGGACACAGAAGCATGATCATTCACATAAACACAGATTATTCACAAATGAGGGCTGAAATGCAATTCCCAGAAGCAGCCCAGGTTTTGCAGCCATCTTGGCGTTCTACAGGAGACATTATACACATACATAGGACCACTGAAATGGACTAAGGTTGTGACTTGAGGAGTTGTGTGAGATATAAAAAAAAAAAAAAAATCTTTTCACTTTTGGGTCATAGCAAGAAATTTTTAACATCTAGGCAGAACTGACTAAACCACAAATAGAAGGCTTTTGTGTTTAAAATGGAAACATACTTGCTTTCCTCAGATACCTTCTTTCCTACAGTTCAACCGCAAGAGAGTTTTTGCAGCTGTATTATAAATGCCTGACAATTGTGGTTGGAAATAGGGACCGTTCTGTAACTAGCACAGGAAGGCTGGGTACAACCATTGCTGCAAAGCATTCCTCTGAGAAACAGGATAATGGGAAACCAAAGCAAACAGCAGAAGGGTAGAGCGAGAGGACAACTCCAGACAGAATCTATGGTGTTATTTATTTTCTTTTGTCTGTTTTTTTTTTTTTTTTTTTTTTTTCAGCAGGTAAGTTATGTTCTTTCTGTATTTGATTAAGTTGGCAGGAGATTAGTTTAGCATCTTGCTCTCTGTGTCAGCCCAAAAAACAGTCGTTTGTTCTTACAGAGGGAAAGATGAAACTTTCACTTCTGATTCCCTCTCAGAGGAAAAATAAATTAGCAATTCAGCTACCACATCTGGGGTACAAAGGCTATGAGCAAAAAAACCAGAAGTATGTTTGTAACCTTAACTTATGGGCTTTCACAGCAAAATAGCCAAGAGACCTATTTGTCCCACTCCCATTCACTGTCAAGCTTATTTCGTTTACCCTGCACAAATGTTTCCTCAAACTTCCTGGCCAAACTTTTTCTTCCCAGCTTTTCTGAAGGCTTTTGGACGCTGAGCATTCCTTAATGTCTTGATCCTGTCTTGAATCGGTCCCAAGTATCCCACCAAGAAAACTTCACTGATTCCTCACTGTTTAGCAAAGGCAACGTACCTGCCAGCTGCCACTTTTATTGCAATCGCAAAAAGGTGCTAAATGTTTCTTATGAGTTTCAGCTTTATACTTTCAAACATGAAGTTTTGTGCTTGTTTTGTGTAGCCTCAGCTTCATATTACCAGCGATATATCTAAGCAGCAACTCAACTGTGTAGAAGAGCTGTCTCTGTTTTCTGGTGGGTTTGATATGGCTGAAGCAAAGCTGCACTGAAAAAAAGAGGACGGCCATTTGGTGTACAGCTTTCCTGAGGGGAACCTGGGTTCAGTACGATGACTTTCAGCAGGATGAGGTGTGAGGAAGGACCCTGGCCACAGCAGGCCAGGAATCAGAGACCTAGAAGAGAGAGCATGAGGAGATCCGTGTGGGAGTTGTACATGAAGGATGCAGACAAGAAATAGGAGAAATCTTGACAGCAGGAGGCAGGCTGAAAAGTTGCAGGAAAATGTCCCCAGCAGCGCTGAAATGATATGGATGGGGGATGGAAAGAGACAACCAAGTATAAATTCACATAGGACGCAGAGGGACGGTGAGGTTAAGGCCTGCTTGATGACAGGAAAGAAGGCAATAAGTGGGAAGCATAATACACAATATGGTCCAAACAATGGACCTGCAGTTTTGCAGGTGCATTAAACATAGCTAAACAAGCACACTTTAAGACAACCTCTCGTATCGTGGGGTTTTGGAGTCCTTCTTGTAATTTTTCAAGTCAGTACTGCAAATTTATCGTAGGCCCTGAGGCTAGAGAGTGTCTCAGGCACTTACCTAACTCAGCCGTAATGAGGGAAGATACTGTCTCTGTACATTGTCATGATTGACTCTTAACTCCTAACGAAAATATACAGTTCCTGGCTCTTGCCTTTCACAGAAATGAATTAGGGACAAAGTAATGAAGGACCATATGGCGACCAGTCAGCAGCCTGTAATTTTAGCTGACATTTCTATACTTCTGAGGCAAATGTGGACGTTGCTACCTTAGTTAATACCTTTTCCAACCAGTGGCACATTTTGGCGTGCTAGGGCAAGGGCTGAAGACTGCACTTCCTAGCTCTGCCAGATGCAACCACTTGCTTACCGTGTTGTCAACTTTGCCAATATTAACTACAAATCTTGAAACCTGCAGGGTTTCTTGAAGTTGCTACTCCATTAAACTTGAAATAATTTCTGTTTAAAGTTAATAGGACTAGCAACTCTGTAACTATTTGAATTAACTTCAGTCAAAGGTTTTGTGTCAGTTGCTTCCTGGGAGATTTGGTGGTGAAGACTTTTAGAAGATTGGGAACAATTCATACCTCTCTTGTCCCTTTGGGGCAGAAAATACTGAACAAACGCATTTGTAGCTTAGTGGTATATTATCAACTCTAAGTTTAAGTCATCCCACCAAAGGTCACAGATTATAAATGCTAAAATGGGGTTGTTTCAACACAAAGAAATTTTCCTAACTTGATGCCCAGTCTGAAGGCAGAGTGTTTGGAAGCCCCCAGTTCTGCACTCCTCTGCCTAGAAACACAAGTGCCACAGTTTGTATTTCACAGATTAACAAAGAATGACATTCATTTTTCTATGTTTGCCAACTAGAGCTAGAGCTGTATAGCATCACTTAGTTCTTACTACTAGATGAGGACTTTACTGTATTTCACCTACAGTGAACAAACAAGTTTACTGTTAAACAGAGTATATTGATCCCCTCCTTGGACCAGGGTAGATTACTGAGTATAATCTCATCAACAGAGAGACAAACAAGAAGATGAGTGAGGAACAAATGGCTGTTTCCCTGAAACTCTGGGTAATACTGTTTAAACATCCATTCCTTTGCATCAAAAAGGGGGTTAGTTGCAGAAAGATTACTACGACAACAGGACTGAGAGAAACTTTCTGGGTCATTGTACTTGGCCTTCTCCTGTTATGGATCCCCTTTCATCCTCAACCCATACTTGTTCCTTTTGTATCACCACAGGCATTGCAGCAGGTTTTTCTCCAACTTTGCCTCGGAGGAATTACTTCCTCTGTCTGTAGGACAGCTTTCTAGATGCGCAGCAGAGACGGGTGGCTTTTACAAACCCTTTCTGACTGTTGATGCTCCAGGTCATGATGGCTTCAGAGGCCCAGTGAAGTTGAGACCAACCACCGCAGTGTCCAGATGCACAAGGATGTTCAAAATGAGTGAATAGGAAGCAATTGTAAATTGCCGTCACTGATGGCTGTTGCTTGTGTGCAGGCTCACTACAAGTCTTAGCATAGTGGTTCTACATCAGAAATCAGTTGGCAGCTCTACTGTGAAGGAACGAACTGTGAGATTAATCTTTCTGAATCAGCAGGATCTTTGGGAAATCAGAGTTGAGAAATTTTGACAAACAGCCGTGTCCAAGCTCCTGCTACTGTTACCTAGCCTATATCTCTTCTACAGATAAAAAAGCTACACATGACATCAGCCATGCAAACATATGTTTTTCCTTAATCAAAGGAGTGGCTGACAATAGTCCATAAGAGGCTATTTTCTCTCACAGTCAGTTGTGTTCCAAAAACTCTGCTACACCCTCTGCGTATTTTAATAAAATGAACATCTGAAACAAGGCATATTTTTTGATTATCTGTGAATGCTTTAGGTTGTCCCTTTGCTATTTGCTAAGCAAAAAGACACATGCAGAGCCACTCCTAGCATTTAAGAAAACAATGTGCAGTTCATTCACATGTATGCACACAATAACGATCCATTTGTGCTGTTGTGCAGAGAAAAAAGACAAGATAATTACATCCGGTATAGCATGCTGATAAAAAACATTAGTCCAAAAAATAAGGTAACTTCTGTGATAAAATCAGAAGGGCCCTGGAATAAACCATCAGATACCTGAACTAAGGACACTTGATATAACTGAGTCAATACTGTCTTTGTTTTTGTCGGCTTTCTTTTTGCTACCTATACCAATAGAAGCTTTTTCTTCAGAGGAGTAGTGATGGCTATGGTAGTTGAATTCTCTGAAATTTCTTTGTTTGTACTTAATGAAGGAATTCCTTTATAATTTTCACTCTTAAGAAAAGGGCAGAAGTTATAAAACTGGAATTTCACTGTAAATATCAAGCCTCCCCTATAAGAGGGGAATACTACTACTCTCCTTTTTCACAGGCAATTAGGTATTAGAGTAATAGGGCCCTTATTAATTATCTGGATTAGACAAGAAGTTGCACAGTGCACATATAAAGCAGGAGAAGAAAGTAACATAGTTTAAGACAAAAAGCCCTTCTTTTTCCAAGCATAAGCGGCTGGGACTATGGCATTTCACAGTGCAACCCAAACCTCAATTTTACTCTATCCGTCCATGAACAGTTATTAAAGAGGGAGCAATTGCTCAGACAGGAGAATTCTAGACAAATAAGGATAATAGAAATGAAACGCAGAAGGACTCTTGACAGCCAATGTGACCAGTCCTGCTGCTGCGCTGCCAGAGCACAACACTGCTGACGCCGCATCCACTCAGCAGCCGGTGGGTACCCCAGCCCCAGCCTAATTCTGGTGCCAGCCCCGGGGCAGCATGCCGAAATAGTGCCTCGCATACACCTCTCGTGGTACTGAGATTGAACCATACCGTCCGTGTCAAACTTTGCTGGGAAGAAATATCTGCCATTCCAGCTGAAGTCGCAGAGGCTACATGCACAGCAAAGAAACAGAGACCAAGCCGCTGCTCTTCATGAAATGGCAAGAAACCGTATGGTACCCCTGCTGGGCCTGCTCTTCTCTCCTTGCTGAAGGGATGGTCTCATCAGCATGTTTGAGAATGGCAGCGAGGTCCAAAAGTAACTTAATTTATATACATAGTACTACATTCACAGATAAGAGCATAAAATGCATAAGAAGAAAACTTTTGCGTTTGTTTTGTTCACACCAGGTGAACACAGAATGGTCAGGACCCTATTTTTCCTAGTTTTGCTGTTTCACTCCCTCAGCTCTTTCCCTCTTCCCAGTCTCTGCTGTAACTAGCCACACAGTTCACTTACTCCTCCATGAAAATGGTAAATCTGAATTTCATACTTGAAGAAAACAAGGTGCAGACATGCTAAAACATTTTTGTAGCAGAGGAGCTTTGCAGCAAAACAGAACATGGCACTTTGGGCTTCTGGGTCCCATGCTGCTTCCTCAGAGCTAGAGGACCGCCTTTCCTCAGGGCACAGCATCTCGAAACTCTGCACCTCTGACATATACATTGGTGCAGCATGTTTCGTATACTAATAGGAGCCGGATTTAGTTCTCTTTAAGACATTGGCACTGATATAACTATACTGGTTTAATCAATCAGATTTGCTTCTGAATTATGTCACTAAAAGATCAGCATTTCACCAGCTTTGACTTAGGATGTACTTCAGGTTTGACTGGCCACAATACAAAATCCTCACTTTTTTCTAGCCTTCAACGTAAGACTTTCACGACTATCCTACTTTTCAAATTTTTAGTTATTTTTGCTTGTTTTGCTAAGTTATTTTTTCTGTAAGTATTTAGGCTTCAGAGAAAGGTCTCTCTCTTTCATTAATTGCTTGAAAGATGAGAGAACTGTTAGCGTAAATATAGCTAGCAAAAGAGCAAAAAGAGTGGGACATAGGCCACTTGTTAACTACAAAGCAAAATTTAGAAAATACGAATTCTAAGGGCGGGTAAAACAAATAAAAGGATGAACATAATATTCATTTGCAAGGTGAACCTCTCTCTGCCTATAAACATAGTTACACAGAATTATAACATACCTAAATTGTGTGATAATAATATAAAGAAATTTTTCCGGACTGAAGGCTCACTGCTTATTCTTAATCTTACTGCTCATTTCACTACTAAACCCAGCAAGCTCAGTAAGCTGTGAATATTTGTGACATAATATCCTTTAAGAATGAGTTCCATCGGTAATTGCATAGCACGTCAAACACTATTTTTGTGTACCTCTCATAAATGTAGCCCATCTCACTGAGTGCTACTTTAGTTCTGTATAAAAGAACAGAGTAGAATGGTTCAGCTGGAAGGGACCTACAACGATTACCTAGTCCAACTGCCAATGAGCATAAGTCAATTGCCTTCTTCACAACTTGTAACATACATGTTTCTGTTATATACCCTCTCACTCATCTGCCTGTCAACCTAAGTAATCCTACTCCTTTTAATCTCTTCTTTTAACTGACATACTCTCTGTGGCTGTATCATTTGTACTATGGGGAGAGAGGGGGAGAAGCAGCCAGTGCTTCTCTGACCAGAGCAGCTCTTGCTTTCCTCCCTGCAGACTTCGAGACTTAGAGGGTTGTGGGGGGAGGGAAAGGGAAATCCTCCTTAGTGCCAGTCATGAGATGATTATGAACAGCTCTGGCTGTGAGCGAGTGCTAAGAATAACCAGAGATAATACCAACAGGACTGACAGGGACTTCTGGTGCACCAGAGCACCAGTTTTCACTCAAAAATAATTTAAAAAGAGACGTGAAAAGTTGCTAACTTGGAAGTTTTTCTCAGAAAACTACCACCTATCTGGAATAGCATGTGTGATTGTGTCTGTTCCACTGCCCATCCCCACTAGGATCCTTTATATGGAGCTAAAAGAAGGAGAGCTTCTAATCTTATTCTAAGCACAAATAAGTAAATAGGCTTCATTACCAAGTTTTTAAAGCAGGGATAAAACTTGGTTATTGTGCTCAGTAACTTGGTGGACTAGGAATTTTATTTTTGCTGGACCCAGTTTCAATAAGTGAAGATCAGCCAAATAAGTTTATCATGTTTTTAAAAAACAATTGTATAATCAACTTGTCTTGTGCTAGCTTTGGTCACTGCAGAACTAGGAAGTCATCTCAAGCAATAACAGAACACACTGGCCGCACTTCTATCTCTTTTATTTTCAATGAAATACTTGAAGACATTATCTGCTCTGGAAGAGGCAGAAACAACTGCCCTTAAAAGCGAGAGGTTGTTATATGACTATGTGAAAATGCAGAAGAGTTCAGGCCAGGAGATCATAGAATCATAGAATGGTTCGAGTTGGAAGGGACCTTAAAGATCATCTAGTTCCAACCCCCCTGCCATGGGCAGGGACACCTCCCACTAGATCAAGTTGCTCAAAGCTCCATCCAGCCTGGCCTTGAACACTTCCAGGGATGGGGCATCCACAGCTTCTCTGGGCAACCTGTTCCAGTGCCTCACCACCCTCACAGTAAAGAATTTCTTTCTGATCTCTAATCCAAATCTCCCCTCTTTCAGTTCAGAACTGTGACCCCAGGTCCTATCAGTAAACTCCCTGATAAAGAGTCCCTCCCCATTTTCCCTGTAGGCCCCCTGTAGACATAGAAAATCAAATGAATCACACATTTAAATTAGTTTTCAGCACTTAAGCTGCTATTATTATTATTATTATTATTATTATTATTATTATTATTCCATTTATTATTTACACAGATGATAACACATTTAACTTTCAGGCAGAGGCTCTATGTCATGCTAAGGCGGATTCTGACTTTTCCCTACTAGGTAGCATAGATTGCTGTTGCAATGCCTTTGAAAAACATATAAATGTGTCTGTTTCCAGGGAGCACCTGGAGGTATTTATTTACCTTAAAGTCACAATACTACTATAAAGCAGGAAGCCAGCTCTTCTCAAAATTTTATGGTTATAGTCTTGGCTAAGCAGGCAACATCAGTAGCAAATCTAGTTATCTAAACTAGGTATCTAGTAACCACCATATGGTACAGAGCTTCTTCAGATGATAGAACAGCTTGTTCTGGGCATCATCTCAAGGCATGTGGAGGAAAAGACGGCTATCAGAAGTACTCAGCATGGATTCACCAAGAGGAAATCATGCCTGACTAATCTGATAGCCTTCTATGAAGGTGTGACTGGATGGATAGATGAGGGGAGAGCGGTAGATGTGGACTACCTTGACTTCAGCAAGGCGTTCGACACGGTCTCCCACAGCATCCTCATAGGGAAGCTTAGGAAGAGTGGGTTAGATGAATGGACGGTAAGGTGGATAGAAAACTGGTTGAAAGACAGAGCTCAGAGGGTCGTGGTTAGGGGCACAGAGTCTAGTTGGAGGTCAGTGACGAGTGGTGTTGCCCAGGGGTCAGTACTGGGCCCAGTCCTCTTCAATATATTCATCAACGACTTGGATGAGGGGATAGAGAGCACCCTCAGCAAGTTTGCTGATGACACAAAGCTGGGGGGGGTGGCTGACACACCAGAAGGCTGTGCCGCCATACAGAGAGACCTGGACAGGCTGGAGAGTTGGGCGGAGAGAAACCTTATGAAATTCAATAAGGGCAAGTGTAGGGTGCTGCACCTGGGGAGGAATAACCCCCTGCACCAGTACAGGTTGGGGGCTGACCTGCTGGAGAGCAGCTCGGTGGAAAGAGACCTGGGAGTCCTGGTGGACAACAGGATGACCATGAGCCAGCAATGTGCCCTTGTGGCCAAGAAGGCCAATGGCATCCTGGGGTGCATCAAGAAGAGTGTGGCCAGCAGGTCGAGGGAGGTCATCCTCCCCCTCTGCTCTGCCTTGGTGAGGCCACACCTGGAGTACTGTGTCCAGTTCTGGGCTCCCCAGCTCAAGAAGGACAGGGAACTGCTGGAGAGGGTGCAGCATAGGGCTACCAAGATGATTAGGGGACTGGAACACCTCTCTTATGAGGAAAGGCTGAGGGAATTGGGTCTGTTTAGTCTGGAAAAGAGACGGCTGAGGGGTGACCTTATTAATGCTCACAAATACTTAAAGGGTGGGTGTCAGGAGGATGGGGCCAGGCTCTTTTCAGTGGTGCCCGGCAACAGGACAAGAGGTAATGGGCACAAACTTGAGTATAGGAAGTTCCACCTAAACACGAGGAGGAACTTCTTTACTTTGAGGGTGGCAGAGCACTGGAACAGGCTGCCCAGGGAGGTGGTTGAGTCTCCATCTCTGGAAACATTCCAAACCCGCCTGGATGCGTTCCTGTGCAACCTGCTCTAAGGTGACCCTGCTCTGGCAGGGGGGGTTGGACTAGATGATCTCCAGAGGTCCCTTCCAACCCCGACCATTCTGTCATTCTGTGATTCTGTGATTCAGCCTCTCATTTTCAGTTCAAATTCCTTAGTTACTTATTCAACATCTCCTGTATTGAAAAGCCACAAGTTTGGATTGGAAATTGTTCATCATCACTTGCTGAAGGAAGTCAAAGCTCACAAGGCTCGTGCTGGACTGGTCAGTATCTCTTGACATTACAGAAAAAATTTCTCACATGCTTTCCTCCTGTCATCCAGAGAGAGACTGCTTACTTGAACATTGAATAGTTGCTTTCATAAATTTTCCTATTGAGATGCCCAAAGGATTTTGTGTTTAATGTGAGCTTATCTTTTGTTTAAAACATTTCAAAGAAGCTGAGACACGGAGCCTATATCTTAGCTCTTTTCTCCAGCCTGGGTCAGCCATAATAGAACAGAAAAAAGATTCAAAAGCGTTCAGGATGTCCTCTTGACAAAACCTTCTGTACATTAGATTTTGTTCTGCTTTATCTGGGGCTCTGTGTGAATATTCTCCACCTGTTCTTCGTCCTTTAGCTATCCATAAAAAACCTATAGCATATTTCCCCCTTATTTTATTCCCCCTTATTTATATTAATCTTTATTCTCTAAAACTGTGATTTAAATTTGCCTTGCATGCCTTTCCCTGACCTCCAAGTAGTGTAGAATCTTTTAAGAGGACATTAAATCCTAATTTTCTCTTATGTGTCTTGGCCAGTGAAGCTCTGCTCCTTTTTTTATTTCAGTGCATCTTACCTCCAAGGGACCAATTGCATCAGATGAGATTCACAGACAAAAGAATAAGAAACTCTGTATAATTAAGTATCATTTTAAAAAAAGCAATGTTTGCAAAATAATGTCTTTTTATTCATATTCTAAACACTTAACGATAATTTCACAGTATTAAGGAAAACCTCTTATTTTTCATTACTCCTGATGACTTATGCATGAGTTGGAAACGGATGGCAAACTGCCTGGCCTTTGAAACATATGCTGCTACTCACCTGGCAGTTAGTTCAAGTTTCAGATTAGAGAAGTAAGTTCCTGAAGCAGTCCTGAAAAATAGTCTTCTCTACAGGAAGGCTTTCATTCCCTGTTTGGGGAGGGCAAACTGGCTTGTAGGCAGTTCAAAGTGTTGTATTGTAGTAAGGTCTCGAAGTTTCTTGCAAAACCGAATTCCTGAAGTCTGTTGTGTAATGCACTAATACAGTTTTAAAGTACTTTTTCTCACATATACCTCAACTCTATACAACATGCAACACTGTAAGAACATACAACGCATTCAGGCAGTGAAACAGCTGCACTCGGACACAGGTCATGACTAAAGCATCATTCAGATTTATAGATATGTAGAAATATGGCTACTCATGAATCTTTAATAAAAGTAAGGCAGACAAAGACTACCTTGTTCCCTTACCCAAACATTCCTAAAGACAAAATCATTTACTTTCCATAAAAATGTTCCTCAGTGCAGTGCCCATATAAATTACTCAGCAGACAGCACAGTAAGTCCATTTCTTAATATATTAATAGCCAGAAGAAAAGTGACATTAATTTGAGGAGACTCAGAGATTTCTGAGGAAATTTTTCTGAGGTTACCATGCAATTACTTTCCAGATAGCCAACAAAAACGGCATGAAATGACACTTAAAATGATGGTAGCTTGACAGAGCAAAAGGACAACCCCTTAAACTGCAGGCGAGACAACGCCTGTTCAGCTAGCCTGCCTCTGACGGCTGCAAAAAGAGAGAAATCCCTCCCTAAACTCCACTGATCAAGTAGCTATTAACTAGTCAGGGAGCCTACAGCCACTTGCTTGGATGTGGACGTCTACACGATAGGAAGCTCTTTCCACCGGATAAATCCCTCCCCACGCGTCTCTGTGAGTGAGTCAGAGCAATGCTCTGGAGCAGCTTTGTGTCTGGCTTCTCTCCAAGAAAAATCATCAGGTGAAGTTGTAGGAGCTGCGGTGATTGCTATTATGGGATTATCACCGTGGGATTCACCTGGCACATTGATTTATAGGTATGGATTATTCTCAATTATATCTTCAGAATCAAATGAGCAAACCTGAGAGCTCCTGGGAAGTAAAGTCATAAATACTCCCTGTCTCAAAATGTTCCTTCACCTCAGTCGTCTCACACAAGATTTATTATTTGTTTCAAGCAGTTGTTATATTGAAGTTACATTTGGAGACAGCCAAACCCATTAGCGTTCAAAAGAGGACTCAATATACCCGTGCGTTAGGCGCAGTGAATGAAGTCCTAGTTCAAAACACTGTGTATTAAGATACATCAACACCAGCTTTATTCCAGCAGTGGCTTGGAGTCAAGCAACAAAATGAACTGCACTGCCAAAGACCACACACTTCAAAACCATTACCGCATCAAAACTGAGGACACCACTTTCCGGTGAGGAGCTGTAACTTCCTAAAATGCTTTTTAAAAGTTGCTTGTGGTGGTTGTCTGACTACATCTCTCAGGGCTTTGTATCCACTGTTCTAGACACTAGGATGGGAAGTATTCAACATTCTCAAAAAGTGTGCTATGCATTCACAAATGTTTTCAGATCTGACTGGGACCAGCTGAGGCATTTTTAAAGGTGAGGACTCTGTTCCACTTAATATTGTAAATACTTTTAATCTAAACATTTGCTTAATGATGAAAGACTTCACACATTTCTCGTCCAAGCACGGATTTGAGCTGGCTGGGAATTCTTGCTGAAGAATCGTTTTTCTCAAAAAGGCCAATTAATCAAAATCAAAACTTTCAATAGAAAATTAACAGCTTAAACAAAACTTTAACCAGAGATAGAGGCAAATATAATTTTTCACAAAATAAGAAAAGGGGGGGAGGGGACGAGGAAGAGAAGCAGTAGCAGCAGCAGCAGCTTGATGGCTAGAGTACATCATCAGTGTGGGAAAACCAATTTCCAGCCTTTGTTCTCCTTCACTTAGATGAAAGCTGTATCTCCTGCATTTCAATTTTTTGCTCCAGTTGTTGAATAACTTGGAGTCAAACCCCGACCCCGCTTAAAACTCTTGCACGTGTGCAGAAAAAAATAATACTGAATTCACTGACTGTTTATCTATTTCAGGTATGGGAAATGGCAGAGCAGGGAATTTAATCTTTGTCATATGTTTTCCTGGCTATGATCCTAACATACAAGTTACTGTCCGCCCATCTGTGAGCCATCTTCTCTCTGCCTCTCTGCTCTTTCCCCCTCCCCCTTTCCAGTCCTGAGGAGTAAATAAACGAAACCGGAAAAATGTTGATTTTTCACTCCTGTGAAGTAGAAAATATTTGAATCTTGGGAAATTTAGATTGGAAAACCAATTTGCAATCCATAACCTCTGTAAAAAATCTATACGCTGCAAAGTCTATATACTAATACCTTTTGTAAAGTAAGCATTTTGCAGTCATTAACCACGATATTTTCCAGTGCTGGTCTCCTGTCTACTCAGCACAGCCAAAACCAAAGATAGGGATATAGATCTGATACGATCACCGCCTTGCAGTGCTTCTGGAGCTTTCCTTTTTTGAACAAATGAACTTTCTATTCAGTGTACAGGTTGGCGTAAGTTGTCCAGCGCTGTTTACTGTGCAGTTTCATCCACGGAGCATCAACATTAAAGTTTGCTTAAATCAAATTTCCTATCTTGTTCTTTTTGGGGTACTTGAGGAACTCAGGCCTCCTATGCCTCTCCTTCCTCAGCTGCTTCATATATTTTTACATATATTTTTAGGTGTGGAAGTTTTCATAATTGCTGTTCTGTGTGCATTTATTAGCGGTTAAGGAAAGATGTTTTATGACATTTTTCCTGCCTGGCAGGAGGATTCAGCACAAAGTAGGACTGCTAATGAGTTTAGATTCAGCAATAGTGCCCAGATTTCCTGGCTAGAGGGCATGCATGTTCTTGTGTGCCAGCCATGGAGCACATCTGTACCACACACAGCAACACTGGGCAGAGGGATACACTCCATATGAGTCAGTCTAAGAAACATTAGTACGAGGGAAAGAGCTTATCACATGATAAATTAACCTGCTTCTTATTCAGAGGCAGCTTGATTATGTTTAACGCCTTTTACACTGTGTTGCCATGCATATTGTGGATATGTCCTATAATGATTACTTAGGGCAATATTCTCTAGGTGTGCTTAAAATTGTGGATTCCTGTCCTGTTTTCTCTCATGACAGAATTATATTTTCTCTTTTCAGTCAAAAATCTTAGGAGATGCACTCAAGCATTCCTTCCCTTAAATGACAGTCTCTTATCCTGCTTCCTGTCAAAAAGGATATTTCCTTGAATATTTGCCCGCATCATTAAAGTACTTTGAAAATCAGTATGTTGGGGCTGTCTGCAGCAACGAGGAGATTGCCAAATACAGGCCCTAATGCTATATTACGTTATTAAACATACCTATACTTTCTTCATTCAGTTATGCTTTTGGGAAATATTTATGCACTGAATTTAACCAGACATTGTCCAATTTCTCTAATATGGTAGATCATCATGCAAAGAAAGATTCATTTAAAGTTAAACGTTAGCAATATCAAGATAGGCTTCACGTGAAAAGGAAAATAAAAGGTCTCCAGCCACTAAATGTCCGAGCACTCCGCAGTACTTACAGACACATCCACAAATGATTGTGGCGTAGACTGACGTGCTGAATTTCTCACGAGGCATTGTTTGGAAGGCAAGATTAACCTACAGCAGTGCACGCTACTTAACCTTGAGAAGCAGCAGCCTTAAGAAAAACGCAAATGTTTTCAGAACGTAGCCTGAACGCTTTCTCAGCAACATGAGACCTCACCAAACTCATTTCACTGCTTTTCATTAAGTAGCCACATCACACTGAAGGTTGCTCTGCTTTGATGGTATCTCATGCCCTGACACCTGAGAAGGCTAAAAGATCCCTCAAGCTGTCGGGCTGGAGTTGTTGACCTTGCATTTTTATCTGGCAGAAGACATCTATGCAGAAGTTCGAATCACTGACAGAAGCACAAAGTCTTTTCAGCCCCTACCGTAAAAACACTAGGAAGCCTCACAGGCTGCTTTGAGAAAGACAAGAATGATTTCCCTCTTACCTCCACAACACAACATTTTTTGCCTGTTTTTCATCCTTCCTTCTTCACACACACAGTATGTATGCAAATGTATTTTCCCCTAGGAGAGACAAGTGTGGTGGTGTATTGATAAAAGTTTTTCAGTGCCATAAAATGACTCAAATGAAACAGAAGTTCCAGTTCAGACAAAACTGATTCAAATTTTGGATGATGTCTCCAAATGAACAGATGTCATAATTATTGGTCCTACAAGAACAGGCAATGTATGTGAGGGGTACACAAAACACTGCCCCACTATACAATATCCCTACATTCTTCCAAATTAGACCTGCTACTACACGCAGCAAAATCAGTTTTACTTTAATTTCAGTGACTAACAAGGCATTATTTTGAAAGTGCACTGTCTAATCAAGAAGTCTGTGGTGCTACTGAAGAAATTGTTTACCATAGTAATACTTACTGCAGTACTGTATTGCCGTAATAAATAGTAATAATTAGCATACAGAGAAGTCTTGGAAATATTTGTAGCCTAAGGCATACCAGGTAAATGTTTTCCTAATCTGATATTTAAAATAGCTGTAAAATATGCTCCCAAAGCCTTGAGTGACCAGAGCAACGTAGGGAAGAGAGGTATCGCGTACCAGATCATAGCTTTAAAATATAGAACACCTTAGACTGTATTTATTACATTGTCAAAAGCACAGACATTCAACCTTCTGCTTTTTAAAGAAAGCACTGAGATAACCTAGATATGCTGTAATTATTAAGAAACCAGCTATACCAAATGCTAAAACACTAAGGGTCAGTCACATTTTAGACCACAGCGTATCTTCAAAGGTAATTTTTTTCTACCCAACTAGTTTAATTTTGTTAGCAATATCATGGACATATTCATACAACATGTGGTTTTCTTTTAGCATGAAATAAACCTAATTTGGAAAAAAATCCTTGTAGTGTCTCTACTGTGTAGTGTATTAGTCACCCTATCCTTTACAGATTAAGCTTTTTGGCATTATAGGAGAAATCATCTGCTACATACTGGCATCAAGCAAAAGCAGATTCATAAACTCTGCCCTTAATCTCTCTTTCAGTTTTTTTCCAATTAGAAACAATCTTTTGCTGATACTCTAATTAATACTTACACATTAAAATATTAGGCATTATAGCAGAAATCATCTGTTATATACTTGCATAAAGCAAAACTAGGTTTGTAAGCCCTTGCCCTTAATCTTTCTTTCAATTTTCTTCCATTTAAAAACAATCTTTCCCCAATACTCTAATTAATGCAAATGATATTCATGATTAGTTAGTATTATGCTAATCTGAGCCCCAAATTTACCTAAATCTACATGGTGTTGTCTGAGTACCAGATTGCTTTGGGTTTGTAAGTAAAATTACATTAGCCTGCCAGCTGTACAAAACGCCATGATAGAGTAGAAATCCAAGCAAATCATCAAGATTACATTAGTTTTGTTTCTTAATGAACAACTGTTTGCATTAGGGATTACAGACAAATTATGGTTTTCCTCTCTGTACCCAGGCAGCCAGGCATCTGTTGAGAAGTTTCATTTTTTTTCCTGACCATCCCTAAATAGATTGTGGAGAGCTAAGGCAGAGAGACGAGTCTAATATTTCACATAATTGAGTTTTTTTCCATTACAAAGCCATCAGCACTCCAGGGCCCACTGCTAACCTCGCATTTCTCTCTTCCACTGCTGCCGGGAATGCGGGAGAAACCCGAGTGGGTTTTTTTTTGGGCTATCAGCCACACAGCTTCTCCTCTCCTCCTACAGAAGCAGATTACGTACCTTAGCGCCATACCTGCTTGCCGCTACACTTCAAGCCCGTTCCCAAAACCCTGCTGATGGAATTCCCGCTGCTCTGATATAAACAAGGTGCCGCTAAAAAGCATCGTGCATGGAGAACAGAGCATCGGGCTTACGCCTCACGGTCTGCGTTAACAGAGCACGCCGGGGAACAGAGCGACGCGAAGTTGGGCGATAATGAACGAATGAGCATTGTGCCACCAAGACTGCTAATCTTTAAAGTGTAACAACGAGGCACGGTTTTGTGTGTGTACGCAATTTAGCAGCCTGTTCAAGTTTGCCCCTGTTTCGTGTCAAACCGCTGTACTGTGCTTGTTATTATGTTCTGCTTGATTTAATTATGCTCCTAAGTGTACAGGTTTACTCATTCTTCCATGCACTAATCTCGTCTCCAGAACTCACACTGTGACAGCTCATTATTGTTGGCAAAAATGTAGGACGCTGATAGGAAAAGAAAGGCTCTGATACATTCATCATTGTGTATCAAGACCTCCTGATTACAAGATACAAGTAACGAGTTAATTGTGGATCAATCTGTAGAGTGCAGGACAGTAAAGGGCTGGTAAATCACCATCCGTGTCTTGGATGACAACACCAAGGAGCAGCAAAATAATTCTGGACAATTTCTTCCCTTGCGTCGAACCCCGTGTTAATATTACAGCCCCCTCTTGGCCTATCCAGGGTATCAGATACATACAAACGTGCCCCGAAGGGTACTGCCACTGTTGTGGAATTTACTCAGAAATCCTACTTGAATATCCTCCAGAACACAACCTCCCTTTCACTTCCTTCAAATGGTCAGTTTAAATACTTTTAATTCATTTTAGAAACAACATATGAAGTAAAATAAAAATAAAAATGAAACCTTTTCTATTTATAGTCAATAATGCATATTCCAGATTTTCTTCTGTACTCTTTCAAGTTTCTTATTGCAAACTACTGCAGAAAAAGACCACTCCACATCTGATTTTATATGCTGACAAAATGAAATAAATCTAAAAATATCTGCATGTGATGTCTGCAACAAATGTTACTAAGGCCTATCACGTTATAAGATTCATTTGAGAGTTTAAGGAAAAGTTTGAGTGACTTCCAAAAAGCTTAAAAAAATCATTTATTAGGACACCTTTGTTTGAACCAGGTGAGATGCAATTCTGTCTTCACTGGGTCTTATTAAATCCTGCAGTTTAAATTGGAGCAAGATGAAATCAGGCCTTTTAGTTGGAAAGGTGCCTACGAGCTAATACAAATGAGTGTTTTCCCCTCCATGCTTGTCACATTTGGTACTTCTCTATGGACATTTTTTGCTGTTGACAATATACACAGAAAATGAAAATAATCACTAAAATTAGTCACGGAGGGGACAATCTTCACATTAGATGCCAGGAAACATCTAATTACACATCAGTATCATTTGAGGTATAGATTTACATTTACAAATACCATATCACAAATAGCAGGCATTATACCCTGCAAATGAAATTATTCACTCCAAGAATAAATAAGGTGTTTCAGAGTTTAAAACCCCCTACAATTTCTGCTGTGGTAAGAGACATTGATAAGGCAATTCGACGGACTGAAAATCTGAATGGTTATATGCTGCTCAAGGTATGTGTTCTGTCAGTTAATGGTACATCAGTTTGCTTATTGATTTGTGAAAGAACACTAACAATTCATTATATTCTGCTCTAGAATTTGTCAGCAAGATTCCGTCAGATAATCCTAGTAGCACAATGGAAAAACACATCTGGATAAAGTGGTCTGAAGATCACTGTATTACAATAACTTCGGGTAAGAGTTTTTAGCAATCCAAAACTGACATGTCATTGCTATTAACGCATCCACTTTGTCCTAATGTGAGTTTTTTAACCAATTATTTGGGCGGCAGTATTAACATAACGTAATTTACCTGGGCAAGAATAAAAGGACTTCTTCTCCCTTCTTCCATTAACAAATACTCCTTGTCTAAGGCCACCTCAGCCTTAGATGAAACTCACGATGCTTTCCCCTTCTGGAATCATTTCCAGGTTCATAACTAGTTTGGCTGAAAAGAACATATTTGTATGACAAGTCGCAACACGAAACTGGAGTCAGACGCATCACCGACAGGAGTAAAGTGAAGAACACATTGGTGCTACGGTGCTGCTGGTGGGAATCAACTGAAATGGCTACTGCAGACTTTAATAACAATTCAAATTAAGCAAATGGCTAACTGAGTTGGCCTCACCTGCCACTCGAACTTGCTAATTATCAATACCAAGGACAGAAAATTCCAGGTCCTTGGGACTGTGCTCTACCCCTGCAGAGCTTGAGTTCAAGCCCAGGTGTAAAGTGGAAGCCAGTGCTGCTGCATCGGCCGTGGGTTCTGGGTGGATAGATGTCAGCCTTCAGGTCAGATCCACTTAATACCTTCTTCTAATGTTGGGCCCATGACTGGCGGGCCAAACAAACTCATAATATGTTTATGCAGACTTATGTAGACTGTATTCTCCTTCCTTAGTGCAACAGGACCCTATACTGCTGTTAAAGCCAGAGAGAAGACTGTTCTGTGAAAGTAATGGCTGATGAAATACGAAACCATAGTGGTACTGTGGGCAGCAGTCAAAAACCCACACATACAAACAAACAAACACCACCACCATCCCCTCAGTATCCTCAGAGATGCAAATGAGAAATCCCTGATTTGCAGATGCACGTGCAGGAAAAATATCGTGGCTGGGACGCTGAGGCAGTAAGCCCTGCTTAAGAAACATCAGCATGTCTGCAGAGATGTTCTGACAGATAAAAACCTCATCAGTCTTCCAGGGTGGTGCAATAAATCTCAGTGGTTTCTGAAACCTTGTTAACTTTTACTTTGAGGTAGCACAGTGATGCCTTCATATATAGAATCAGCAAAGTTAGTTATTTCCAGTGAAAGACTCTTGTAGAATATCCTTTTGTGGTTAACTAACAGGTAATTTTAAAGGTGTTACAAAAGCAGAGCTCCTCAAAACCTGAAAAAAGTAGGTAGAACAAGTCAGGGCAAATGGAATATGACTGATTAAATAGGACAACTTAGCAGTGCCACAATATGAAGTATTTCAAATGCTAAACTGGCTTAGTTTAAAAGTCCCGTATTAAAGGCTTCAGTTTGATCCTCTATCCATTTTAAGGGGAACCTATCTGCTATATTGTACCCACAGTTCTCAAGACCAATAGGTTTTGGTAAGGGCTTTCATTTACACACTGCTTACTCTAAATGGAAGACCACATACCTCTATTGGATCAAATTTATTACATGGAAGAAATCAAAAGTCTTTATTATATGGAAGAAACCAAAACCCTTATGGCACACTTTCTTAAGCACCAGGAAAATTTACATCTAGGCTAACTTCTCTGTGCACAGTCTTTCCTTGACTTAAAAAGAATGCCTTTTGGTTCCATTGGAAGATAATGTTCTTTGAGATTCACTGAGAAGGAAATCATCACTTAAAAGGATGATATATAGAAAATGTCCCCCACCAGTATTTAATATCTCTGAGAAGCTGACATTTGACAGCGACAGTTTGAGATCTGAAATTTGACATTGAACCTCTGCTTAACAAAATAGATCTGTCATTGCACGTGCATGCTAGTGAAAGGACAGAAGAAGTTAAGTGTTGGCATGACATTGCAAGGTGTAAGGTCTGTTAAAATATTTGATTGTGTGGTTTTCTTTAGAATTCTGAGTAGCTCTAGTAAAATCTTTAAGACAGTTAATGGCATCACTGTGTAACTGCACAGAGTGGTAAAGCTGTTAGCAGCAGTTGAAAAAGATTACAAAATTTCCTATTTATATTGGGTTTACAGATTTTATTTGTTCTCAATGCAGTTTTTACTTCTTTAAACTGTCTTTGTCATGATGCTATAATCTGAGACACACACTGTCAACTGTAGCTAATACCTAGTCATCTCTTATTTCTAGCAAGTACTAATGGAGTGACTTTCTCACCTTTTTTTTCACTAGTAATTTCTATTTCTAATCTAAATTGCAAAAAGAAATTGCATAAACCGTCACCTATCTGCCTTTATTTTAGGTCTTCCATTTCTTTACTGAAGTTGCTTTATTCAAGATAGTAAACCTAATGTCTCACAATGGGAGCCTGGAAATATATCTTAAATATGTTTCCAGTTTTGACTGGAATTTACAGACTATCAGTATCAGCGTAGAAAACTCAGCTTTATTTCTTCAGAATTTTGACTCAACTGTCATCAAATAACATCAGAGAACAATTATAAATTTCATCTAGAAAACTACCTTTTTTGCATATCAAAAACAATTTTGCAGCAAAGAAACCAGGCATCTGGAAAAAACAGGAAGGTGAAAGAACAGACTGGTAACTTCAGAACAGAACAAAGGCAACTTTATTATGAGTTGCATACGATTTCTGTAGGTTCTACAGAAGATTCAGCTACGCCAAGGTGCCATAGCTTGTTGGGTAAATGCATCCTCAATCATAACACATGTTCAGATAAGTTACAAAGGAAAACGGTTATTGAACAGGTACATGAAACACCAATGTTAATTACATCCTGAATACTACGGCTGTATAAATTACAGACAGGTTATATAAAGTACAACTGGATTTTACATGCTGTGGAAGCATGCTTTAGAATTAAACAGTCGCTTTCTCCTGATTTCAGCAAACTTGGGATCAACCTCACCTTAAGCCAACACAGTGCACACATATTTAGACATGCACTCAGATGCACACATACACACAGACATATGTTTACGGTATTGTTGATGTACGGCTTGCTTTATAAGAAAACTGTTAACGTTGCCAGAATGAGCAGACAAACGGAGGCACTGTCAGACTCCCAGTGTGGAGCTCTTGCTGGATACAAGCATGAAGCACAAGCAGAAAAAGTTGTTTCACTCAGAAGGTCCTGCAACTGCCAAACACCTCACAGTGGCAAATCTAACTGGGAATACATAGCTAACGTGCAACAGACTGAAAGGGAAAAGACACAGAGGAATTAGAAAAATATGTGCTTGTGAATACGCACAAATATCTTTTTCTTGGTTAAAAGGACTTATTTTTTAAAAATCGTCAATGCAGAATTATTAAATATTCTGCACTAGTGTATACCGTTAGCACTTAAATTCCTTGCTACTTCTAGGCTTTTTTTCTTGATGAAGGAAGATTATTCCCCTGTTCCATAACAAAAAACATTAAACATTAGAAATGATAATGTGCATTCAGTTTTTACAGTTCTCCAGACAGATCTTTCTGATTTTAAACAATTTAATTCTCAGGCATACTAAGTATACATAGCACCTGAGCCAGATATTTAGTATAGACTGAAATGTAACTGTTCTGAACAAAAACTAAAACCAAAATACTCATAGTGTCTCATAAGCATATACAGCTTTATATAAAGTGTATTTAAAAAAGACATCTTTTGGCGAATCATTCAGGACAACCATTACATAGTTAATAAGGGATCTTGTAGTAAGTTATGTACACTGATTGCATTTTTGTGTGAGTAAGGAAAACTGAACAACAGCTTATGAATATAACCTTGAACTAACCTTTCCTTTTACCCGCTCCTCCCATTGAAATTTATAGAATTAAGATATTGTGTTCTAGGTCCATGAATAAGCACAGCATGTTCAATATGTCCACAGTTATACTGACATTTGTTTCTAAATCATTTAATTAAAAGTCATTATTGAGAACAAAGGATTCATTAACAAGCTGTACATCTGAACAACTGATGGAGTTGTTGTGTTATGAATATCATTTTAATCCAAATTAGAAAACTGCACAGATGTGCTGCTGCAAAATATTGACATACTGCAACTCCCTTGGAATGTGATTAACATTTGTGTTAAACCAAAAAGTACATTAAAATCTGGCTTTACTAATAAATTTACGATCAGAATAATTATTTTAATGCTGAAATATAGCATCTAAATTGTTATTATTTTTACCTCCATTTGGGATTCTATGCCCTATTAATACAGACTTAATACTATGTGAAATCCCTCTTTTTAAAAATATTTCTTTCCGAAAGCGAAAATATAGAACAGAATAGAAAAGAAAGGTGATAAACTTTGTATTGACAAACTTTTTGTTCCAAGATTTTGTTATGATGTTTTGATGTTATGATGTTTTTGATCATAAAATCAAGCCATTAAGCAAAAGGTACTTGCAACAAATCAGAATCTCCTAGTGTTCTCTGGATTGTCCTTAACACAGACCCCTGATTTCAATACTTTTTTCCAACAGTTTCGAACAGACGGACAATTTTTCATTCTCTATCTCTACTGCACATGGATGTATATATGTATAGATTAGGAAGAAGAGATCTTTTAGAGTGTATGTTTACACTCTGTAGATTTGCATGCAAATGATCTGACAACCAGAGACATACATTCAGACTTCAGGCACAGATTTAACAAAACAGATTTCAATAGGTGCCTGAGATGTAAATATTTGGAAAACTTTCCTACAAGAAAAACCCAGCAGCCTAATAACAATGCCACAAAGTTTTGTAAATAGCTACTTAGATTTGAATTTTTAAGTGATGAATTTTTAAATCTGTAAAGTAAATCACAAAACACCACATGACTGTAATCCCAAACTAGCCCTTTGCCATTCATGATGAAGAGACAGTAAAAAACATTTAGTGTTTCTATGGGTATCATCCTCTTAGTCACCCTCACCATCATTCCTCCTCACATTATAAATGCAGATTTTTCAACAAAAAAATTCTAGAGTATTTGCCAGCTGTATCAAACACTACTTGATATCTACGTTCTGTCTCTTCACCGAGTATGTTCTTTCCGTCACCACAAAGTTAAAAGCAAAAATAAGATGATGCGCAACGAAGATGGTCACATTACAACCACCTAAAAAATGGAGATCATCAGTTAACAATTCTCCGTATATTTCCCATTATTTAATATATTAAAAGTTTATTTTTGTTTGCACTTGGTTGTTTATAGCATTCTCAGTAAAACTTTTACCCTCTTGTGTTTTAATAAGGAAGTCTGTATTCAAGAGAACACAGACAGAGAGAGAGTGTGATTTCTGTTTGTTTGGTTTTTCCCTATCAAATATATTTGTTATTATTGTAGCTAAATAAAAGAATCTGAATGAACTACATTGTAAGACAGGAAACAATAGAGTAGTACTACAATACCACACGCAGATAACACAGACTTTACTTACTAAACATTCATTCCACTTAATTTTAAGAGACAGACAGAATGCTGTTTTCCAGAGAATAGTTTCAATGTAATTACTTTAAAAAAAAAGATAATTGAAAGAAGCCATTAGTTTAGGAATATTCCAGCTAAATTTGATGTTGAACATCCGTGCTGCAAAATAATTATAAAGTAGATGGCTTATGTACAATTAAAAAACACCAAGTTTTGTAATGATGTCTGTCACAATAGCATTTGCTAATGAACTTTTTTATGAGTAACCATCTTAATACAGTATTTCCTGTTCTCCACAAGGCATTCGCAATTCAATGTTTACAATCATTCAGGAAAAGCAGAAGCAGAAAACTAAAGAAGTCTGCCTTTCTTGTTTTTTTCACTCCGAACTTTCAAGGTTTTACTTATACTGCATATTCCTGACAGGAATTTACTATAAATTAATTATACAATAAACTCTGTGGTAATATTTTGCACATTACGGCATTGAAGCATAAGGTACTTCTTCTTTGAACGAAAATAATTCACATTGTACATGGGTTTACCTTAGATTCTACAACTGCAATTTCTAATCTATAAATTAGAAATATGATGCAAAATAGAATGCACAGCTAAGACATCATTTGATTTTCACCCATACTTAACAGTCAAACATCCTTAAACTCTCTTTCTATACACACTTGTGACAGTGAACATTTACATTACCTGTATTTTGCAGATTACCGTTCAGGATAAAATACTGCATGCAGTGAAAGTATTGATTTTCTTTTCCCTTTGGAAGCAATGCCAGCTTACTGGAAGCTATCCTTAAGGAAACTTTTATTAAACTTAAGACATGCTGCTTAAGAAAACCAAGCCTTTGTACATGCAATATTAAGGAAATCTGCTACACAAATATTTCATAGTGCCTATGTCTAAACATCTGACAGCCACTTTAACAGCTCTTTACAATAATGTACACACTTACAATAAAAAAGTCTGATTAAAGATCTAAACGCGAATCTAAACATAATACTATACAGTATAACTCCCAGCGAAAACGTAGGTTCACAAACCAGCTTTTTATCATCTACCTTCCTCCTCTGTTCTTTTTTTTAAAGTAACACGAATGTTCACACCGCAGTAGTTCAACAAGTAGCAAAGACAGAAAAAGTCTCATTCCTTGCATTCAGAAAGTACAGAAGCAATCACAAGTAGCAAACATAATGTAAATTAAATACTCCCTGCAGGTATGATACCCTCACTGAAGGCACGTATCAACATCCACCTTTGGAAAGATAATGAAGTCCGTGCAAAGCAGTGTAGGAAGGCAGTTATAATCAGAAAGCTGCCTTCTGTCCAGGCACTGGGACGTGCTATTCACTGGTGCTCCCCAGACCCACCGCCCAAGAATAAAGTGCCTATTGTCTCAGCACTGTACTAATTGTGAAAAAGCAGCCCATGCAGTAAGCATAATAATTATCCAGACAAACAAGCAAAGGCAATCAATGAAGGAATGAAAAGGGTAAAAATACACAACCAGACAAAGCAACTCAAGAATGAAATTAATATTCATAATGGAATGCTAGCCAGCAGAAGGTCCCTTTCATGGCATGGCTATTGCATACAAGAGACCATTGTCCACACGCAACAAAATCAGTATATGGAGAAAACTTCATGTGACTCTGCTGAGGAGAAAAGCTTTTCGTTCCCAAAACACTTGCTCCTGGTCCCAATGTTTTGAAATAAAGTTTTGGGCTCCTTTGCCTGGCAACATTAAAAAAGTTGTCTCTCAGGGTCCACCCTTCCCTGGGCTCTGTAAGCCTTTTTTTTTTTTTCTTCCACCTCCCCGCTTTCATTTGCAGCTGTATAAATATGAACAAAAAAGCCATGCTTGTCCAAACAAAGAAAAAATGGACTGAATATGCATATCCTCATTAACTAAATTTAATTATGACAAGCGGCATATTAATCAGTAGTTGCTCCAGTTACTGCATTCATTGGCAGGGAGGAGGACTCCAAATTAAGGGGAAGCGTGGGGGACAATTGCATGCTGATTAGGAGGCTGCTCACAACATGATACAATACACTTTCTAAATAATTATTCAGAGGAAACAGAGTAAAGAGGCAGATTGCTCTATTTTTAAGACCAACTCAAGAACAATTAGCCAAGAGCGTGCTTGCTTTTTTCCCGTGACTGCTTCCACCTTCACATTCTCACACCAGCTAGCTTGGCAAGCACTGCAAAATTTGCA
>VYZM01021234.1:200397-220566 GCA_013398915.1 Dromas ardeola | reverse complement strand
CCCGGGCCCGTCCCTTCCCTTCCCTTCCCTTCCCATGGATGCTCACGATCTCCTCTGCTCTGGATGATCTATCTGGGAAGGGGGAGGCGGGGGGGCGGGGAACTGTCTCAGTCCCTGCTGCCTCCTGCTCCACAGCTTTGGGTCATCTGCCTGTTGTACCTAACCCACCAGCTGGGAGAGAAGGCATTCCTCCTCCTGCAAGGTTTTCCATGCAAAAAGCTTTTTCCCCAGCGGAAAATTTGCGATTCCCTGACGGAAAGGCTGGCTTAGAGGAACAAATAATTCTGACTTTATTTTAAGCGGCAGAAAAAAATGAAAAGTATGTGTATGAGCACATGGAGGAAATCAATAAACCCTGTCTCATGTTAAAGGGGATACACAGAAAAGCACAGGATTTGCTGGTCCAGGCTGAAGCGATCAACATCAGTTTCACCGCCGCGTTGCAGATTCTATATGTGCTTTAGCTACAAGTCCCCTCTTTAGCAAAAAAATCCCACCACATTTCAGAAACTCTCTTTTTAAAATTATCACATTAAAATAACAACTGTAAACAAGCAAGTATTTCACAAGCTTAGAATCTGTCTACTGATCATGTTTTCGGTTCATGGTCTTCCACATTTTGCTCTGTATTTTATACTTGAAAAGCCTTTGCAATTGGCAGGCTCCTTACACCTATTTGCCGTGAGCCGTAAGTAAGAATCCAGGACTGCTGCCAGAGGGAGGTACCACGCTATGGCACACGCAGCCCCCAGCAGGGCTCCTCATCGCTGCAGCGCTTCTTTCCCATGATTGCCTTTGCCTCTTCTTCCACTGTCTCCAGCTTTTTCCCTTCCATGAAGACCACCTCCAGCGTTAATCACTGGCGCAGCTGAGAGAGCCCGCCGTAGCTGCCCCCGTGGCAGCAGTGCAGCACTGACCCCCCACGGATGAATGGGGGTACCCGTGCAGGCACCCCGTTGCTGTGGGATGGGCAGTAGGGCTCTCTGGCACGGACCTGCTGCCTTCAGCTAACTGTCAGAGCTGGCATCCATGGCCCATTTAATTAGGTCCTGAAACAGTGACAGTACCTGAAGAAATGACTCTCTGAGCAAGTCCAGAGCTCTGGCAACAGAACAGCTCTTGTAGCAACACTAGGTGCATCAAAGGATTAAAATTGTTTTCCCTTCTCCATGTGCGCTGTTGAGGTCAGCTTGCTGCCTCAGTTTCTTGTTTTAAATACACTGATGAGGCCAGCACCAAAAAAGCCAGACACAGAATTAGTGGAGGCTCCGGACCTCCTAGTTGCCTAGGAGGCTCCTAGTTGCCTAAATTTATATAACCCTTTTTCTAGAAAAAACTCCGTACAACAGATGAGGATGTTTCCTTCTTTTTCGTTTCAGCTAGGTCACAATGATAAATAGGAACCTGAGAAAAAATAGGATTATCGGAAGTTCTGCCTATGGTCAGGTGCTGTGGGATGGCTCAGCACGCTTATAGAGCACAGGAGGTGCCCACTCCCTCTGGCTCAGTCCCTGGTTTGACATCCTGGTCAAACAGCCTGGCTTTGTGGTAAACGTTATAAGGTATGGAGAGCACCAACAGCAGAGTTTTATGCAGTTGTTGGTAGGCAGTGTACAGTCAGATGTCCTAAATGGTCCCAGCCTGAATCCCATGGCCTCCATTAACCATCTCATCATCATGGTGGGACTGCACACAGCCATCAACTGCAGGTGTGAGATAAACCTCGAACAAGGAGGATGCTACTGTTGGCTTTTGCACAGTAACTCCTACCCCCAGCTAATGAACTGCAAGGAAACCTGGGACTACTGTGAAGAGGTGGATTTTCTGCAGTTTCTCACCCACTGAAGTCTGATCGCAGGTGAAGAGACCAATTGCTTCAGCCACTAATCTGCCTTACCAGGGCAATTCACAAATCCCCGGCAGCACTGTGATGGCTGGGCGTGGGGGACCACGCTTTAGATAATCATGAGCCAGTTCGCGGTGCTTAAAAGAGGATAAAAGTTTTATCGCGCTTACAGCTAGCTGAGAGATCCCAGGATGCTCTCAGACGCCCAGCCCACAGTAGATCCGATCTTGCAGCATCGTCTCCTACCAAGTCCCACGCCATCAGTGGAGCTGCTCCATCCCGGAGGAACACAGCTTCCTGAAGCTTCAGGAAGACTACGGCGCATCTTCTGTAGGCACAAACACCACATGGATATTTGCATTTTGGGCAGCCAGGAAAGACAAAGTTAACGATGAGCCCTCCCTGCTGTTTGCTGCCTGTTGCCTTCTTGCATTAGCCGAGGGCAGAAGGGGGATTTCTGGCACCCAGAAGAACAACGCCTGCAGGGCTGGTCAGTGTGTGCTTCCTGTATGGAAGTGCGGCTCCCATGCCTCCTCCTGCCTGCCGGGAGGTCTGCCTTTCTCCCGGCCAGGCCTGTTTCGCAGATGGGATTTTTTTAAACGCTGTAACATGTAGGAAGAGATCTCATTTCCTACGCTGCTTGAAGATACAGTCAGACACAACACAGGGAGGAATAAGTAATTGGACAAAATTTTTCAGATGACCTTTTTTTTTCCTTTCAGGAAAAGACAAATTTATGAGGCAAGCATACGGTATTGCTCATTACATCATAGCAATGCATTTCAAGGTTATTCAAACTTCTATTTTGCAAGAAGGGTGGGGGGTTTTAAACTGGAATAAATAAAATTTTTCAAGTGAGTCGGATCTTTCAAGTGAATTTGAATGAACCATTTGATCTGTCTGACACCATTTTCTTTGGGGTAAGCATCTTTTTCCACATTTTCAAAGGAAAAAAAGAAAACATCAAAATCTAAAATTTTGTAGAACAAAAATCTGGTTCTTATTTAAGTGAAATCAGATGCAAGCAAGCTCATCCATTTCTAGAGACCTGTCTTCATAACACATTAAGAAAATAATTGCCAGCCTGACTTTTCCACAAGGGTTTCGGTTTTTGTCAGGTTTGTTTTCTCCAGGCTGGCTCAGCTTTTGACTCTACTCAAGGGGACATTCCCATTTCATATCCAGGAGGGAGCTAATGAAGACCACCACACATAATGAGCCCTCAGGAATCAATTAGTTTCTTTCCATAAGGTCCCAACACCTACTAACACAGAGGGTCAAACAAAGAACTCACAGTACGCTGCTCTGGAGGATACGCAGTGCTGGCACAGCGAGACCAAAACCGGTAATGTAGGTTTAAGTAATTACAGAGAGCAAGATCAATGTTCAGATTTTGGGATGATCTTGAAATTTTTGCTTTTTTTGTTTGTTTGTTTGTTTGTTTGTTTTTTAATCCACTACTAGAAAAGTCCTTGATTGTCTTTAGAAGGAAAATAAAACAACCCAGTGGTTCTGAAAAACTCCTCCTATTATTGTAAGTCTGGAGCAGCATTTTTTTTTCTCTGGTGGAAAGAGACAGCTTAGTGTCCTGAGGCTACCCACGGCATGCAGAGACCCTTCCAGTGATGGCAATTCCCTTCCCACGACAGTCAACACGCCTGTGGGCAGACACAGATCACGGATCGTATTTCCTAGGAAACTTTTTATTAAGCCAGCCATTAGTGGAGCCAAGCCGTTGGTATTAACAGCAGACAGCGAACCACAGGTCACGTGCGCCCACTGGCTCCCACACTTGCACACAGGCATCGCTGCCGGGCTGAGACTGGGAGACCAGCCCCAGATCTTTACTCATATGTGGGACGTTGCGCCGATGTACCAGAGGCTTTCAGGTAGGTTTGGGAATCCCCTCCAGCGATCCCTTATTTCACCAGGTGCACATATGGCCCTGCTTCAGCCCTTCATGGAAGCCCAAAAGGACTGCTGGTCTCCAGAGCCTAACAGCTCTTGGGAGACCTTCACACACTGCCCCACACCATGTACATTTCCTCTTTCCTCTGCTGTTTTCAGGTAAATATTTTCCTTCCATAGTCATTGGCACCTGCAGAACCCATTCGCATAAACTTACACAGAGAGGTCCTTTATGGCACCAGGATTTTTCATTTCTATTAAGGGAGCAGTACGTGGCTACAGAAGCCTGACAATCCACTGCTTTCCACTGAGTTATGTCCCCTGGAAAACATAAATTTGATGATTCCTTCATCATGTGGCAGTGGTGGTGGTGGGGAATAATTGCTATTAACTTCCCTTAACCGTTCTATTTTTCACATTTGACATTAGTAAAGAGACAAATAAGGCTTTTTAAAATGAAAAAATTAAAATAATAAAACCATGGCAACATTTGACCAAGAAACTTCTTTGCTGACAGCTAGAGTGATGAAAGCCAGCGTTCTTGTGAAGTCCTTTACTGGGCATTTTATAGCCAGACAGTTCCACCTTAGGACTTTCCTTCTTGTGGATAGACATACTTCCTCTCTTCCGGTGCTCTAGAGTGCCCAAGAAGTGGCAGGGTACCTCCAGGAATGTGGAGATCTCCATAGGCAAGTCACAGTAATCACACGGGTAAAACAGTCCTGGCTAAGAGGAGCCAGCAGCAGCAGTGGCTTCACTGAAAGTAATAAAAAAGAGGCTGACATGGGGGCTGACTGGTAGTGTCTTTCCAATATCCCTCCTTTTGCTCCCATCACGAGTGCCTGGTAGTCTTCCAGGCAGAACACAGCACTTTTTGGGAGAGGCAGAAAATGGCAGGGGGCAGATGCCACCTGGGGGTGGCTGGCTTCCAAAAGGCCGAAGACACGGTTCCCAGGCTGATGGCGTTTGGGAAAGAAACTAATGCTAAACCATTGTTTGCAAGTAACTTTTTGAAGTCATAAATGCTGAGTGGTGACTAGCAAAGCAGATATGGCAAAAGAGTTAAGTGAAAACTACTTTTTAAAAGCGCACATCAGTCAAACTCAGAGGCAAGCATAATGGTTTAATTTGAAAAACTAATAATGATATGATTTCAATACGTCCACAGAACTGCTGCAGCTTGGGTATACACTTGTGTGCTACCATAATTTGCAACGTGGGCAGGAGACAGCCAGTGGTGGAGACATGCCCAAAACTGGAGGGTTCAATTGTACATTCTAAATCAGCCCCTGGCAATGCTTCATTTGCATTATTTCCATTGAAATAATTAATGCACAATAATGCAGCCAAGGCACAATAAATCAAAATGCTAAAATTCTAGCATTCTGTTGAATTTATTTTTAAAAGGAGTTTATGAAATTCCGTATGTGACTTTTTTCATTTCTAAAAAGCTTCCCCATAGTAAAAGCATTATTCAAAGTTGGAGGTGAAGTTACACTTGCCATTCTCAAGAAAAAAAATCGTTCGATATTTAAGAATTGCGTGTCTCACACAAGTGTTCTTTATTCACTAAGTGCCCTGTTTCACGAGGAGGGTGGCCGTTAGTGTTCGTAGGATAATACTCCATCCGTCTCATTTGTGGATTGGATTTCATCCCCATGAGCCATGCGAGAATCATAGAAATCTGAATTGTATCCCCTGAGATTCAGTGCTACGAAGCCCAGTAATAAATGGAAGTCATTATGCTGCTTGTTCACAGTCTCCTTAGAAGAAGGGATGGATTCTTTTCACCGTCTCTTTGAAGAGAGGGGCATACTGATAGGCTTCATCAAATACACTGCACTTTTGTAACTGGATGTGGAGCAAGCACTTTGCTTACAGCATATCTCCAGATCAGGGCCTGCGGAAACAACCTTATCCACCAGGACCAAACCCCCGACTTGGTGCTCCCTGCGTGCCGGCAAGAACAACAGCACAATCCAGAGAGCAAATCTGATTGCTCCCCTTTATTAGGGCACCATAATTAATAAAGGTTTGGCAGCCAAATGCGGCAGCAGCTCCTTGCCGTTTCGCCGCAGAGCTGTCTCTTTTGCACGTGTCCCCAGAGACACGGGTGTCACGCTGTGCCCTCACAGCCACACCAAGCCCACCCGAGGTGGGCAGGGGTGATGGGGATGCTGCTGCCCCTCAAAGCCAGCACTCGCCTCTGGGGCAGGCACACCACTTGTCCTAGTCAGAAACCCTATATACCACGCAAATATCATTTCCCAGTGGGCACAACTGCCACTGGTGTCTCAACTAGCTCTATCCCATTTCTTGCACATCTCACAATTTTTAACCAGTTCTTGACTTCTCCAGCATAACGCAGTTTATTGCTGGATGTATCAAATGGTATAATAAAGTCAAGATGGTTTTCATTTATTTCACATGCTCTTGGAAATCAACTATCTGAGTTGGCTAAGAGGCTAAAAGTAGGCTAAGAGGTCTTCTTCTTGCTTTGACACATCCCTATTGCATTTTAGTTCCATTTTGCATTCACTTTCACAGCTTTAATTGTTCACAATGTATCATTTTATGTTTAGTGTAAGTAGTGGTTTGACACTGTCGCACCTTATGAGACCCCACCTGGAGTACTGTGTCCAGCTTTGGAGCCCTGAGCACAAGAAGGACAAGGACGTGTTGGAACAGGTCCAGAGGTGGGCCATGAAGATGATCAGAGGCTGGAGCACCTCTCCTGTGAAGACAGGCTGAGAGAGATGGGGTTGTTCAGCCTGGAGAAGAGAAGGCTCTGGGGAGACCTTATAGCGGCCTCCAGTACCTAAAGGGGGCCTACAGGAGAGACGGGGAGGGACTCTTTATCAGGGAGTGTAGTGATAGGACGAGGGGTAATGGTTTTAAGCTGAAAGAGGGGAGATTTAGATTAGGTATCAGGAAGAAATTCTTTACTGTGAGGGTGGTGAGGCACTGGAATAGGTTGCCCAGGGAAGCTGTGGATGCCCCATCCCTGGAAGCGTTCAAGGCCAGGCTGGATGGGGCTTTGAGCAGCCTAGTGTAGGGGGAGGTGTCCCTGCCCATGGCAGGGGGAGTGGAACTATATGATCTTTACGGTCCCTTCCAACCGGAACCATTCTATGGTTCTATGACGTGAGGGGAGGCTAGCTCCAAGACCTTTGCTGCCTTTTCTTCCCTTTTAACTAAGGTGTTCCCTTTGGCTGTAACCAGTCAGAGGTGGCAACAGGCCCATCAGCCGTTGTGAAACAACTACACAAAATGTATTGATAGAGACAGCATATCCTGCGAAGAGCTCACTAAACTAGTAGAACTGCAGTTGCTGTCCTCACAAACTAAATTTCCAGAGCTTTTTTGCCATCTATTTTATACGATACCTAAATAGAGCTCAGATTATGTAGCGCTGGTTTTCTTCTCAACTCAACCATTGTAATTCAATATAGGCCTTCACATTCAAAAACCTTTAGAATTATACCTGAGTATCCATTTAAGATACATTTGCCAAAACCTTTATGAGACCTAACAATGACAAGTGGACATGTGGAGTAATAGAACAGCCTCATCAGTTTTCTCCTAGATGCAGTCATACTACCTTCTCTTTTGCCCCCTTTTAAGTCATACATTAGTGTTGTTTATCCCATATCTTTTATAAGAAAGCATATTTCTTTTCCACCCACAGCCATAATTTTTCTCCTAAAATTTGCTGAACTGAAACAATATGCTAAAAAACCAATGGTTTCTACCTTTACTCAGAATCAGCCACAAATTACTGTAAGAAAATCTGCTATTGTTGACTTTCTCAAAAAAAAAGAGACATAATTCTTGAGATAAGTGTTTCTACTAAATACTACTCTGTATCATCTGCCTTTCAGCCTAAGTCAAGATCTACTTGGAGGAGTAATGGTTTTGTTCAGACTTCTCCAAAACTGTGAAAGTGTTCATATGCATCCATACATGCACACTAATTTCAAGTGTGACGGATAACTTTTTCTAATTCTTTTTCTAAACATTTAAAATAGGATATCTAGAGAGTGACACATCTTAGATGTAACATTAACCCCTGTTTTTTCAATTGTCTTTGAGTTCATTTTTCAGAAAACAGCAGCTACAGTTTAATGGGAAGACTCTCTGCAGTGTACAGATATCAATTTGGCTTGCTAGTACATTCAAAGAAAAAAATTAAGAAAGGCTGAGGAACTTGGGTTTTTTTAGTCTGGAAAAAAAGATGACCGAGGGGGGATCTTATCAATGCTTATAAATACTTA
Organism: Dromas ardeola; assembly: GCA_013398915.1. NCBI lineage: Eukaryota > Metazoa > Chordata > Aves > Charadriiformes > Dromadidae > Dromas > Dromas ardeola. The sequence goes on along the minus strand of VYZM01021234.1, from coordinate 212,538 downwards.
AAGGATGGGTGTCAGGGGGTGGGGCCAGGCTCTTTCTGGTGGTGCCCAGTGACAGGGCAAGAGGTAACAGCACATAGGCAATTCCATCTAAACATGAGGAGGAACTTCTTTGCTTTGAGGGTGGCAGAGCACTGGAACAGGCTGCCCAGAGAGGTGGTGGAGTCTCCATCTCTGGAGACATTCAAAACCCGCCTGGATGCGTTCCTGTGCAACCTGCTCTAAGGTGACCCTGCTCTGGCAGGGGGGTTGGACTAGATGATCTCCAGAGGTCCCTTCCAACCCCGACCATTCTGTCATTCTGTGATTCTGTGTAATAGTCTCGCTGTTTTGAAAAAGGCACACATGGGAAATCTGATCAATCAGACACAACCGTGGCTGAAGTTCAGCAATTCCGTCAATGATCTTTTCATTTCGTTCATCAGTCTTCTTCCTTTAAGTATCTGCAGTTTTGTCTGACTTGAAATGTCTAATTTTTGAAAAGTCAGATCTCTAGGGATTTTGCAGGAAGACTTGGGAAGAGTGGACTGCACCCGTTCATAACTCAGCAATTCCATGGGGAACTTCCAAGGAGTTGTGCTTAACAGAACAAAAGCATCTGAACTGACAGTGGCAGAAAGGATGAAGGGACTAATCTTCACACGCAGGCTTGCTAACAATACCGCTGATTCTTGCGTCTCTCATTACCACTCTGAACGAGAATCATTTTGATATTGGAAAGAATTCAGAGTCACGCCTTGGAGGAACAGCTCTTTATGTCTCATTCAGGAAAGTTAAATCAAACCGGACATGCACCTTCATCGCTCATGTTTCTAAATGCCTATCCAGATTTACTTTTATGGTTGCTATGAATATACGGCTAGCCTGCACACCTCCCTGCCATGTTTTGAGAAGGATTTATCAAAACTTTTTCTGTAATAATGCTGCGCTTTCTTCTTTCTTGCATACTACAGGGAACAGTACAAGAACCAACATCACTGATAGAAAGTTTTTGGCAATATATTTGCCCTCAGTTGAAATGTATAGTCAGAATTCTTGTTTCAAGTGCCAAAATCAACATGAGACGGACAAGACACTTCACATTTTGAAATCTTTCTTTGCCAATGATTAGGGTTTACGCTGGTAATTTCAAGCAATCCTGTTACAACAGATTAAATATATGCTACTTGGTTCCTGACCTGCAGTAGTGGACTGTGATCCTAATCTAGCCCACGTGTGAAGTAATGACATTCCTGCCAGTTTTGGACATCTCACCACTTTTATGGTTATTCTTCATTTTAAATTTAAACTGATTTCCTCACACAAATAAATTTCTTACTTGAGTAGCATTATATTATCTCCCCTTGATTAGAAACAAAATGTTACTCCTTTCATACATTAATGCATCATTTAAAAGGTTAGTGGAAACTGATGCATTATTTTCAATAGCTTTATTCTTTACAAGCAACTGAGTGAATAAGATTTTTTTTTAACCAAAAATGGTAGTGCTTGAAAGTGACAAAAAGATGAACTTAGTGACAAAAAGATCACTGTTTTTACTAATAAATAGCTTTTACATTAAAATGGTTCTAACATATTCCATTATGGCTTGCTATTAACTTGACAAACCTATCCCGTGGCTCTAAGTATTGACTTTCATGCCCCACGCAATACCACCAGAGACAAACTAATAAACAGACAGGGACTATTAGTGACAGTGAAGATAAAGGTTTCCTGAAATAACACAAGCATGGCTGCAGCGCTGTTGAAAATAATTGATTTTGGCAACTTGAGGTCTGTGGGCTGCAAAAATGTCATTTCAGAACTGCTTTGCCAACAGCAGGGCTGTGTGCCTAAGTTGAGATTCCAAAAAATACCAAGCAGAAAGTCACTTTCAGTGAGAAAACAGAGTGAAATGGCGTTGATTCAAAAATGTGAAAAACATTGTGTTGAAAAATTCTTCAAAAACAAACATTTTCTTGTAAAAAAATGTCCAATTTAAGCTCTCATTTTCTAATGAAAAAGCCTATTTTTTATACTTTCCATCTAGAGCTAACCAGGACAAAATTTAAATGTTCAATAGCATTCTGATTTCATTGAAAAGTCATAAATCAGGTCCTGAAAAAATACTTATTTAATTCACTTACTGAGGGAATTATTTAATTCACTTACTGAGGTTCAGACATGTCTTTACCCTGGAGAGCTGCAAGTAAATCTGTGTTTATGCAGCAGATACTCAGAGAGACACTATGTTGCTGACATGCCAAATTAGTCCTAAATTCTCATTACTAAGGTGTACGATGCTCACATGGCCACATTCCTTCTCCTTTGTCTTTTTCTGAGAAGCTATAGGGGTTGTTGAATTGACCAAGTGCTCAGTAGAACATCAGCAAAATTGTGTTAGCATTTCATAAACTAATCTATTATGTGAATCTTTCAGAAAAGTAGCTGTTTTAGAAGAGATTTTACAATCCTTCAGTTACCAACTCTTGCTTGTCTTTTGATATCTGCCAATCTAATCATCCGCTGCCTAACTGGAAGACGACAGAAACGTGGAGTGCTTGAGTTTCACCTGACATCAAGGGTTTGTTTGACGTGACAAAAATGAAGAGTCCTTTGCTCTGAGAGGAGTTCGCAGAGTCTGTCAGAGAAAAGAGAAACTCCTGCTCAGGTATCTCACCTGGAGAAGAAGATCAAGCTTCCTACAGGGGAAACAATTCACACCTGCGTGACTTCCACTGCGCACAGAGACCCTTTCTCCCTTCCCCTCACCAGCGCGGGAGCCAGCTCCACCACACGCCGCAGCCCAACTGCTTCCTCTGTCGTTACGGTGGCGGTGACAGATTTTATCTCCCTGACTTCACGAGACCCTCTCCCATCTCCAGCTATGCGGAAAGGCTGCTCTGAGGTACGGAGGATGGTGGTAGGTGTCTCCCTTTGTAGGGAAGAGCGAGTGAGAAGGAAGAAGGGTCGCAGAGCCGCGCTGCCACTCATCGACTCCTGCGAGCCCCGTGACCGCCTGCTGTCCTGTGGCTGACCGTGCCGTGACCGCCTCTACCTGAAAACAACACTGGGTTAAAAAAACATGCTTTTTCCCTCAAACGAGGTTCCTGACTCTTCAGGATGCAAAATAAAGAACACTTGGGACTGCTGGAAAATGCATCGCATTTCCTTTCCCAGTCCACACATGTTGCTTCTCCCTCCCCAAGGATATGAAGACATTACCTGTTGTATTTTCCCCCTGTAAGACTACTTTTTCAGAGTTATCAGGGTGCGAGATGCTTTGGCTAATCTCAGAAAAAATACATTCTCGGCTGTTGGCGTTCGGGGAGTATTAAGGTAGGAGGACAGGGAAAGCATAACCTGATTTTTCAGTCTCAGGATTTAATACACTGAAGTAAAGCTGAAGAGCTGATCCTTCTTGCCCAGAGGAATTCTTACCCTCTCTGTTTGATGAAGATGTTGCACTACTGGTGAGTAAAGACACATACGGTTAAAATTTCCAGTGCTGGCTGTTAGTGACAAATAAGCAGAATTCTTCCCCACCCATACACATGCTGCATGTCTGGGTTTTTGTAGAAACATGCCCTGAATATGCAACTTCTTAAGACTAGCCAGTTCGGCTGCAAGAAGATATTTTCAATTTCCCTACAAGCAGTTTCTATATTAAAGGTACATACATAAAACTCCAATATTTGTAAATGAAATAAATTTACATCTCAACATGATCACGTAAGGCATGCTCGTCAGTTATTTTTTTTTCAAATTTTAATCCAAATTCAAAGGCAGAAAACTAAATACAGTTTCTTATATGATTTTTCTCCTTGGCCTAAATGTGCATCATCAGTGTGTCCAAAAAGTTTGTCAGCATGAGCTGAAAAATACACATACTCCAAACTCTAGTCACCTGTGCAGTCCTGGATGTCAGGCGGCCCAAATTCCCTACCTGACCTGTGGGATATGGCCGTTCCTTCTGAAGTGGATTATCCAGGCTTCTGTAAGGGAAGGGACAGTACTCGAAAAGCATTCAGCATGCGGTAACTCAGATAGTAAGATTAACAATAAAGAGCACGTACTGCACATTGTCTGTCAGGGGCCTCGATGACACAGTTTGCATCAATTTCGGAGACGAGCTGGGACTGCACAGCCAACACGGGTGTTAGCCGCAGCCAGAGGAGGAGCGGGAGTGCAGAGGAGTGACGCCGGTATCTCAGCTTGTGTCACTTCAGGTGCTACCACCACCCTGCCTGACTTCCAGCTGCTGATCCAGAAGAGGAGTGGCATCCCATAAATGCTGTCTTGAACTTGCTGGACCCACCCCATTGTCTCGGCCGCATTTGGGCACCTGTAACAGCAAAAAGCACTGGCATCAGTCTTCACTTTTCCCTGCTTCTAGGCAGTCTGGTGCTGGGCCTCCAAAACCAGCTCTCCCTTGGGATGGACCCCGAGGGCCGACCACTGGGATAAAGAGCGGAGGGTTTATCAGTGACTAAGACAAATGCTAAGACCTAACCGCAGTTTGAATGCTGCCACGCTAAATAATTTTCAAGCAAAAGTCTGTAAAAAGTTGCCTGATGAGCAGCAAGAAACATAAGAAGAAAAGGTGCATCAATGAATCACGAGTGAAAGGATTCACTACAGCACTTGTTCTAATCTAAACAGGAACCTAAATGCAAATATTTACAGACCTAATTGCATCCTCAAATGAGAATAAAAGGCTTGTAACAAGGATTATTGCACAGTTCTGATCTGCTTATATTTTGGGAGATACTCTGCACTGTCTTCTCTTAATAGTTCTCAGCACCAGTACCAGTTTAAAGGCAGGACAACAGATCACAAAAAGTATCTGTCTGTAAGGAATCATAACTGAATGGGAATAGTGCTAATGGGACCTCATAAGAAGCAGTATTAGAATTCATATCATCCAACACATGAACCAACGCACTTTAAAAAAGATAATTTTCCAGTAAAATTTGCTGAACACAGTGATAAAGGAACGGCTGAAACAGTTAATAAGCTGGACCTAATTCAAAAGAATTTCATAGAATCATAGAATCATAGAATCATAGGGTTGGAAGGAACCTCTGGAGATCATCTAGTCCAACCCCCCTGCCAGAGCAGGGCCACCCTAGAGCAGGTTACACAGGAACGCGTCCAGGCGGGTTTTGAATGTCTCCAGAGATGGAGACTCAACCACCTCTCTGGGCAGCCTGTTCCAGTGCTCTGCCACCCTCAAAGTAAAGAAGCTCCTCCTCATGTTGAGAAGGAACTTCCTACACTCAAGTTTGTGCCCATGACCTCTTGTCCTATTGCCGGGCACCATTGAAAAGAGCCCGGCCCCATCCTCCAGACACCCACCCTTTAAGTATTTGTACGCATTAATTAGGTCACCCCTCAGCCGTCTCTTTTCCAGACTAAACAGACCCAATTCCCTCAGCCTTTCCTCATAAGAGAGGTGTTCCAGTCCCCTAATCATCCCCTAATTTGCTTTGTTAGAGCTAAATGCAAAGTTACACAAGGGAACAAAGAATGCAGCTGAGTCTGAGTAACCATACCTTGAATTTAGAAATACAGTGGGCAAAATCCCAGAATGAAATCGCCACAAAAAAAAGACAAAAACGATCATTGAGTGAATAATCAGCAGATCAAGCTGAAGTAGGAAGAGGATTTTACTTCTGTGGGTGGCATTGACCACAATAAAGCTCTAAATAAAATGTTATGTGTGTAAATTTCTTTCAAATGCCATCACACGGCAATAAAACTGCTTCTACAGTCATGCCCTTCAGCAAGACTGTAAGTGCCTGTTCACTTAGTTTATCAAATAAATATACAGCTAAAAGGCAATTTCATTTTACTTTACAAGTAAGTTTAGGTAAAGAAAATGCTGACTGCTCCAAGATTCTTCCAGTCAGAAAGAACAGCACAAGTCCAACACATTCAAAGGAAAAGATTAAAATTAAACTAACTGAAGGATCAGGCTCCCAAGGTAAGCGATGGATTTCCAGTTTCTTGACACCTTCAGGAACACTCTTCTAGGAGACTGAAGAGGAGTTGAATGAAATCATATTGTCTATATTTTCATAAGCTGGTTAAGATCTTGAATTTACAACATATTTATGCACCTGTTGTGACAGGTGAGCAAAGACTATAAAAAGCTATTTCCAGAAAGGAGTTCTGCAAGACACTGCAAACGTGGCCTTGATGTCGGAACAGATGCACTCTGGGTTATCGGTCCACCAGCCTGAGTTCTTGAAAGGAAAAACAGCTGGAAAGAGAGACAATGGAAATCTTACAGTTATCTTGGAAAACCAGTTGTCTGTACTACGATTGATTTCCACATTTTATCTTCTCTCCCCAGAGAACAGCAACTCCTTACAGATCTGTGATGCAACTAACTAGCGCGGGAGGCAGAAGATACATTTCTGTCAGTAAAGGAGTATAAATGAAGTATTTGGAGAAAGACAGAAAGACTATTTCTCATCAACAAATACCTGTCACAGTACATTAATCAAACTTTTCTTTTTGTCTCCTGAGATCGCAACGTTCCACTCTGCATGCGTGAAACAGCACACTTACACGCTACTTGCATGGGTTTTTTGGTGTATATAAGCTAAAAATACGAAATACTACATAATTATTAACACAAGATTGCTCCCTCCTCCTCTCTTTACATGCTCCTACGAACACAACTGCTGGGAAAAAAGAGCCGATCAGTGCTTTCAGGTGGTAACTGTTTGCTCCCCCGTATCGAAGGCTGCTGCACTTGAGCGCACACCTTACCCCCTCGAAGGTCCCTCCTTCCCAACAGCTTACCGTTCTGCAGGTGGGACGTCCGTACCTTCTCGCCAGACCCTGCCAAACCCATTCCCTGCCCACACAAACCGTTCTTCATTTTCTCTCACACACAGCCTCCCCCTGCGCCCTTACCAGCGGGGAGCACGAGAGCTGCCCGTCAGGCCGGGCGCACAAGGCTTCCGCTGCTCTTCCCTTTGCAGGAGCACAACGTGCTGCTTTAGATAAAAGCTCTGCCCTTCTCTTCAGAGCAAGGTCTACCTCCCCTAACGGGCCTCTCCCCTTTTTACTCAGCAATCAGAACACACACCAAATGTGTCTTACAGAACATCCTTTTTTAACGCACTCCAGTAATTTCTGATTTTACTATCCGAGAACAATAATGACGTTACATGAAGTGAGGAAACTAGGAAAACTTACTCGAAACATTTTCTGCAATTTGTATTTGAAAATAATTTTTCCTAGGCTTCAAAATTTTTGTTTTAAATACAGCTAAATATAAAAAGATTAATTAAAGATATCTGTGCAGTTAGTCAGGCATGTGTCAACTCTAAAAAGAAAACGAGACATGAATAATGAAGACTGACAGAAGTGCAGGAAGCTGGAAGGTTGACAGATGCTATTTGCACATCAAAATAAACTTTCAGGAATAAAAAGAAAATAAAATAATGTGCCTGTCTTCGCCAACATTTCCCTTTCTATAGTCACACCTCAAGAAGTGCATCTCAGAAGATAAAGCCATTTCGAAAATACAGGAGAACGTTTTCTTTGGAATAGGGTTATTTTTCTTTATTATTAGCACTTCCAAAGTGACTTTAAAAAATGGGATCCCATTTTCCTATAATATAATTTTGCAATTTTATGCTTCTGTATAGATGGCAGAAATTTTATGGCCCCAAATTAGATAAAAAATATTTTTTTAAAAAGCTAAAATCCAAAAGACAGAAATACTTCTAGGACTAGGTTAGTTGATGAAATCTCTGACATGTGGCTTCCCTTGTACCTTACCAGAGGTAAGTAAAGTACACTTGAGTTGCTATCTGTCCTTCAGGTATGATACTACTAAAATTGTACACCTGCATACTTATTTTCACAGATATTGTGGAAAATTATTCTCTAAGATAGTCACACATCCATCAGATTACTGAGTAGCAACTCAGAGCCTGCAGAAATCTTGGTCTTTAGGAAACCCAGCCAAAATGAGTGTTACATTCGCTAGTCAGACTCCTCAACCTTGGATTTTGTAGAAAACCAGTCTGATTCAGAGATATGATCAACATCAGCATAGTAAGTTGAACTTAGTTATCCACAATATGTAGAAAGCTAACCTATGTTCAATAGCACTTGCAGATATTACTTGCATTTAATATTTAACTCAAGGCAAAAAGCACAACATTTGTATTTTTACTTAAAGTCACCCAGTGTCACTGAGGTGTACTTTTTTTTGACTGGTTCTCCCTTGTTTGTTTAATCAGACACTGCTGCCAGAGAGCTGCACTGTAAAATTTTCTGAGAAGTGTATTACTCATTGTCTTGTTAAAATACACTCAAAGCGACTTCCTCTTCACAAGACAAATTATTACTTTTTTAATGAATTGGGAAATAGGAGGAAATTTATTTTCTGGTATTTCTAACTTCCTTTGGGCAGTATGAGAATAAAAAGTAAAATTATTTTATCATTAGCAGACATTTGGTGACCTTCTTAACTGGAAATAATGTTAGAAAGTCAATTAAACAGATCAACTTTTTGAGTTCTCTGCTTCTTCCTCCTTAGCCTCACTGCAGAAGCGTTATTACATTACAAAGCCTCATCAGGCGTAAACACATGGGACAATAAATCTCTTTTTCTATTTTCATCATGTTGTTTCACTCACTCTAAAGCTGGAAGGTTTTTATTACACAGCTATGTGTTCCTCCTCCAACTGTAACCATGCCATTGCAGACCTTAAATTTCTTTCATATTTATCACAATATTGCAAATGATAGCAAGTGTCAAGTTTGCAAAATTACACGACAAAGTTACCTTTGACACTTGTGATTTTCAGCATCGTTCAAAAATCTTTGCATCTCCTTTGTCAGAATATTTTGTGGAAATAGAAAAGTGACAGCACCAAAACTTCTATCACCTTTAAGAATGGTCACCTTGGCGTAACTCTGAGCCAGAAAGCACTTGTAGACCTGCTCTGCGTAGAGGCAAAAAGAAATGGAAACTGGATGCAACAAAAACCTGCTACCTGGTCCCTAGAGAAGTACGTTACATCAGTGAATACCGGAGTTTTGACCTCCAGTGAATACACCGTGGGAGTCGGGACTTTGTGAACGGCAATCGCGAGCACCCAAGATGTGCTGGAATTACTCAGAGCCGGCGGGAGCTCCGAGTACCCCATGGAACTGCTCTGACTGCAGTTCTCTGCTCAAAGATCCACACAATCACGTGCTACGGCCCATAATGTAGCGATGGCTGCTCCTGTATCCCACCCACGCACCCCAGCTGTGTTTGGGCTGCATCATTTGAAGGCTTCAGGGAAGGATCCCGAGCGTCCTGCAAGAGGGCAGCAAGCGTGCAGCTCCTCGGGGACACATGGCTCTGGTCGTCCTGGGAGCTCTGGAAATCCAGTATGGGGTTACAGCCTCGACTTCTGTGCCAGGGGATGTGGCAGGGCAGCGCGTGTTACCAAAGACAGGCCTCTGCTTTGTTTATAACAATATGCTTGCTAAAATGTTGTTTGTTTCCTAGTAACCTTCTTACTGTGTGAGAAAATAGTTAGTCACTGAGCTGATGTTACAGATAGTGATAATGAGGAGACAGCCAGACGTAGCTAATCACCAAGGATGGGATAACAAGAAGTAGTTAATCACTTTAAGATTCTTTTATGAGTCAAGTATGTACTCCTGTACCAATTAGGACAGAGCTGTGGCTACTTCAAGGAACATCCTTATCATCCTCAAGACGTTGGCAAACTTGCAGTAAACTTTTACTGTCCTGAGGTGACTCAGTACCTTAAAAGGATAATGTGACGAAGGGTCTCTTTACCCAAACGACCACTGAGACACTCACGCCTGCGCAGAAGTGTTTTGCTGACGTGGCAAGATTTGATACACATGCAAAAAGACTATTCGGTCATCCTAATGAATGTGTAAGCCTAGGTGGAGTTATGTGTTACGTAGTCAGAACTATGAGAATCTTTTGTGTATAAGTAATGGGTGAATAACCCCAGTAAAGGTGTGATAGATTTGTGGGTTTTCCCCCTAGCACCCGACGTCGAATAAAGCGGTATCTCCTCTCTGAACTAATTTTGTGTTCGAGAGCTTTTATTTCAGGTAACACACGCGCGCACGGCAGCGCCCCAGCAGGGTATGGCAGCTTTCACCGTGGGCATTGCAGCTCCACCCAAGAAAACCAGAGGTCTCGCAGAGAACTGAAGGCAGATCCTCCCCATCCCAGACTTGCGGTCTAACCCCGTGGGTTAGCGCCCATTAGCTATCAAAACAAATTATCAAATTTCACCTCTGTCGGGCTCGAATTACTGCATTGTCTGCACTTACACCACGTGGGGAAAAAAAAAAAAGCGGAGCCTCTGGCCCAAATGGCAGCCAACGGGCTGTGGAAGCAGGGATTTTGGGCGCAGCTACACGAAAGTCCCAGCTTCGTGGGATAAAAAAAAAGTGAGGTTGTGAAGCATATCCTAAATAGCAAGATCATGCTGTATTTGGGGATAAATTATTACTCAGGGTTGAAAGAGTCGTTACTCCTCAGCAGCACCTGTCCAGTTTGTTTTGTGTTCAGCTCCGCGTGACTGAAATACAGCTTTTTGGTTTACTGCATACAAAGCCTATTGCTGCATGTGTCTGATCTTAAACTAATCCTTCAGCAAAGGGCATGTCTTTGAGAGGGGAAGCCTAATGAGAAAAATATTGTGAAACTAGAGGACATACAAAGAATGTGCTGTGACTGATACAAATTCTGGCATGATTTTTTTCAAATTAGCTTAGCTGTATTTTATTCAGACTAACACATCCTCCATCCTTCCTCGAGCCTGTTTACTCAGCTGGATATCCACAGGGTCCAATTTTCCCTCCAATTGCCCTTGCACGCTAATATAACTGCGGCTCGCATGGGTAATTGGTCAGCCTACAGCAGCGTTCACATGCATTTGTTCATCTGCACTACCTGGCAGCCTCTTAAACGGAATTTATAGACTCAACGTACTGTTGAATACTTTGTTTCATTCAGTTTATAAAAGGACAAAACACATCAAGAAATACTTCCAGAAGCTTTAGGCACTAAAAATACTGCAGTGTACACATTAATATTATTTTTATGGGCAAGTGGGAACAGATCTCTGTTTCCACACATCAAAAAGAAGGCACACACTCACACAAGTCAGTTGTGTCTAATTTGTAAATACTAAACTAAATAAATTTCATAGCAGAGATCAACCAGCTTTGAAATTATTACGTGGGGAAAAGAGGCCCATTGAAACTTCAGACAAGAGAAACTGAAATTGTTGGCAGCACGCAAGAACAATTTTTTTTTTCTGGAATACACACAGAACACAGAATTTTACAGGTCAGTTTTACGCTGTTGTGGAAGGATCAGTATGGAAGTGATTTTTATTACTGTTATTACCAGAATCCGGTTCTTGGGCTGAAACAGAAGACGCAAATTCTGTGCCACAAACCGTCATCATGTAGTTTGTGCTCCCTTATTCATGAGGTGCAACAATTCAGCTATTTTAATCATTTCCTTGCAGGCATAACTGCTGGCTTTTTTCTTTGGCTTATCATTCTTGCAGTGGATCTTCCCAGCTGTCTAAAATCTTCCCTTTCTTTCTTCTACAGCTGAGACTACTGCTCACAACGCACCCAGCAGCTTCTATTTAATTCCTCTCTGCTACATTTTGCTGTGGCCACTAATACTTCTGCACTTCTTTTTATGTGTCTAAATCCAGTATCTCATTTGAAAGAGACCAAAAACGTGCAAAACACTCTGCATTGAAACCTGACAGAAATTCACGTGCACACCAAACAGAAGAGTTGATGATTCAGATCCATTTAACTCTCTCAAAAAGTGTTCCAAGAATGATTACGTATGATAAAATACAGTGTATAAAACCATACAAGACAAAAACTAAAAAAAATTTAAAAAAACCTTCTATTTTTGCAATTTGAAAAATGGCGATTTATGTAACTTTTAGTTTATACCTACATCAGAGGTTCCTACTCTGGTAGGGGTTATGGAGAACTGTAAACTCTGTCGTGGCATAAATAGGCGAGAAGATGCCCGAGTCTCCTGTACTTGTACCCCCTGATAAGCACAGTTTAGAGATTTTACTGCTTTTACGTTACGTAACAAGAGCAAAGACAAAAAAA